>JBBBVM010000033.1:2366964-2848728 GCA_037355625.1 Petunia x hybrida
TTTGACTCGTGTATCACGTTAAGCAGTTTATTTTGAGTCTGTCTCGTGTCGTTTGTCTAAATTATGTTTTTGTGTTAGAAAAAGAGGTAAAAAAATCAAAAAATCAAAAAAAAAAAACCATCCAAGTTTGTCCTTGTTCTAATTACGTGCCAGTTACAGATTTGTTCTGATTTTTCTCAAGGCACGTAAGCAATCTTTGGGGGTTACGGTCGGTACACTCGGCTTACGCCGTTAACCAATTCGGGATGACGCATAACGACCTTAGGCATTGGTTAGGCCGACGAGCAAATTCATGTTCCATGCTATCTTGTTGCACTAACGTGTTTTGATTTGATTAGAACTTGAACAACAGTCGTGCTGGCCCCACATTCCTATTCCACCAGAATCAAGGGACCACTGCCTGTTCCAGAAGTGGGTTGAAGCACCTCTTCAGGAAAACACTCCAACAACGATGGCCGAGGAAACTGAGAACACTGAACTGGTTCGTTTGGCTGAGCAACAGGCTAAGATGGCCGAGGACTTCACACGGCTATGAAAGAAATGATGATGCAGTTGGTTTCGTAACTTGGCAACGGTTCAAGCACCTCCTGTTCTGCCAGCTGTTGCTGGTTTCATGGCAAATACTCAGCCACTAGGGCAAGGGCAATCCACAGTGGTAGAGGACCCCCGTTACCCCTCCGGTGATTTGGTCCACATCCAGAAATGGACAACGCAGCCGGACCTTCTACTGTACAACCTGGGGTACAATCCCCACAGCATGGACAACATGGCCAACCCCAAGTTCCTGCCACAAGCATTCACCGTTCCTGCAGGACACACTTTGCAAAGATCGAATAGTGACCCACAGTTAAGGGCCCGTGATCAACAATTTGACCAAGCTCAGGGTACTGCGTGCCGCCAAACCGAGTCGTATGATCAGGGACACCCACCCAGAATCATATGCTGATGTCGAGAGGTTGGGAAAACAGAAGAGAATGACTTTGCTCGGAAATTGAAAAGCTTGGAGCAAACTGTGAAAAACATACAGGGGCAAAGGGGGTAAAAATCAATATTTCATACAAAGACATGTGTTTGTTCCCTCATGTGCCATTGCCTGAAGGTTTTGTTGTGCCCATATTTGATCTGTACACTGGACAAAGTGATCCAAGGATCCACGTGAAGATCTACCTTAACAAAATGAGGGGGATCGAGAAGAACGAATTGTTGATGGCATACTTTGCTGACAGTTTGGGAGGACCGGCAACAGAATGGTTTGTACAGCAAGATGTTTCGAAGTGGGTCACCTTTGATGACATGGCCAGCGCTTTCTTAAACCATTATGGTTACAAAGTAGAGGCTGCTCCAGATCGTTCTTCTTTGAAGACGATCACAAAGAACCAAGCGAAAGTTTCAGAGAGTATGCCTACAGGTGGCGCGAACAGGCGGCGCGTGTGAGCCCTTTGATCCCAACTGATAAAATGGTTGAAAAATTCGTCGAAGTGCTCGACGAAACATACTACCAAGCGATGGCCTCTGCCATTGGGAAGCAGTTCAGTGAAGCAGTAAAAAATTGGGGAGATGATTGAGAAAGGAATCAAAGCAGGCAAGATTGTTAGCCAAACAGCTTTGAGAGACACTACCCAAGCGTTGCAATCAGGGTCAGGTGTTTTTGGGAAGAAGAAAGAAAGAAAGATGAAGTGGCAATAGTTGGTCCTGGACCGAGAAAGAAATGATGGAAGATACAATGACCGTCAAGGGTATATTCAGACACCCCCGCCACAACAATTTCTATCCACCTCATGCCAACAATTTGCCATGCCGAAGTTCTCATTCCCTGTAAATGCAGCATCTTATGCTCAGCCGCTATCTGGTCCACAATGGCGTGCACCCCCTGCTCCAGTCCAGTATAACAATCAACAGGCACATGCTCAATTCCCGGCTCAGCAGGAGATGCCTTATCGACCACGGGGTCCACCGGGTTTTCGTCCAAACATACAACAGAGAAACATGCAACAAGAGAAAAGACAGTTCACCCAATTGGGGGAAACTTACACTAATTTGTTTGAAAAGTTGGAACAAGCTAATCTGTTGAAACCAATCCCGGGAAAAGTGAACCCCAATGGAAGAGTTGATCATTCACGTCATTGTGCATTTCATTCTAGAGCACCTGGACATGACACAGAATCCTGTTGGGAACTCAAAGGGCAATCCAGGCAATGATAGACAACAATCAGATAAAAGTCGTGGGGGATGAAACACAGAATGTGAATCAGAATCCTTTACCAGCTCTTGATGTTCAAAACAACGTACACATGGTAGGGATGGTATGCCTAGAAGAAGACATGAGAGGGAAAATCGCCAAGCAGATTGTGGCAGTTGGTCCCTCCCCAGACATCAAAGGCCCCGAGCCATTTATTATTTTAATCGGGGGAAAGTCAAGTGCGTCTGTTGTCAACAAAGCAAAGCAAGATGCAGTTGTTGAGCCAAGTTTCACAATTCCACCTGCAAAGCAGGAAAAAGTTCATGACAGTGCACCAGCATTTATTGTGCAAGGGGCATCATGCCAGAAAACTCCGGTCTTCAAGGTTAAGGAAAAGAAGTGTGAACCGGTTATCATCACTCAGGCAGCGCAACTCCCTGTCAAAAGTACAAAGGCTGTTCCTTGGAACTACAGCAAGACAATTGTGTCTTACAACGGGAAAGAAATCATGAAGGTTGCTGCAGATGTAAATGGTCTAACTAGGTCTGGGAGATGTTTTACCCCGGAAGAATTGAGAAAGGCAAAGCCAGGTCGAGAAGACCAAGGACCCATCAAAGAGCCGGTGTCTGAGAAAGAAGCTGTAGAATTTTTGAAGAAAATAAGATCGACAGATTATTCTATCGTCGAGCAATTGAGAAAGACTCCGGCTCAGATATCACTCTTGTCTCTACTTATGAGCTCTGAAGCACATCGCAATGCACTGTTGAAAATACTGAATGAGGCCTACATTCCTGAACAAACTACTGTGGCTAATCTGGAAGCACTTGCTGGCAGAGTATTTGAGACTAATCGTGTGATGTTCACCGATGAGGAGCTGCCAGCAGAAGGAACCGGTCATAATCGAGCGCTTCATGTCTCAGTTAAGTGTGAAGACTCCTATGTCACACGTGTTCTAATAGATAGTGGCGCGGGATTGAAAATTTGCCCTCTGTCTACATTGAAGAGTCTAAGGGTGGATATGAGCAAAATCAGGGCAAGTTCCTCTGCTGTTCGTGCTTTTGATGGTGGAGTTCGAGAATCTTTGGGCATCATCAATCTTGAGTTAACCATTGGTCCCGCTACCTTCAGCATTGAGTTCCAAGTTATGGAAACAGATGCATCTTACAATCTGTTACTGGGCAGACCATGGATCCACATGGCTTGTGTTGTACCCTCTACAGTTCATCAGGTGGTCAAGTTTACTTGGGATAATCAAGCTGTCGTAGTTTATGGAGAGGATGACTTACAGTTTAACGATAGCCTGGACGTACCAGCCCTTGAAGTCGTCACCACACGCCCGACCATCATGTATCAAACCTCCGATGTGGTGTATGTGGAAAAAGTAACAGAAGGGAAACATATACCCATCCCAAGAGTGTCGGAGACGTCTATCATGATGGCATCCGAGATGTTAAAGCATGGTTTCCAATTTGGAAAAGGCTTGGGAGCATCACTACAAGGCAGGGTAAATCCAGTTTATCCAAATGGTGTGCAAGGCACGTGGGGACTAGGGTTCAAGCCAAAAGCAGCTGATCGCAAGCAAGCAAAGAAAAAGAAGTCAGAAGTTTGGTCTCACCCAAAGCCAATTCCGTGTCTCGCTCAGTCTTTTGTGGGATATGTCATGAAACCAAAGGTTGTCGCTACAAATGTCAACACAGTGGAAGACAATCAGGATGCACCATTTGATCTAGGTGGCATTTTTGAAATCTGCATGGTACAGCCGGGTGAAGGCTCCAGCAATGCTTTAATTCAGTACATTGGCCCGGACGTACACCTGACTAACTGGAATGCAACTCCCTTCCCCATCAGGAAGGGGTCTTGGTAGACTGTTGTTTTACAGTTTTTCTTTTGAATACACTTGGATATTCTAAGGGTTGTATGCCAAGTGTATTATTTTGCTCATATTTCTTTTTGTAATTCAAACCCTTTTTCATTAATGAAAGGCCTAAGAGCCAAGCTTTCCTTTAATCTCTGTTCATATTCCTAATTTTATTCTATTTTTGTTTATCTGTAGTGATATATCTGCCGGTCCTGATATCATGACATATTCAAGGAACTTATCGTCCATCAAGGGACCGCAATCTAATTTTGGCTCCATAACCATAGTTGAGGTTGAAAGTGATGAAGAAAATATTGGGGAATTTGTTAACGAGATCGAATATGATGGGGAACAGGCAGATTTTGAAATAAGCCTGGAAGTTGAACGCCATGAGGGCAAGCCTAAACCCAATTTGGCTGATACAGAGGATGTTAATCTTGGGAGCCCTGATGATGTGAGGGAAACCAAGATAAGCATGTATGCCCTACCTGAAGTGAAGAACGATATTCGGAATGTGCTTTTTGAATATCGAGATGTTTTTGCATGGTCATATGATGAGATGCCGGGTTTGAGCTCCGAATTGATAGTCCAAGAATTGCCAATTCAACCCGGTTTCCCTCCAGTAAGACAGATGCAATGGAAGTTCAAAACTGATATGATCAAGAAAATCTATGATGAAATAATGAAACAGTTGGATGCAAAAGTAATTCAATCGGTTCAGTACACTACTTGGGTTGCAAATGTTGTCCCAGTTCCTAAGAAAGATGGAAAAACAAGGATATGTGTTGACTATCGAGATTTGAACAAGGCAAGTCCCAAAGATAATTTCCCGTTGCCTAATATTCATACTTTCGTAGACAATCGTGCCAAACATGAGATACAATCCTTTGTTGACTGCTTTGCTGGATATCACCAAATCCAGATGGATGAAGTTGATGCATACAAAACGGCATTCACTACACCTTGGGGAACGTATTGCTATAGAGTGATGCTGTTTGGTTTGAAAAATGCTGGGGCAAACTACGTGAGAGCTATGACTGCCATTTTCCATGATATGATGCATAAAGAAATAGAAGTGTACGTGGATGATGTGATTATCAAGTCTAGAACTGCTGAAGAACACGTGAGAGATCTCAGAATGTTCTTTGAAAGGCTCCGTAGGTACAATCTGAAGCTGAATCCAGCCAAGTGTGCATTTGGTGTGCCTGCTGGAAAATTATTAGGTTTCATTGTTAGCGGGTGAGGTATTGAATTGGATCCCGCAAAGATCAAAGCAATACAAGAATTACCTCCGCCCCGGACCAAGAAAGATGTTAAAAGCTTTCTAGGCAGGCTAAATTACATCAGTAGGTTCGTTGCTCAACTTACCACAATATGTGAGCCGATCCTCAAGTTGTTGAAAAAGAATGCATCAATTGCATGGACCGAAGAGTGCCAAGAAGCCTTTGACAAGATCAAGCAATACTTGTCAAATCCTCCTGTTTTAGTTCCGCCTGAGCCTGGCCGACCATTGTTTATGTACTTGTCAGTCAATGAAAACTCCTTTGGTTGCGTACTAGGGCAACATGATGCCTCAGGAAAGAAAGAGCAGGCAATTTATTATCTGAGCAAAAAGTTTACAGATTGCGAGGCTAGATACACTTTGTTAGAAAGGACGTGTTGTGCCCTAACTTAGGTCGCACAAAAGCTGAAACATTATTTGTTGTCCTACACCACTTATTTGATTTCCCGGATGGACCCATTGAAGTACATATTTCAAAAGCCAATGCCAACTGGCAAACTTGCAAAATGGCAGATCCTGCTCACAGAATTTGACATAGTTTATGTCACCAGAATTGCAATGAAAGCTCAAGCCTTAGCTGATCATTTGGCTGAAAACCCGGTTGATGATGATTATGAGCCATTGAAGACTTACTTCCCCGATGAGGAGGTAGATGTGCTTGAAGAACTGATTAACGAAGAAGAGCAAGTGTGGAAAATGTACTTTGACGATGCTTCTAACTCAAAAGGCCATGGTATTAGAGCAGTCCTCATCTCTCCCACGGGACATTATTACCCGGCGACTGCCCAACTCCGTTTCAGTTGCACTAACAACACATCTGAGTATGAAGCATGTATAATGGGTTTGCGTATGGCTCTAGACATGGACATCAAAGAATTGCTGGTAGTCGGAGATTCAGATCTTTTGATACGCCAAATGAAGGGTGAATAGGAAACTCGAGACCTTAAGCTGATCATGTACAAGCAGTGTATGGACGATCTTCGCCAAAAGTTTGATGTTCTAAAGTTTAGACATGTTCTCAGAATACATAATGAGCTGGCTGGCGCATTGGCTACATTAGCCTCAATGCTTGTCCATCCTGATAAAGCCCATATTGATCCGTTAGAGATTCAGGTCAAAAGTCAACATGCATACTGCAATGTAGTTGAAGAAGAAATTGATGGCCAACCGTGGTACTTTGATGTCAAGAATTTCCTTCAAGATGGGACGTATCCTCCATTGGCGGAAAACAATCAAAAGAGAACCCTTCGACGACTAGCAAGTGGTTTCTTTTTGAGTGGAGGGGTGGTGTACAAAAGAACACCCGATCTGGGACTGTTAAGATGCGTGGATGCAACTGAAGCCACGAAAATTCTCAATGACATGCATTCGGGGATCTGCGGACCCCACATGAGCGGGCACGTGTTAGCTAAGAAAGTACTCAGAGCAGGATACTTCTGGCTTACCATGGAACATGACTGCATTACTTTTGTGCGAAAGTGTCATCAATGCCAAGTACACGGTGATTTGATACATTCACCCCCTGTAAAGTTGCACACAATGTCAGCCCCTTGGCCTTTCACAGCATGGGGGATGGATGTTATCGGGCCTATTGAACCAAGAGCATCAAATGGGCACAGATTCATTTTGGTTGCGATAGATTACTTCACCAAATGGGTTGAGGCCGTCACTCTCAAATCTGTGACCAAGAAAACCGTGGTGGATTTTATTCATTCTAACATTATTTGTCGCTTTGGCATCCCAAGTACCATCATTACCGACAATGCGGCAAATCTGAACAGTCATTTAATGAATGACGTGTGTGAAAGATTCAAGATCATGCATCGAAATTCCACGCCTTACCGACCAAAGGCAAATGGTGCGGTTGAAGCAGCTAATAAGAATATCAAGAAGATCCTTAGGAAAATGATACAAGGATCTCGTGATTGGCATGAGAAGTTATGTTTTGCTTTGCTAGGTTACCGCACAACTGTGCGTACTTCCATAGGTGCCACCCCTTATTCATTGGTATATAGAACTGAAGCAGTCATACCCGCTGAAGTTGAAATACCATCTCTCAGGATCATTGTGGAAGCAGAAATTGAGGACATAGAATGGGTCAAAACCCGATTGGAACAGTTGTCATTCATTGATGAAAAGAGGCTCAATGCAGTTTGTCACGGTCAATTGTATCAGCAAAGAATGTCCCGAGCCTACAACAAGAAAGTGCGCCTCCGCGACTTAAAAGAAGGGCAATTAGTCTTGAAAAGAATCTTTCCTCATCAGGAAGAAGCTAAAGGAAAATTTGCTCCAAATTGGCAAGGGCCATACCTGGTCAAGAAAGTATTGCCAAATGGCGCCTTGTACCTTACAGATCCGGAAGGCAGGACAACTGAAATACCCGTCAATACAGACGCGGTCAAGAGATACTACATTTGACTCCAAGATGGCTTTTCAAATCGGGATGAATGCAAGATTTTGTTCTCTTTTGCTATCCCAAATTGTATCCCTTATTAGCATTTTGAACATTGTACTTTCGACATATTCTCAATGGGAATCAATGTAATTGTACCAAAATGAAATGAAACTGAAAAGCATAAAAAAAAAAACCTGGGCATTTGCCTAGAGCTACGTCTGACCTGATTCCTCTCAAAAAGATACGTAGGCAACCATTTCGGTGAGGTCACAACAAGAGAAAGTTTCCCTTTTCCTGTCTTCTTTTATCCGCGCAAAGCTTGCCTCCACGCTTGCGGGATATGTCAAGAAAATCAGAGACCCCAGTTTATCCTAAACTAGGGCAGAAGTGTTTTTTTTTTTTTTTTTTTAAGAAAATGGACGAAATGCAATATTCCTCCCCATTTTCTTTGTGTTCGTAACAATGAAAAGTTCATTCTTTCCTGTTTCGTATTGACGTAAAACTTGCCTCCAAGTTCGCGGCCAACATCAAAAGAAATTTAGATCCCCTTTTATGCTAAACTGGGGCAGAAGTTTGTTTTTATTTTATTTCATAAATAAAATAAAATAAAAATAAACTTCTATTATTTTTTGTATCATCTATTCACATATTTCATAAGATGTTTGGCATACCAGTCTCGAAGTCAAGAAAGAAAAAAAAGCGCCCCAGTTTATTCTAAACAGCAAGTCAAGAGATGTTTGTGTTGTAAATTGAAATGAAAAAAAAAAAAAAAAAAAAAAAAAAAAAAAGAGGAAAAAAAAAAAGAAGTCTTGTCGATGAAAACCTGAGAAGGCGCCGCAAGACAAACAGTGAGGCAAAAGATTAAAGAGAGAGGCTAGTTGGCGAAAACCCGAAAGGGCGCTACTAGTCGACTTGTGAGTCACCTCAACTTGGTTATGGTTTATATCTTCCGTGGAGCAACTCTCAAATAAGTGGTACTGGTCGGACGAGGTCATCCAAGATACATGTCATGATCATCAAGGCCGCCAGTATATTGCCAGATAAGTTTCCCTTTTCAGAAAGACGTTCCCGGTCCAAACGACTTTCGCCCTTAAACTCTTTTTATTCCATTTTGTACATCTTGCCTCATCATTAATTCCTCGCCTTTTCGGCGCTAACTTCACATGAGCAACAAAAGAAAATTGCAAAGCTCTGTCTTTCAGGATTCAGGTTTAATTCCAGCAAGCAGGGCACACCCTCGACAATGGAAAAGTTTTTCAGCAAGCCATGATCAACATTGATAATTGGAGCCCAGCACCGCACATCAGGCGGAGGGATGACATACCAAAATCGTATCATGAAGAGTGGACATGCTTGGGAGAAGCTTTAGGCGTCATTCATCCCACATTACTGTGAATAATAGAACAAGAGTCATTAGGGTTATTTTCAAGGTCAGAAACAGGGTGTATCTGCGATGCAGAAAGTTTGTGTGACATCTGCTATGTTGCCAAGAAAGAGCTGGGACCACTTGAATTGAGATAGTTGCGCTAGAGGTCAGATGGAACTCCATTTCCTTTTAGAGTCAGTTTCGCTCAAAGATAGCGCCATTTCTTTTTCATGTCAAGATCTGCTAAAATGTAGCGATCGTTTCCTTTTCGAGTCAGGTTCGCTCAAAGATAGCATCATTTCCTTTCCATGTCAAGATCTGCTAAAAGATAGCGATCGTTTCCTTTCCGAGTCAATTTCTACTAAAAGATAGCGATCATTTCCTTTTCGAATCAGTTCCGCTCAAAGATAGCGTCAGTTTTCTTTTAAAGTCAGTTTCCGCTAAAAGATAGCGATCATTTCCTTTTCGAGTCAGCTTCGCTCAAAGATAGTGTCATTTTCTTTCCATGTTAAGATCTGCTAAAAGATAGCGATCATTTCCTTTCCGAGTCAATTCCTGCTAAAAGATAGCAACCATTACCTTTTTGAGTCAGTTTCGCTAAAAGATAGCGATCATTTCCTTTTCGAGTCAGTTCCGCTCAAAGATAGCGTCAGTTACTTTTTTGAGTCAGTTTCGCTAAAAGATAGCGATCATTTCCTTTTCGAGTCAGTTCCGCTCAAAGATAGCGTCATTTCCTTTCCATGTCAAGATCTGCTAAAAGATAGCGGTCGTTTCCTTTCCAAGTCAATTTCTGCTAAAAGATAGCAATCAGTTTCCTTTTAAAGTCAGTTTCCACTAAAAGATAGCGATCATATCCTTTTCGAGTCAGTTTCGCTCAAAGATAGCGTCATTTCCTTTCCATGTCAAGATCTGCTAAAAGATAGCGGTCGTTTCCTTTCCGAGTCAATTTCTGCTAAAAGATAGCAACCATTTCCCTTTTGAGTCAGTCCCGCTAAAAGATAGCGCCCATTTCCTTTTCGAGTCAGTCCCGCTAAAAGATAGTGCTCATTTCCTTTTCGAGTCAGTTCCGCTCAAAGATAGCGTTAGTTTCCTTTTAAAGTCAGTTTCCGCTAAAAGATAGCGATCATTTCCTTTTTGAGTCAGTTTTGCTCAAAGATAGCGTCATTTCCTTTCCATGTCAAGATCTGCTAAAAGATAGCGATCGTTTCCTTTCCGAGTCAATTTCTGCTAAAAGATAGCAACCATTTCCCTTTTGAGTTAGTTTCGCTAAAAGATAGCGCCCATTTCCTTTTCGAGTCAGTTCCGCTAGAAGATAGCAACCACTTCTTTTCAAGTTAGTCCCGCTCAAAGATAGCAACCATCCCCAGCTTCAAGTCAAAACCCATCAAAGCGGCAATTTCAGCATTTCAGTCAAAGCCCGTCAAAGCGGCAATTTCAACTTTGAAGTTAAAGCCCGCCCGAGCGGCAATTTCAAGTTTCAGCAATTTTAACATTCAAGGCAAAGCCCGTCAAAGCGGCAATTTCAACATTCAGGTTAAAGCCCGCCCAAGCGGCAATTTCAAGTTTTCAAAAACCACTTGATTGGTGGGAGCTTCAGACCAGTTTCATCAGCTTGGGAAGCATGAAGAGTAGTCTAGGAACTGTAACTTTTACATTTTTCAATGTTGTGATTCCATTTTTCTTTGTAAAAGCAATGACCCCAGCCGACCACCAGCAAGCGACCAGTACTCAGCAACGACAGCCTTTGTGTGCCTAAGAGTATCTAGTATCAGCCCCAAGTGTGTCTAGAAGAGTCTCTAGTCTGTCTTAGTAATCTAGAGTTGTCTAGTTTTGTCTTAGTGAGTCTAGAAGAGTCTAGCGTCTGTTTGAATGCGGTAGTCCCAGCTACCGCACGTGAGGAACTACATTGACCTGATTCCTTAGTCCAGGGATATGTAGGTAACCTTGTTCACGGTTAGAACCGAAATCCAAGGTACGGTCACCATTTTGAAAAGCATGCTCTCGGCTAGAACCGAAAGGCCAAAATTAGTTGTCGATTACTTCTTTGTCCGAAAACTCTTCGTGTTCCCGAACAAAGAGGGGCAGCTGTATCACCTAATTTTGGCACCAAATTCTTAAATTCCTCAAAATAGCCGTGTTAGATTCTTAGGATTTTGGCTGAATTTTTAGTCTTTATTCTAAACTAAAATTGTCATTTAATCGGGAAGAAAAATATAAAAATTAAAAAAAAGTTACTTGTTATATGTTTAATTGTGATGTTATTGTAAATTATGTGATTTTAATTATAATTAGTTGTGTATGTTTTAGGTAATGTAGACTTTTAGTAGCCATTTTTGTAGAAAAATTGCAGCCCAATGATTTGGCCCACCAGCCCACACTCAAACCCGGCCCATTCCCTACATATATAAGCTTAAATCTATCTCATTATCTCCCTCGCACCTTCTAAAGGTCAAGGCTTGGGGAAACCCTAGCCATTTTTCTCCTCACCATCAGGAAATCCCGCCACCTCTCTCTGCCACCACATTTCCGCCACCAGACCACCGCCTTCCGGTGGTCGGAAAAATACAAACCATACCATTCCGGAAAGCTTTCGAGCCCCTCTATCTATTTCTGGTGTTATTTTTCCCGAAATCCTTACCGTTTTGGCGCAGATCTGCATTTTTAATTTCGGGTAACACTCAACTCTAGTGAATTTTGGCTCCTCCGTTGTTGTGGTCTTTGGGGCTGCTATGCTAATGAATTTTTGTGATGAAGATGATGGGGATAGGGCTGTTTGGCTTTCATACGTTAGTGATTTAATGATAAAGCATGTTTTGGGGTGATTTGTCTCTAATTGTTTCATGATGGCAACAAGTTATGCCTTGGTGGCGACGTTCGTTTGACCAACATGTAAATTTTTACCTCCTTTCTGTAGTCCTATTTGTTCAATCCGTGTGTTTAGCCTAGGGATAGGATTAAGATTCTTATGTTCATATGTTTGGCTCGTTTCTAGTTTAGTGTGAAGTATTTTAATTGCCTTGCAAATATTTTCAAGCATGTTTTGGAGCCTAAGTCACTGGGATTTGATTTGGCTCATTTAAGTTGTTTTAATTTAGTATTTGGGGGCTGATTTTAGTAAATTTCAGATCTGTATTTTTGTGTTTAAAGTTAGTCTCATGTTTTGTTGGCGGCCCAATAGGCCCAAAAGTCAATAGTCCAAGCCCATGAGGCTGTCCTCTCAATATGACAGCTTTGTTCAGCTTTTGGAACAGCATAGGGTGGCTGAAAAGATGTCATAGGGCTGCTGTACTTTTTCTGAAAATACTCAAGTATAGGGGTGTGGGCTTGTACTTTTGTATAAGTCTACACTCCACCTTTTTGGCCCTCAATTTTTCAGCTATATAAGAGTGTCTTTACCCCTCATTTAACAACAGCTACCTACTAAAAAAAAGAGGACAAGAACCAATCTGAAAATACCTTGAATGAGAGCAAAAATACAAGAAAAAGAGAGTGAAAAAGAAAGTAAGTTGGAAGAAAAAATTTAGAACCAAAAGCCTTCATACCAAGGAACTTTTGGGGTATAAATCTTAAGTTTTTTAAGGGTTTAAAAGGTTTGTCTAGTTGTTGAATTTTGGTGACCTTGCTGCGTTCGTTTGCTTTGGTTTAAGCTTTGTGGGATCTTCATTGCAGTGCTCTAAGGTCTCGTTATATAGGTAAACACAAATTTTAACCTTTGTACTTATTTTGATTTGTTTGGCATGAGTAAAGATGGAATGAAACTAATATGTTTAAAGTCTTGAACTTTGCTTATTGTGTTAGAACTCTTTAAAACTTGTTCTTGTGCTAAAATGGAAAGGCTACTAGTACTTGTGAGCATGTTTACAATATTTATAAGGGTTGCTCTTGATACGTTTGAATAAAAGGGAAGGAAAGTGAACGACAATTTGAAACTAGCAAAAGGCGGACTTTATTTTGCAAATATAACACATTTTTTAACCTGGACTGTTTCTGCAAATATGACTACGAGGTGTAATATCTTTTTAAATCTGGACGAGTAGGCAGTGATTAGGACGGCTATTTAAAAATCTGGCTATACATAACATTTGCAAGAAATGATCATTATTTGGACAAAATCAGAATATGGCTATTTTTGCAAATAAGTTTAAATGCAGCCTGTTAATGCAAATTGATGAGCCCAATTGTTGAAATAAAAGCACGTAGGCTGTAAAATTATTCTCTTTCAAAGATATGCCACAAAAACTGTTTTCAATTTAATAAACGGCCTATTGATGAGTCCCAATTTGTCATTTAATAATAGTTAGCATCGAGAAGGCAAATTAATAAGAGCGAAAAGACCCATGCAATTAGGCAAAACGATAAGTATGATTTGTGATCTACTTATTTGGCTAAAAGAAAAACTAAAACAAGACAAGCCCACTTTAAGTTAATTATTATTTTTGAAGTTAATTAAATTTTCTTAAAAAATAGAGCAAGCCTTTGTAAGGTTGGAAATATGCAATACATTTTATTTTATTTTTGAATCAAAGTGTAAATTCTTCCAGTCCTCTGTGAGGTTGGAAAAGAATTAACACTTTTAAATTTTTTCTGAATCAAAGTTTAAATTCAATCAACGGCAAAAGATAACAACCATAATTAATAAATTAAAACTGCGACAATAAAGCAACTGTGCTTTGCACAGGACTCGAGGGTGCCTAATACTGTCCCGAGAGTCAACTGAGAACCTTACCCGAATCTCTAACGCAGACCATTAGACGAGTCAGAGGTGTTCTAAGGTACCTTTTGGTGACTTGGCACACCTTAAACTATGTCAAGTGGCGACTCCGAGTTCTCTAAATAATTTTGTACCTTTTTGAACACTAGTCACGAGCCTTTAAATAATAAACCTCGCAACTCGCGCAGTTAGTTAATTGTTTTTTAGGGCGTGACACTCCCCAACAGCAGAAAAACTGCTTCTGCTTCTACCTAAAAGTACTTTTTTTTTTGTTGCGAAACACCTCAAAATTCTAAAAAAATACTTTTATTGAAAAAAAAAATCATTTTTGGCTCGGAGAATCAATGCCAAACAGGCTATTAAACAAACTCCTAATTGGACCTGAATCCCAAGTTAACCTCTTGATGGGCTGTCTTATTGTTTGGCATATTTGTCTCCTAATAGTCTGACCAACGTCTGTCCAAATAACTGGTTCCGGGCCATAAGAAATATATAAGGTATCCATGTTCACAACATCTTCCCACGACAGGAATATGCACTTTGATGGATGTTTGTGCATATAGTTTTTCTTTTGTCTCCTAAAGAAAAGATAGAAGTTTATGCTTTTCCTGCTTTTCAACAAGGCATGACGACTATCTAGCTGTGTTCAGATAGAAGATAGGATTGATCTTTGAGATACAAGCTCTCTTGTTAGTTATGTACTTATGTTTTCCATTCAAATGCGGGATTACTCTGATTTTTCAAGAAGCAGATTCTTGATGATTGTGTGCTTGTCTTAAAAATATAGAGCTCTTCAAATTTTCAGGTAATTTTTCCATATGGATTTCCTCTGTGTTTGTTCCTTTCTTAATGGCTTTTTTTATTTGCTGAGAAGAGCTTTGATATGGTGTAGTCTTTCTTCCTTCTTTGGAAAACCTGTCCCAATTAATTCCTGCTCTTAATATTTTTGCATTGTTTTGATAGTTGTTACTCCTTCAATGATTGAGCCTCCTGCAGTTGCTGGTTAACGAACTTCTTTATTAAAAATTATGGTATTCGGATCAACTTGCACGCTCCTCGATTATTCTATCGGGTAGCTGCTAGCTTCTACTAGCACATATATAGGGTAACTCTGACCATCAATGCTTAGGCATATGAGAAAAGAAATTATTTAGGTTGTTTTGTCTCTACTAAGATTTGAACTTTGGTTTCCTTGATTTTCAGTTTATTTCATACTGTTAGGCCACATCCTTTGGCTGGTGATTAAGGAACTTTTCAAACAACTTTGAAAACTAGCAAGATAGCAATTACAACTCCATTGTACACTAGAAAAGGACATGAGAAAAAGAAAATGGAAATTTCTCCAAATGCATAAATGACATATGAAGACAACCCGAATTCACTGGTTGTAGAAACAATTACAAGTTCCAGTGACCGGTTGACTATGTGAATCATTTCTTTCTCTCTGAATCTTGTGGATTCTCTCATATCTACACCTAAAAAAAAAAAAAAAAACTTTTCTTTTTCTTAGTTACAGAAAGGAAATAAACCTAGAAGTCAATGATGGGTTCTCCAATGGTGAGGTTACGCTCCAATGTCCATGGTAGATTGAAGAGCTTAGCAGTGATGAACTTGAAGATCTTGTTCACGTTGATGTTGTAGGTTGCACTTGAGAAGAATAATGTTGCATTCAGTGCCTTAGCACATGCTCTTGCCTGTTGAAAGTGACATTGTAACACCATGAGTATCAATATCAAAACCATTCATCGGTGTACTAGTAACTAATCGACATGGTCTGGTTTGCTTTATATATTTAACAAATCGACATAGTCAGTTTGGTTCTGGTTTAGATAAAAAGCAAACCATGAACACCCCTATCAATGAGACAAATATATTCTCCAACTCTCAAAAAAGTAATGTTTTCAAAACGTTTCCAAGTTGAGCCAGTACTGAATTATTATTTATTGATCTTTGATTCTGTATTTAACCATAATGCTGCTAAGATTAATGAATGAGCGTAATACCTGGCTTGCAATTGTCCATTGCAGATCCAATGGCAATTTAACGAAGTCATCAAACTTTGTCCCTATCATTACAGGAATTGCTGTCTGAAATGCAGAAAACCATGACAAAATTAACATATGTACAATTGAGCACTTCATTTTCAGAATCAGAAAAGAACAGAAAGTAGTAATGTTTCTTCTTACCTGATTCCACTGTCGTGCTTGTTGATACCAGCTAAGGACACTGTAATTGAGAACAAAAAAATAATTCAGACTCTAAACTTAAAAGTTATGATCCTTGAGCTTGTTCTTAGACAGGCGGCAGTTTATGTCTGTTCAATTAAACTCATTACTTCTTATTCGAGTTATGTTACTCTATTGGATCCAGTGACTCTAAACTGTGAATTTACCTCTGTTCTTTAAGCCAATATAAGGAAAGAATCTCATACCTATTGAGTGTACACCGACTAGTGAGATCAAACATGAAAAGCATTGCCACGGAGTCCTTACAAGCCATTGGAATATGAGTTGGGGCAGAAACATCATCTGCGTTATTATAATCATTTCAGAAAATTCCAATGAAACATTTTAATCATATTCACATAGATCTAAAATTGCAATTCTCTAATATCATTGTTTACCTTTAACTTCCCAGATGCTATATGAGATCCTTGTCCCTCTCACACACAGAGTTTTGTCCATCTGATTTAACCCTTTAGCTGAAAGGTCTTCATCTACTTTCTCTTTTCCTACGTACTTTGTCTTCAATTGAAAACACAGAAGCAAAAGTCAAAACCAAGACTGTAAATGGAAACTTCAAGCACATAAGTTAGAAATTGAGGGAACCATAGTTAAAGAAAATGGACATTTGGTGTAATTCAACCTTCAAAAGTTAATTAACAGGTGAGAAATGTTCAAGATACTAGACAATAACTTATATTTCCTTAATTACCGTGAGACAAATCTAACATACCCGCATGGCCAAAACAAACATCAATACAATAACGTATGTGGCATAATATGTGTAAAAGATCACTAAATTTCAACAAATATTATATTGACAAATTTCAAAAGTGTAATCGGTTCAATGTAAAAACGTAAGTTAAATCCATAATCCAATATGAATTGTGAATCTGCCTCCGAACATGGGACCCAACATTAAATAAATCAAGAATGTAAGAGAAAAAACTAACCAAGAAACTGGTCTTTCCAATCTGGTTATCACCCAAAAGGCTAATCTTCAAGGCAACCATATCCTCAGATGAATCCTTAGAATGATCACAGCAACATGTAGAGGCGAGATTCCCAGAAAAGCCACCCTCCGAAGCCGCTGCAGCGGACGGAGGAGAGGGCATGGTATTGGTAGTGCTAGCTTGAAAAGATTGATTATGTGACAATTGCCTATAGTTAATAGACTTACCTATCCAACAAGAAAGAACTTTGTTCCAAAATGAACTAAAATATTTGTGTAGGATTGAGAACTTGCATATGATCTTCTTTTTCATATTCAAATGAAGCATTCTTCTATAACAAAGGAGCATACGCTTCGTCATTTTTTTTTTCTTTTGGTTTATTTGTTTGATATTAGGAGAGGGAATAGAGAAAGGCCTCAAGAGGGAGCTGCTATAGTTGCTAGCTTCTTCTTTCGGCCTTAAAAGTAAAGGCAAGTTTCTTTTGCGCAACTAATCATATTTCTTATTTTATTTTTCTAAGTGTTTTGTGCGATTTACTTTGCATTTTTACCATTCATTTCTTAATTGGTTTCATATTATATGTGTGGTTAACGGCTATTCAATTTGTAGCTATACCGTGTAATGAGGACGGTTGACCGTTTTCTTCGGTTGAAAAACAAACTTTTGTTTAAATGTGGTTGTCACTTCTTTTTGGTTCTTTTTTCTTGTTTTTAAACTTTAAAAAACAAAGTGTGGTTACTGATCTATTCTTGTTCAGGTTGGTGAGAGAAAAAAAAACATACTATATTTATCATTTTGGTTCATATTGTAAATCAGCAAATGTTTGTTTGAAGCTTTAATGATCCGTCTTAGTAGGATCGACATTTATTTTGAAAGTTGGATTTAATTATTGGTGCGTTAATAATTATAGGAATTGTAACAGTACATAAACTTCAAAACATTTACCAAATATAGTTTTGACGCTATGTCTAGTAATTTTAAACATTTGTCATAATTTTACAAATATCTTAACCAGGTTCCTTTTTTCAATTGACTTTTATCAGAATACTAGACAGAAAACAATCTTAGAAACTCTTCTACGATGAGCACAAATATCAGTCCAAATGTTCCAATTATGAACTATCCAGGGATTATTATGATATAATTACATTACATAGTCAGCATAAAGACAAATAACACTTCAATCAGGCCAGGCTTATTGAAATTCAAAATTCTGAAGATGAGGAAATTAGTATAGAACCGACAAGTGTATGAGGAAAGAGTCAATTTTCACGTGTAGCCAATCACGCAACCGTGTAAGGTTTCTAATGGTGTGAGGAGCCCCACTCATTTCCATTATAGATAAATTTTACTACTAGTAACAACTTCGTATAGTCCGCCAAAACATTCGCCGGGTCAGGGCCGAGTCTCAGGGCCGGGTATAGAAGCGAGTTCGGACGTCTAGGGCGTAAGCCGCAATATTTTCAATTTAAAAATATAAAATAAAATCTTTAATTCTCAAAACTTAACTACTAACTACAAAAAGTTAATTATAATAAATCTTATTTGCTAACTTTTAAAGCCCGATTATTCAAATTGGTGTCAAAAATTTATTTTATAATTTGTTTTTAGGTTCTAACTACTATGGAGTTCCCAAAAAGAGGAGTGTCTTTCCTTATACAGTTAATTCTTATCGTCTTTCTCTGTGGATCTTTTCTTGAGTTAGGTTGACAATTCTAAATCTATAATTACATGCCACGAAGAATGAAAAGAATTTGATTTATTGCTTAAAGATTGAATTATTTATTTCGTTCTCAATTAGAAATTGATGCAATTATGATTGACCATTTCATTTAGCAAACTTGTTAATATGAAGAAGTCGTATATGTATATTTCCTATAACTGAACCTTTTTAGTGATATTTCTGCATTTTTCAATTATTTATTTATCCATTTCGCCTCAATTAAAAATTGATATAATTATAATTAACTTTTCTTTTAGAAAATTTGCTAAAATGAAGAAGTTCTATAGGTATGTTTTCTATAAGTTCTTTACAATTTGACCTTTTTTGGAGATTTTTGTAATTCTTTTATTATTTATTTTAATTATAATAATTTATAAATTATTAAAAAATAAAGATTCATTGGGCTTTCATCGAGCGCCTCACGGCTTTCGCCTCATCCTTTATCAAATAAAATAACTTTTCTTACGCCTTCGCCCGTAAAAACATTGGACTTAAGTCTAAACTATGAAAGTCAACTCATCTAATTTTAAGATAAATTTTACTGCATTTCTAATTTTTTTTTTTTTTAAAAAATATATACTTCTTGAAATAATTAATAAAATATATCAAAAAGAACTGTAAAGTTAATTTTACAACAAGAATGTTTGAGCAATACCAATCAAAGGCATGGTCGGATCTAAAATTTAGGAGTTACAGGTGCCACTCGTTATATTTATCTTTAGCTATAAATACCAACTATGAAGGGTGTGTTGGTCGGGTTGGTCATTTATTACTTCGCCTAAGTTGATTAAATCTTTTAGTAGTCATTTATTAATTCAATTATTCTTATTCACAAACACTGTGAATTCTATATTGCAGAAAATCATTGTCAAATAAAAAAAAAAGAACGTCCCAATTAAAAAAATTGATTAAAAGTAGCTTAATTTCTAGATTATTTGACTAGATCGGTCAATCTACCTTCAATAAATCAGATTTAATTCATTAATCTTAATTGTCATATATTATGGCAATTCTTTGTACAAAAATTTTAAATTTTCAATCTATGAGAATTAACTCAAAAGATCAATTAATCAAACCACTTAATTTCTTAAAAGTAATTAAATAGAAGATATTATTAAAATTATTCTCAAAATTAAAAGAGAAAAATTTATTAATGAAAATTAATTAAAAGATATTTACTAAAAATAAGTTGCTCATGAAATGATAGTGAGGTGTAACGACATAAACAAATATGAAAAAAAAGAAATATTTAGCAAATACTCCGTGGAACCATAGTATAGTAGCAATGCAAAATTGTTTTCTAAAAAAGCTACTTATGGGGGGATTTGAACCCAAGACAATGGGGGTAATATTAAGCACCTTACCATTGGCACCACGGGACTTTTAGTGACTACAATTGCCACTCCAATTATTTGTATGAGTTTTTGTATTATTTTCTTCGTCCCAATTTGTTTGTCGTAGTTTGACTTGGCACAAAGTTTAATAAAATAAGGAAGACTTTTGAAACTTGTGGTCTAGAATAAGCCATGAATATTTGTGTGGCTATAAATGAGTCAAAAAGTAACTTTAGAGTTGAATTATTGTCAAATTTAGAAATACGACAATCTTTTTTGAACGGACAAATAAAGAAAGTATGACAAACAAAATGGGACAGAGGGAGTAATATATATGCATATACGGAATTACGACCAAAGTTACCGGGTGTTGTGGCAACCCCTTCCAACCCTCTAATTCTACCCCTAATCAAAGGTAACTCTGGTCTTTGTCATGGCTTTTCCATTTTGGTATCAGATATGCACTATGTAGATGTACTACTCATGACTCAATTGAAGTCGCTCTACGTGCGACTCATTAAATAGGGAAGTACACTATAGGAGTGATTTATTCATTCCTAAGAGTAGAACCTAAAACTTCTATTAAGGGCATAGGAAATCAAAGGATTCAATATTTAAACTTTATGCGTTTGAAACAATCAAAACCACTAACTATTTGAATTAATGAATTAATGGGTTTGAAATGTACTTAATATTTATACATATTTTATAGGTAAAATTTTAGAACATACATAATGTTTGAACAAAAACAATTGGATTTAGCCGAATTCATAACTCATATGGCCTATTCACTGTAGGAGTAACTCTATCCGGAACACCAAACCTAACAGTAATAATATCGATATTTAGTTGTAGTTGATATGAAGGCATTTAAAAAAGAAAAAGAAAAGAAATTATCGGACCCCATAATCATATACGTGTTGATCAGTTCAGAGCGTGTTTCGTGATTCTTGTGGTGTCCCGCGGAACCTACTAAGGAGACAATCAACTTGATATTATTGATTAAAATTATAGGCCTATATTCGTTTGGTTAGGGAATTGTTAGGCAAGTCGACATTAGATAACTTAACAGCAAAAAGTTGACAGGCCATCTGTTAATTTCTATATATTAAAAAAACATGTAGCATGTGAGGGTCATTGATTTACATCTTTATATCCTTTTCTTTATCTTTTTCTACCAAATTAATATAGCTTTTTTCAAATAGCTAGTGTAGAATATACTAACATGGAATATATTTTGCATGTAGCTAATGATGTCCCATGTTCGACACAGATGTATATGCTTCACGGTGAGCCAGTGAGTTGTATATATATATATTTTTTTCTTAATAAAGAAAGCTCGTTGCTTCTTCCTTATGTTTTTAGACATGAAGCAGCCAGTTTAACTAAAAAAAGGTGGAGTGTATTTGACATTCAAATACTACAAACAGCAAATAATTGGAGTACATGTGTATATAAGTACGCGAACTGTACTTGATGAGTACTTATATTCTAAATGTCCTCCTAATTTCATTTGTATTTAATTTGCTTTTCCTTTTGTAGCTAAGTGGTTAAATCTACTTCATTATCTATTTTATTCATCCTAAAAAGAAAAACTTAAAGCGACATGTCAAGTAGTGATTTAATTCTGAGGAGCTTTGCACTAATTAAAATAGTCAGCTGTTTGTATCACCTGGTAGTTCGTAGTGTATCAGAAACCAACAAGTTGTGACAATTTATGAAGAAATTCACATTCTATCTTAACTTTAAAAAAAAAAAAAAATAGAAAAGAAAGAAAGAAATTAACGGACTCTTCATAATATTGGTATTCGACTAACGGAAACCAAACAATACAAATTTGGATGGAAAAACCTCTCATCTTTTTCATTTGATGAAGTATATTTATATAAGAGTAAGAGCTAACCTAACTTGGTCTCCAAGTATCTAACGAGCTAGGCAGAATAGCACAAAATAAAACTTAAGATGCTAATTACAAATATAAAACTAATACTAACTATATATTTGGGCATATTTATACAAATGCCATTACCCTCCCCCCTCCCCCCCCCCCCTCCACCACATCAAGTTAGAGCATGACGATTCCTTATGCCCAACTTGTTAAGGAAAGAATCACTACTAAAAATTCGTGACTTTCAGACTGCCGTCGTCCGACCGAAAGTCGGTCGGAGGTCCTTATCCGACCTCTTCTCAGTCGGAAAAAATGGATAATAGTTATTAATCATTTATTTTTGTAAATTGTCTGACCGCCGTGGTGGGATTGTAATGAAATAATAATTTTTTGTAGAGTACCCGACCGATTCGGTCGGATGCCCAAAATAAAATAACGGGCAGAGGGCTTTTCTCCTCATTCTCTTTCTTCCTCATTCTTTTACTTTCCCCAATTCCCCTCTACCTCAACCCGACCCCCACACCCAAATCCCTCAAAAACACTCACTAATCTCAAATCACTCACTAAATCTTCACCCCATTCTTTTACTTTAAGTGTAATACTTCTAAAAAAACACTCAATTCTCTCATTTCTTTCATCTCACATTTAGAAACCCTAACCATTTTTTTCAGATCCGGCGGAGAGACCATCGGACCCGCTGCGGAGCAGACCACTTTTAGGTACGTTTTTTTTTTATTTTTTTGGTTTTTATATTTATGAAGAATGAGTGTTGTTTAATTTTTTAGTAGTAGATTAGTCCATTTTATGTAGTTTAGTTTAGAAAGCTAACTAGTTTGCTTAAAAATATAAAAAAATTAAAAATTAAAAAATGGAAATTTTTATGCTAAATTGATTGTACTGCTCGACTTATGTAGTTGTTATGGTGTTTGGGTAATGATATTATCATGGTTAGAATGTAATATTGTTGATCCCGTAGATATAATACTTAATCTTATGAAAATTGCTAGTGTTTCACAATAATTTTTTTTAATCTTTGCAATTTAATATGTATCTCAAACTTGTAATTTTTGTGTAGATATGGAATATGAAAGTCGTAGTTGGATGTATAATAGAAATAATCCCGGGCGGCGGGGGATGAGGGAAGAATTTGCAGTAGGTGTTCAAGAATTTATTGAAAAGGCGAAAACACTTGATGATTTTTTACGGCATGGTCAGATTAAATGTCCTTGTGTGAAATGCAAGTGCACAAAAGGACAAAGTTTGGAAGATGTTGAAATACATCTTTATAGGAAGGGTTTTATGCCAAATTATTCTGTTTGGGTTTATCATGGAGAGTTTAGGAATATAGGAGATGATGTTAATTTTCAAAATACTTATGGCAGTGGGAATGGTCCATTTGTGGAGAATGATCTTGATAATTATCGAATGAACGATATGGTTAATGATGCTATTGGGATGTACCCGGAGGAGCCATCCCAACCGGGTACATCGCAACCAAATGTTGAGCACGTTTCTAATGATGAGGCAAATCTTTTCTGTAAACGGTTGGAGGAAGCTAGTCATCCATTGTAAGAAGCTCAGTGTATTCCAAGTTGTCAGTTTTTTTTAGATTGTTAAGTATTAAATCTGATTTTAGTATATCTCAAGCAGCCATGGATTCCATCATTGGCCTTATGAATGAACTCAATCCAATTAACATAGTATTACCAACTGATTATTACTATACTAAGAAGTTGGTTTCCACGTTAGGCCTTTCTGCTCGGAGAATTCATTGTTGTGTCAACGGTTGCATGTTGTTTTATAAGGATGATGCAGAATTAGATACATGTAAATTCTATGAGGAGCCTCGTTACAAGCCGGTTCTAAACCCTAAAAAGAAGATGATACCTGTTAAGTCGATGCATTACTTACCCTTTATACCTAGGTAAAAGAGGTTGTATGCGTCGATGAGCTCTGCTCCTCATATTAGATGGCACCATGATTGTACAAAATAGCCAGACATTCTAAATGGAAACATTTTGATCAGGTGTATCCGGCATTTGCTAGTGAACCAAGAAACATAAGGTTGGGTCTATGTTTAGATGGGTTCACTCCTTTTGATGTCTCATCTGCACCTTATTCTTATTGGCCCGTATTTGTCACGTCGTACAATCTTCCGCCCGAAATGTGCATGACTAGTCCTTATCTATTTTTGAATTACATTATCCATGGGCCACATATCCCGAAAGCCTCGATTGATGTATTTTTGCAGCCTTTGATTGATGAGTTAAAGTTATTGTGGCATGAAGGTGAGGAAACATATGATATATCAATGAAATGGAACTTTCAACTGCATGTTTCTTTGATGTGGACTATAAATGACTTTCCCGCTTGTGGAACGTTGTCTGGGTGGTCCAATGCTGGTAAGCTCTCTTGCCCTTATTGTATGGAAGATACAAAAGCATTCACTTTGAAAAATAGGGGTAAGATTACATGGTTCGACTGTTGTCGTCGATTCTTGCCAATGGATCATCCGTTTAGGAATAACAGTAGTGCATTTATGAAGAATCATGTTGATTTTGAGGAGCCTCTGCGAAGATTGTCAGGTGGAGAAATATGGGATAAGGTTAAGGTGTATCCTAAGGTAACTGACCAACGGCCATCTAAAGCACTTGTTATGGTATTGATCATAATTGGACTAAACAGAGTATCTTTTGGGAGTTGCCTTATTGGAAGGATAATCTTATTCGACATAACCTAGATCCCATGCATATTGAGAAGAATTTTTTCGAGGCTGTCTTTAATACTGTGATGAATGTCAGGAACAAGACAAAGGATAATATGAAGGCCAGGTTGGACCTCGAGGAACTTTGTAGGCGACCTGAGTTACACTTATCTCTAGTTGGCAACACGATTTGGCTTCCCTAGGCCAGTTACACATTCGGATTGGATGGGAGAAGAATTATTTGTGATTGGGTAAAGAATTTGAGGATGCCTGATGGATATGCATCAAACTTAGAAAGGTGTATTGATATGGCAGAAGTAAAGTTGACTCACATAAAAAGCCACGATTGTCACAGCTTCATGGAAAACTTGCTCCCAATTGCATTCAATGGCTTGCCTGATAAAGTTTGGAAACCCCTTACAGAGACGAGCCTATTTTTAAGGAGCTGTGTTCTAAGACATTGAAGGAAGAGAATCTTAAGTCGTTGAAAAGTAACTTTCCAGTTGTCGCGACTAAGTTGACAAAAATCTTTCCCCCTAGTTTCTTTAATGTAATGGAGCATCTTCCAATTCATCTCGCGGAAGAGGCACTACTGGGAGGCCTGGTGCATTATAGATGGATGTATCCTTTTGAGAGGTAAGGTCCCTTAAGTTATTATTGGCTCATTTTTTTAATTCATCTTAAATAAATTAATTAATACAATGTATTATGCAGAATTATTGGAAAGTGTAAGTGGGACGTAAAAAAACAGGAACCAAATTGAGGGGTCCATATGTGAGGCATATCTGGCTAGAGAAACTTCTTATTTTTGTTCGTATTATTTCGATCAAAATATGCCATGTTTGCGTAATAGGACATGATCTTGGAGACAAAAATGATCCGAATTATCCACATTTTCTATATTCAATTAACCTGGTACAACAACAACAACAACAACAATAACAACAACAACAACAACAACAACAACAGCAACAACAACAACATACCCACTGTATCCCACAAGTGGGGTTTGGGGAGGGTGAGATGTACGCAGACCTTACCCCCACCAAGATGGAGAGGCTGTTTCTGATAGACCCTCGGCTAGGCAAAGAACATATCAAAAAATATATATCTCACGGGCCTTATTATAAATACAAGAGGATGTCTAAGTACTTTGTTAATGGGTACAAGTTTCATACTAAAGAATGGTCCTTGGAGAAGAAAACCAACAACAGCGATGTGTGTATGAAAGGTGGTACTGGTGACCAGGATGTAGACTTTGATTACTACGGTATGGTTGAGGAGATTTTAGAAATAGAGTTTACAATAGGTTGGCCTCGTAAAAGATTGGTGCTTTTTCGGTGCAGGCGGTTTGATCCGAGTCCCAAGGGTACGAGGAAAGACCCATGTTCTAAAATAGTTGAAGTTAATCACAGAAGTTATGATCCTTTTATCATTGCCCAGAATGTGAAGCAAGTGTGGTGCGTTCCTTATCCACCGACAAAGAACAAAGCTAAATCCAAAGCCAAGGCCAATTGGTGGGCTGGTCTAAAAGGCAAGCCGGTGGGAAGAGTGGAAGTAGATGATGTATTAGATATTGTATATCAAAATAAGGTTTTAACCATTCTCTTGACTGCGGATATTGAATTAGCCGATCAGTTGCAACATAATGAAGGCATCTATGAAGAGTTTGATGAATCGGTGGTTAGACGTGGAAAAAAACGACTAATTTTGGAGAAGGAAAATCTAGGGCAAACGAGGAGGATGAACATATGGATGACGTTGAAACAAGCGAGGAAGAATTTGTTGATGACGATGAGACGAGCGAGGAAGAAGAAATAGCCAATGACCTTGAGACGAATGATGATGATTGACATGTTCGTAGTTTGCTGTTGTTACTTTACTACAATTATTAGCACTACTTTATATATGTATTCTATATAAATTTATAATTTTCTTATATTGTGCTTATTTTTTATCGATATGTCATCTACGGAGAAGGTTAGGGGGAAAAGAAAGGTTCAAAGTACCTCTCCTGCTTCAAGTCATACTATTCCTCCTGCTCTTGTACCTCATATCCTTCCTACATCTCCTCCGTCTACATATGCTACTAGTTTTTTCACTCCTCCCGCTGCCTTTCCCCCGGCATTCACTTCCTACATCTCCTGGTTATGTTGTTCGTCAGCATGGCATGAGCTCATCCATGCCTTCGCCATCTACTAGTCCATCACAATCCCCTTCATCATCGGCTCCTTCTGGATCTACTGTACCACCTTCTGATCCGAGCTCTGTGGGCACTTCGGTACCACCTATTGTACTACATTATCATCCGAGCTCGCCTTTTTACATTAGTGAACCAGGATCATATGATGATGACAGGAGGGTGAGGATTTATCCTGAGGGTAGTCGTGGGTAAGTATCATTCACTTTGTTAGTTTTTAACTATTTAATACTATTGTAAAGTTTAATTTTTTAGTATATTTATTAACACTAGTGATCTTTATCTAGTTTTACTCCCTCGCACGTGGCTACTCCCATAGTTACAGTATATATTAGATCTAGATAGAGTGAGGCATAGCTATCCTGGGGTAAGGTACCCTTCCCCGTAAATTTGTTCATGTTTGACGATTTTGAGGTAATAACTATGTTTTATTTTTTAATAATTTAGTTAAGTGTCACTTTTTTAAAAATCTAATATTTTTAATTATTTCAGACAAAGTGTAGTGGCATCCTGCCTTTGATAGCATTGTCCGAAGCAATTTTCTCAAAAAATGCACAGATAGAGACAAAGGCAGCCTGTATGATTGTCGGGATAAAGGAAAGAAGCCCGATTAGATATACTCGCACATTTTGTTAAAATATCTGCAATACTGGGATAGTGATGAATTTAAGAAGAAGAGCGCCCAACGAAAGGCAGCGCGAGCCTCCGAAAAGGGTGGATCACTACACACCGGGAGTTCGGTTAGTGCAGCGACTCAGCAGACAATAATGGTAACTTATTAATTATTATATGTATTGTTTTATGTAACTCGCATTAATTTTCTATATAACTTGTCATCTTTTTAATTTTGTAGGAAAAGGAAGAAGGGCGGTCAGTACGTGTGTCTGAAATCTTTAAGAAGAGACATATATACAGAAACAAAAAAAGAGAAGAAGTGTGGGTCGAGGAGCGCGCTAGAGAGCTCTATGTAAGTTACTAAATTCAAACTTTTAAAGTTATTAAATCCGTCAATATTTGTAAATCTAATTCTTGTTATTAAATTTTTTTCAAGAAAAGGCTACAACGACTTATGAAGAAAGGATGGCAAGTCAGGCATCCGAGTGTGGTAGCAGTACCCCAGCTTCAATGACACTAGAGGAGGAAACCACATTATGGTTGGAGGTGAATAGCGGGGTAAAGAAGGGAAGTGCATACGGCCTTAAATCGCAGTATGCCTCGGGTTGTCTAAATTTGTTTGGCACTTACACTTCTGCTAGTTCAATAAATCCATCGATGGAAGTCTCACTGCGCAATGAAATCGAAGAGCTTAAGAGAAAGAGTGAAGAAGATCGTTTGGGTAATGAGGAAAATATGAGAGTCATGCTGGAAATGATGCAGAACTTTGTGTGTGGTAGTTCGGACAAGGGAAAGAACAAGGGCAAGAGCAAGAGCAAGAGCAGGGGGAAAGGCAAGAGCAAACGTCAATACAGCTCGTCGTCTGAGTCTAGTTCTGAGTCTAGTTTTGAGGCAATGGAGCAGTAATAATAGATTGTTGATGTTTTAGACATGTGTTAAACTTGTGGTTGGTTTTTGTTAAACTTCTTTGATTGTTAGACTTGTTGTTAAGTTGTTTAACTTATTTGAATCGTTATGAAGTGTTGATGTTATGTAAATTGTTAAAGTTTTAGTTTAAAGACAATAAGCCTTGTTTAGAAAAATATTAAGGCTTGTAGAAGCCTATTGTTTATTGGGTGCTGGATTTTACTTTTTTTTACAGGTGGTGGAGCTCTAATCACAGCTTTTATTTTGCAGGTTTTACCCAGATTTTCGACCGAATCGGTCCGAAATCTGGGTATCTTTTTGCTTAGAAATTATAATGTCCGACCGACGCGGACGGAACATTGAAGAAATTCTTTCCCAGAAAATACAATCTCTGACCGTACAGCTCAAGAAAAGATTTTCCAGAAAATCATCTGTGCGTCCTTTGTCTGACCGAAGAGCGGTTGATGTGTCGGACCGAGTCGGTCGAATGCCTTTCTGCGACCAGCCATTATCCGACCACAGTATTTGGTCGGACATCAGCCGGCTAGCCAAACATTGTCTGACCTTATTGGCGGTCGGAAAACACCTTTTTCTAGTAGTGAATCAAATTGTACCCTTCCCAGAGCCTTAGTGAAAATTTCTTCCAATTGAGTGTCACTAGGGACATCATCGGGACGTATTGTGCATCCAATTATTTCATTTTGGGCGAAGTGATAGTCAACTTTAATATGTTTTTCTGCTCATGGAACACCGGATTCTGAGCTATATTTAAGGCTGTTTGACAGTATCGGAGAAAAATGATTGATACCGAGCTTCCACAATATTCCTTTAAGTCATTTCAGGTCACATATGGTCATTGTCATCGACCGATATTCAGCTTCAGCTGAGGATCTAGAAACAATCTACTGCTTCTTCGTCTGCCACGAAATCGGCGAGGCTCCCAACGAAACATATCAACCAGTCAAAGAGCGTCTTGTTAGCGGACATTGTTGACACCCAATTTTGTCCCAGAATTTTCAATTAGCGTCTAATTATTTTTAAAATAAGGTCAATTTTTAGGATAAATTAAGTTCTTAATTTTAAAGGAAAAAGGGTCATAATTATTTTTCGCTTTAAGTCCCAGCCTATTTTATGCAATGCGCATTTACAATTTTCGTAGCCCAATTCTAAAAAGCCCTAACCCTCCACCTATATATACATACTTATCCCAAAACCCTAGGACAATCACTATTCATCATCTCTCCCACACCCTAAAAAATCAGCCTCTCACACACCCCACTCACCAAAAAAATAAACCCTACACACGCACTAATCATCATCTTCTCCTTTCCTTTACACACATCACCCCACATACATACATACACGCCAAGCATACATACCCACTAGACACAAAAACAGATTGGGGTTGGGGAAATTGTGAGCAGATCGGAGCAAAGGGTAAAACACCATCACCAGTAGCGGGGTTGAGAACAAAGTACAAAAACAGATCCGGGAAATAGGCAAAGTAGCAGCGACGCCGGTGAAGGTCGCCGGAGTTTCCACCGGTATTCACCGGAAGTCGCTCCTTTGCTTCGCGGCGCTGCCGCTGCGTTTGCTGTCTGAAAACCCCGATTCCGCTGCCATGTTTTGGTCCTTGATTCAATGATGGTTCTGGAATTTTTTTTAAGTTCTCGTCGAGCAAGAATTGCTTGAGAAAATCAAACATCGATTCCGATTTTGATTATTTTGATTGCTGGCTGCTTGTGCAATTTTGCCCATTTATCAATTGCTTTCTGATGTTTTTTTTGAGTAATTGCAGCAGTTATGGAGAGGGCTTTGGTCCGTTTATTACGGGGTATTTTGCTGAAGCTTTGACCCATTTGATTCTGGTGTTGGATTGCGGTTATTGTTGCTTGTTCCAGTTTGGTTATACAGTTCATTTGTGCACTCTTTATCCATTTGGGATGATCCCATGTTAAGCTGCTATGAAATGTTCTGAGATGTTGGTTGGTCCCGTTTTAGGATGCACAGCTTGGAAATGCATTTTTGCTAAAATCCTTTGTCAGATCTCACTGATTTTGGACATGATACTACACTCCTTGGCCTATGAAAATAATTCATTTGAGACCTATGGATTGATATTGAATTGATACCTTTCTCGGCCAATGAAAAAATACATATACACGTATTGAGGCCTCGGAATTGATTTGAACATGATACTACACTTGAACAGTCCCGTCCCCGTGTCCCTAAAGCAAATAGGCGATGATTAATATATGCACTTTAATGCAAAGCAAGTTGAATAGAGTAACGGAATTGGTACTTGGCATGGCAACACGACCGGCCGGCGTGTTTGCAACCGTACCAACCTCCCGAGCCTCTACATGACACGCCATACAAACCTGAGCCTAAATTTTGCAAAATAAAACCCCTTACTATTATTATTATTATTATTATTATTTTATTACTATTATTATTATTATTATTATATATTTTATCATTATTATTATTTTATTTTCATTAGGTATTACACTTTATTGTCGTACTAATCCAATTTCATTTCCATATTTTTGCGAGGTACATTTTGGCACGAACAATTTGGTGACGCGTTTGGCTAACCTACAAATGTGGATATACGTTTACCTGGACTCAACCATTCAAAAATAAGACTTAGGAATTTTAGAAAATCCAAGGCTCCCGCGAGTTGATCATTTTCCCGGGTTTTATCTTTAACTTTGCCTTTCTTTCCTTAGAGATATTTATGCAAATAAATGTGTAAAATATTTTATTTATCAATAATATTTGATTGTTTGTATATTGCTTTACTTTATGTTCATTGCCTTTTATTGTGCCTTTTATTGTGAAGTCGTTATTTAATTTATTGCAAATTGGGGCCATCTTAGCAAATGCGTGCAAGTAAAAGAATATTTTGCAAATAAGCTTTTATTCGATTAATTATTATTATTATTATTATTATCATTATTACTACTATTTTTAAACAATTCTTTCGCAAGAAAAGCGCGCTTGTAAATATTTGGAAACCTGTCGGATTAACCGTATTTTACGGAATTTTCGAAAGTGCCTTAAAAACCTTCTTTCGAAATTAACAAAACCTCTTACTTAGAATCTCTGAAAGAAAGACCGTCTTTTTATAAAAACGGAGTTTTGCACGCATTTGTTAATTTGGTTCTCTGTTTTCCTTAAATTGGGTGGCGACTCCAAAAACTCCAAAAAAGTTAGTCCATCTTGTCGATATTCCGGAATTTATCCTTTTCGGGGTAATTTTTGGGGTTCAACAGACACCCTGCCCAATCAGAATCACAGCAACCGTATAGGCGGAGATCACAACAGGAACACATTACAATTCCTTGACCTGGATACCCCTTCAGGTAACACACCACTCGGAGTGCTGCATCCAAATGTTCAACACGAGGATTTTGCATAAATTGAGATAGAACGTAAACACTATAAGATAAATCCGGCCGCGTGAAATATAGATAGATCAACTGTCCGACCAGTCTCCTATAGAGTTCCGGATCCTTAACAAAACGACCACTCGCGAACGCCAATCGATAGTTCTATTCCATCGTTGTACCAACTGATTTGCATCCAACAAACCGGCCTCAAAAATAATATCAAAATCATATTTTTTTCTAGCAAAATAAGACCCTCTTAGGACCCCCTCGCCACTTCAACCCCCAAAAAATACTTCAAAATACCAAGATCCTTCATATGAAATAATTTGAGAGAGACAACTTAAAATTTTGAATAGCTCTAGGATCATTCGCGGAGATAATCAAATCATCCACATAGATAAGAACGCTTAATTGCACATTTTCCTTCTTCATTGTGAACAAGAATAATATGATAGGATTGACTAAACACATAATTCTTCAGAGAAGCCGATAGCTTTGCAAACTAGCAACGGAGAGCCTGATTCAATCTATATAAAGACTTCTGGAGATGATAAACGTTTTTGGGCCCATGATGCTGATGACATGGAGGAAATTTCATATATACTTCCTCACGTAGATCTCCATGCAAAAATACATTATGCGCATCTATCTGATGTAATTCACATTGTTTAGCCACAACCACGGCCAAAAAAACTCGAACAGTCGTCATCTTAGCAACCGGTACAAAAGTCTGCATGTAATCAATTCCTTCCACTTGATGATTCTAAAAATACAAGTCTTGCCTTGCACCGTTCAATAGTACAATCTGAATTATACTTAATCTTATACACCCATATACAATCGAAGGCCTTCTTACCCGGAGGCAAGCGTTCAATAACTCAAGTGTTGTTTGTTTCCAAAGCATGTAACTCCTGTTGTATAGCTAATCTCTATCTCTCATATTTCACAACCTCCGAGAAAGAGGTCGGCTCATGTCCCTTCATTATAGCTGCAAGAAAACTAACATGTTTCGGTGAGAAATTACCACAATTGACATAGTGTACTAGACAGGGGCGGATCTAGATTTGAATGTATCGAGTGCCACACTGTTTTGACATGGACGTATGTTATTTACATATGTCCAAATAGGGTATGTAGTAGGAACATTTGATCTACTTTGTATTTCGGTTCAAATTGCTCCTTTTTTCAATTTATATAAACACATCGCTTTGAGCACAAAAATTAACAATTGTGACAATTTAGAGAAAAGTATAAACTTTTTAGTAGTAGTACTAATATAAAAAAAATACATCATCTATTTTCAATTAATTATCCCTGGTAAATCTTCATAAATTTTATAAGTATAAAATTCTTAAAATATATAATAGAACTTACTAACTTGAAAAAAAAAATGACCTTTAAAAGTGGAAGCAATTTGATCTTGCCTATCAGTATGCAAACCTTGCAAATATTAGACACATGTTTCATTTGCGCATTGCCTTAAAGCAGTCAAGACTTAATATATTTTTTGTTTTTGGTTTATTAGTCATTTTCTAAATTTTGATAAGGAAATATAGATTTCATACTAGAAAATTTCAACTTTTTTATTTGCATTGACATGGGCGTGAAATTCAAACCAAGCATTCAAATCATTTTTTGAAAGATATATTATCTGTTCATGAACTGCAAACCTATAGGTTAAGAAAAGAACTTACTAAAAATTTCAAGAAATAGAACTAAACATTTAACAATATCAGGAATTGCTTAGCGAAAATGGTAGGATATTTTACTTCATAACTTAGAAATCCAACAAAAGCACAATAAAATAGCACACACGACAAACAAACAATAAGCAATAAAAAAAAAAGTAGCTAAAACGAGCAATTCCAAACAAGATAAAAATCTATGCTGCAAGCAGAGTCGAACCAAGGCAAGCTGAGAGCAAAATACAGCGCCTTACCATTGGCACCAGATGCCAACTTGTTACAACTGGTGCCAACTTTAAATAATATAGCAATTTCGCCCACATACACACATATATACATAGGTTCGACCAAGGTTACTTCCTTAATAGATCCGCCCCTGGTGCTAGAGGATAAGACTTACTGGAGAATCATTGAGGCTCGATTGAACAATCGGAATTCGGATACATGTTGATACCCAGTGATTCAATTTCTGGACTGTATTGGTGACAAAATCTCACAAAAGAACACTCTCCTTCTTTGTCCGCTTTTCTCGACTCAACTTTTCCTTCATGACTTTAGCTTCCAAGTGTCAGGGAATAGAATCTAGGTTCGAATTGTCATGATCTGCCACCTCATTCCTCGGATTCATTTTCACTTCCACTTGAGCTTCATCCTCAACAAGCTTTGGTGAATTCTCAATGTTCCGCTTACTCCGATATTTTCTTCTTCCTCAACCGTTTTGGTCATTGGCACAACAATTTGACTAGAACTCTCTTTACACCAACCTTCGCCACAAATGAAAACTCATTCTCATAAAATATAATGCCCCGTGATACGAAAAACTTTTTACTATCCAAATCATACAAGTTCCACGCCTTTTTTCCATTTGGATATCCTAAAAACACACATCAATGACTCCTGTTTTCAAACTTATTACATATTCGTCCTTGGTTAAGATCATAACACAAGCATGCAAACACTCTTAAATGATCATAATTTTGTGTCACACCTATCAGAATATCATATAAAGTCTTTCCATTCAAAATCGGAACGGAAAGACTTTATATGATATTCTGATAGGTGTGACAAAATTATGATCGTTTAAGAGTTTTTGTATGCTTGTGATATGATTTCCGTCCAACCCTACCATTTTATTGGGGTGTCCCGAAAGTTTTTTAAAAAAGTTCCTTGTTCAAGAAAATATGTTTTCAAACTTGTAAATACAATTCTATTATTACTTCTGACACACTTAATTCGTTTACTAAATTGTCGTTATACCATTACAAAAAAAAATTCAACGTTAGCCAACTTCTTTCTTATCAAACGAAAATACTCATACCTACCGATCATGAAGAACAGTTAAAAAAATATGAAGCACCACATGAAGATTTAATTCTATAAGGAACCCACGAATCACAATGAATTAAATCAAAAATATTCAGCAACTTTATTAGAGTATCACTTAACAGGAATACATTTGTTGTTTGTTTTTTTCCGATAGCATATCACAATCTTTCTCATCCAAACTACCTTTCTTATTCCTATCATCTAGAACTTAAAGAGATTTGGTCACTTGGACCAAAGGATGCTCTAACATTTGATACCACAATTTCATTACATCAAACTTCATTGCCTTCATTTGAGGTACAGTTCGGAAAAAATAGAGTCCATCCTTTTGTTCACCCACTTCAATCAACTTTCCCGTAGCCCGGTCCTGTATAACACAAAAATTATTAGTGAAATACATATTATAATCGAATTGATTAATCAATTGAGACACTAAAATCAAGTTGCACGTTACTCCGGCATATATAAAACTCCACGAAAAGTCGTGTCCTGGTTAAGTCTGATGAATCCATCTTGCGTAGCCATTTTGTTGCTTTCGTTTGATAGACTTACTGGATACTGTGGAATTGCCCGTAGGCCTCCCAAAATAGGCAATTGTCTGGTCATATGGTTCGATGCTCCTATGTCAATTATCAACAAAAACTTAAATAGCTTACCAGTGGGTGGTTCACTCGATCCCGGTTTCTCTTTGTTCAACAGGCCAATCAACATCTGTCATTGCTCATTGCTCAATCCGGGAATATTTGACTGTTCATGCCTAACAGCGTGTCCAGACCACATTTTCAAACTTAGCATGTGTTGTATTAGCTCGAGTGCCACCACGTCCTCGACCAGCATACGGTCTGACAACAACGCTAGTGGGTGGGGCAGCCATTACCTCACAACTTCTAGAAGAATTTTCACTTTTCGACAGATCCACATGGTGGCTATGATACCATGACAAATTATAACTAAAACACAAATACGGTAAAGAACCTCTTACCTTTTCATTTAATGAAAGGGTATTTATACAAGAGTAAAAGCCAACCTAATTTGGTCACCAAGTATCTAATGAGCTTGGCGCAATAACACAAAATAAAACCTAGTATACTAACTACAAGTATATCTATGAGAATGAAGTGAAGAAATACCTTTGATAAGCGGCCTTGAAATTTATGCGTCCAAGATTCAGAAAAGATAATTACAATTTTAAGGTTTTTAAATATATGAACTATATTTTTCAAAATACCACTTTAATTTTAATTTGGAAGGATACAACGCCTATAACAAAATATATTAATCGAAGAATTCCCAATTATCAACAAGACAAAATAGTAGGGAAATTTCTAAATATAGGATACTTTGGCGTCATTCTCACATTTTTAGCTCCCCTAAGAAAATTCTTATATTTTTTTATCCTAATTGCCAGACTTCAGTGCAAAAATCCTAGGCAAGTAATTGTTATTGACAATCGCCAGAAATATTTGAACTAAAGTCTGACACACTACAACAAATTTCAGTATATCGACATTTTGAACTAAATTTCATAAGCTTTACTGCAGTTTGAGCAGTTGTAGCTATTTATCTAAAGATCTGCAAACACTTGCTATTTTTCATTTAGCTCTTTAAAGAGTGTCTATTAATCAAAATTACCCATTCCCTTGCCATCAAACTGGCCCAATAATCAATGAGACAAGTAAATATTTGACCCCGCAGTCTGTTTGCACCGCGCTGAATGGAAAGTAGCCAGTGTTTCAAATGTTTTAGAAGACTAGCAAGTGTTCTAAAAATTTTGAATTAAAATTTTCAAAATTCCAGTATTTTATACTGAGATTTACTAATTATTAAATCTCCCTGTAATCTACTGGACATACTAATTATTAAATCTCCCTGTAATCTATTGGGACTTTGAACATTTTAATTCAAAAGTCCCAGTAAAATATACTTGGACTTTAAATATGAAATTTTAAGATAATTTCTTGGAACTTTGAACAAACTTCAGAATATTTTAATGGAGTTTTGTTCAAATTTTTAGATTTTTGTACTGTGGCTAGTCTTCAAGAAGAAATGCGCGTTTTTAAAATCTGGTAAATTGTTAGAAAATTTATAATTATTGGCTGATTCTCTTTAAGTGGTAGTACAAAAAATTGGCTAGTTATCAAATTACCTATGAGACAACAATTGTAGAAGAAAGGGGCTGGCGTGCATTGAACTTTGAAATGGATGTTTTTGTGCAAGATGAAAACTTCGAGCACTGCTACTACAGTTTTGACCATCATAAGAAGAATCTTAGTAAAATGGTCCTTTTTTTTGCATAGTCATATCTTTCTATTAGTAAAGACCCCGTAACACTCATACTGGCGATCATCAGGCCTTTTCTAATGGAAAATTTTATCTAAAGAAATCCAGAAAAGGCCATTTTGTCAGACTTTTCTCTTACGGGCCAAATCTCTGGTGGCACTAGAAAGTGTTATGTTTTATCTTTTTTACATCTACCTTTGAAATGGCGCAAACTCGTTTACAAAATATATGGAATGCAGGTCCTCTTGTTCAGCATTTCGAGCTATTTATCTGTTCTGTTTTAGATCACAATGGCTCGTGTATTTAACATGTAGGAGTAGTACATACTACTTCATTTGTTTCAGTTTATGCAACAATATTTCCTTATTAGTCCGTTCAAAAAGAACGACAACTTATTAAAATCTGAAAACAATTTAATATTAAAATTACTATTTTATCCTTAATGAAAGGATTCACAACCACATAAATATCTATAGCTTATTTTGTACTAAGAGCACACATTCAAAAGAAGAACGTGGCTGATATGAAAATGCTTAAATAGATGTGTGGACATATTAGGATGGATAAGATAAGGAATGAGGTCATTCGTGACAAGGTGAGTGTGGCCTCAGTAACGGACAATATGCTAAAAGCGAAGCTGCATGTGATGGTTTGGACACGTGAAAAGGAGGAACGTAGATACTCCGATGAGGAGGTGTGAAATGTTGGCAGTGTGGGATCTACGAAGAGGTAGACCGAAGAAAAATTGGGTCGAGGTGATTAGACAGGACATGACTCGCCTCTAGATTATCGAAGACATGACCCTAGATAGGAAAGCGTGGAGGTCGAGGATTAGGGTAGAAGGTTAGATAGTACTCAAGTGTTTTTTCTTAATAGTTGTAGTATTATTCCTAATATATACTATTTCTATCATTGTCTTCGTCTTTATATCTATTAATGTTATCTGCTTATCTTGGGTATGCTTAGTTTTATTATTCTCTTTATCATGATATTTCCATCTTGTTTTTCAAACATGTTTTGTAAAAATGTTTTTCTGTAGTTGATCTCCATCTTGATTGATATAAGGTCTGTGTACATCTCACCTTCTCCAGACTCCATTTATAAGATAAAACTGGGTATATATTTCTTATTCTTATGGTTTATTTTAGACTATAAGTTTTAGAAGACTTCATTACTCTCTTAAATTTCATACCGATTCAAACTATGATACATAAAGTAGAATGGAGGGAGTAACACATTTCTCTTTAAGAATGCATTTTTAAATTTGAGTGAATTCAATTCATGATTACCAAAGTTCAAGCATTTTGTTACACCGAATCCTTTTAAGGTTTAAACCATGTTACAATCTCACCAGAACTGTAGAAATTTTTGCAGAGGTAGTTTTCATAGTGATATTTTAATAATAAGGTACAAACAAGCTAAAACTAACCCACATCCGTAGTTTATAATAAAATCAATTCATGCATGATATATCACCTTTTCATTGCAGAAAATCGGTGAATAATATCATCTTAAATGCTGTGATAATTATATTGGACATCTTCATTAAAAAATTGGAGTATTATTCTCGGATCAATTATATTTAAGCTTTGACAAACCAATTTGAGAGAGAACATGAACTATCCCTTGGCATGAATCTCCTCTTTGTCCATCTAAAATTCTTCTATTCCTCTAAAACTGGCTCTTTCTTGTCATCCCACGTCTTCAACCTACATTGAGCTGATTCTACCTGTAGCCAGAGGCGAAGACAGAATTTAAAATTGACGAATTCAGAATGATACTCTAATACACACATGCGATGCAAACATAATTATTATTATATTATTATTCTTTTTGCTTTTGTACATTTGGATTGAGCCAAATGCAACAGTTCAGTTAAAATTGCTAAATCTGCTCTGGATTTGCCTCAAAACCCGCAATTCATGCTAAGCTTAAGAAAAGGATATTCATGCCATATTTTTGTGTTCTAAGAGCCAGTTCATCAGGATTCATTGTCCTGTAGTGATGCAACTCCTAACAGAAGTAGATATTCTTTTCAAGATTGGTGTGACATGTGTAGCATTGACTAACAGAAGCAGAGATCCTTTTCAAAATTGTTAGAGAGCTTAATTAGATGGTCTTTTGGAAAGAATGGTGCCTGCTTCCAACACGATGATTACAAACATCAGAAAGAGAAAAGAAATTTACCTCTCTACTCCAATCAGTCCGAACAGTGATCCATATCAAAATGATTGTTTGCATCACTGTACCGGCCAGCATTCCTGACCATATACCCTGTATGGACCAGAATAATAGTGTTGTCGATATTGGCAATGTGGCCTGGCAATTTGAGTTCGAGAATGTAAATGGAAAATTAATGCTGGAATTACCTTAGCACCGAGTTTAAAGTAAAAGCCAAGAACAGAACCCAATGGAACTCCAACAATGTAATAGCAGCCTACATTGACATAGGCCACAAAGGTTTGCCATCCACAGCCAACAGCCACACCTGAAAGATTTATATACGTGTATTTAATCAGATTAAATGATCACCAAAACATGCGTTTACAGATCATGTTGTACGCAAATCTTCGGAATGAAATCTTATAATTGAATAGATCAGATAACCATTTGCATAGAATTCAAAATGATCAAACAGGTACGTAAATGACAAAGTTGTATCCAAACAAATCACAAGTTGACCAGTTGTCAGCACCAAACTAGTTAGGATATTCAAAAGATTTCCCATGGCAGAAAAGAATCTTAAAGTGCATTGCCCACATCATTGTATCGCTGCTACTGCTCTCCAGTTTAATCAAAACTTTCAAATCGTAAAATATGAGGTAAAAAATAAGTCTTACCTGACAAGACTGGCTGAATTCCATTGAGTACGAGGGAAATAGCAAGCAATGGACAAAGATCTGAGACAGCATCAGACACAACTTCACCCCCAGTGAAGGCATAGCTAATGACATGACGTAATGCCATCACAGCGATAGCAGCAATTACTGAGATAACGAAAGACCACGATGTAACCACTATAACAGAGAAAGCTGCTGATTTTGGATGCCCTGCTCCTAGTTCATTGCTCACTCTCACACTGTTCATCAACATCAACATGAAACATTAAAGGAAGTCGGAAAAAAAATAGTCCCTGTCAATCCATACTTATCCTTATATATATGTATACTCAAGTTTTATATAAACATTTCCATTGAAAACCAAACGACATAGTAACTTGCATATAAATTTTATGAATGCAATATCCCAATATGCATAAAGAAGCTTGGACGATATTGGACTGGTATAGAATTATATCCGATACGGTCAACATCATTCTTGGTCTCTCAAAGAATTTGACAACCATGGCAAGGGTAATTCTACCGTTTGATAGTTATCAAAAAACTGTTAAAGATGGAATTGTTCTGTTAAATTGAATGAGCATGGACTCAGTGGCGTAGCCAGAATTTTTTTTAAGGGTGTTCAAGCTTCAAAATGTACAAGATGGGATTTGATCCCAAGTTGTTTAGCTAAATTTGACCACCCTACACCACTAGGCTAGCAAAATTAGCTATAGCAATGGTGTTCAAAATGCAATATTTAGTCATAAATAGTTAAATTTTACCTACGTACACGGTATAATTTTTCGGCGAAGGGTGGTCACCTGACCACCCTGTGACCACCCTGGTCACCATGTGGCTCCGCCACTGCATGGACTAAGTTAAATGTATAGTCTTGCACTAAATACAGCACATAGTTTCTGTGATGGTGCAAAACATACTATAGCCAGAAAATTCTGTGAGGTGCATAAACACCAGATGAATAAAATTACCAAAGAAGAGCATTACGAAAAACACAACTCTTTTGCAGAAAAGAAAAGATTATCTAAATCTAACATTCACTTTCACAAAAGAACATGTGTAGACAGGCTTCAATGTATCCCAAAAAGACAAATGAGCAATGAGAGAAAGAAAAGTTGAAAACGAAATCTGACCTTGCTGCTGCATTGAATCCAACTGATATCATGAACACCCAACCAGAAATTGTCATGCTTAAGTTGTTTACACCAGATACAAAGGAAAAGGCAAAACAGTTAGCAACTGGAAAACCGTAAACTACCTTATCATAGATACCTTAACTTACATACACTAAACAGTACTATAAAGAGTTTCAACACGAATAGTCAGAGGCGGATCTAGGATTCTAAGAGGATGGGTTCACCAATATTTGGGGCGGAGTTATCGCATCTCAAGAATAGCAGGCCAACAATCTCCGTCGAAATTTTTTATTTTATATATAGGTAAAGTATCATATTATTTGATGATATATTAATTAAAATAATGTTAAAGGGCATTTAAATGTCGATCAATCTCTACTTCTAAGTATAAGTGAAGTAGTGAACCATCGTTTAGCCAAGTGAACCATTTTCATATTTAGAGCATGGATTCCCAGACATCATATTAGACATATTTCAAAATATTTGTACATAAAATATCAAGTTTCATCGGGACACCATAGATTTACGTGAACCGTGTTTCAAAGGGAACATCCGCCCCTGCAAATAGTATATAAAAGTTTAACTCATTCACAATACGAGCAAGTATAGAAGTGTACTAAAAAGAAATCACTAAACTTCCTAATAATGTTGTAAATGCATGCACAATGCTCTTGACTCATGACTTACATAATCACCTTAATCTTGTACATTTATTAGGTCATCTCCAACAATGCACCAAATTTTACACCAAATGCCAAAATGGTGTAAAAAATGGTGCAAATTCCACTCCAACAAGCACCATTTTGCACCATTTTTTGCACCATTTTGGTGTGATGAATAGTGTCGCACCAAATTTGGTGTGACACTATTCATCACACCATTTATTATTTTATAATTATTTCATTATTATTATAGTTATTGTTATTATTATTACTTAGCCCTTTAATTAAATATATTACCTATATTTAATTATTTTTTAATATCTTCATAATATTAACTTTACATCGTAATTTTAGTATATAATTTTTTATAAGTTAATTTTCGTAAAAGTTAATTTTATAACTATAATTTTAAAAAATATTAACCATAAAAAAGAGTGCAACTATAAAATATAAGATGTTGCTAAAGAAGATAATAATATAATTTTATTTAATGGAAAGAAGAAAATAAAATTTAAATAGAAGATAATAATATAATATGGAGGAGAGAGAAGAATATAAAAAGAATATTCCTTTTTGGTGTAAAAAATAGTGTTATTGTTGGAGTAAATTTGGTACTACACCATTTTGGTGTAAAATTTGGTGTGCTTCTTGGATGAATCACTTAAGTTTTACTCGAGTAATACATATAAAAATCACCATTATAGAAGAAAAATGTAAGTGCTGCTTGAGTTAACTTGAAGAATGACACAATTTCATAACTTAAATAATCATGATGGCACCAAAGAAATTCAAGTCAACATTTCTGCAAAGTACATAGTACATTACTGTTTGACTCATGTTTGCAACAAAAGAATATATGTGCGTGTGCATATGTGTGTCAGAATTCCATTTCTAAGTTAGATTATATCTCCTTGTACAATAAATATAAACAATTCAGATTATGATACTTAAGAACTCTCAGGAAATGCAGAAAGTTGAAAGTAAGTAAACTTAGAGCCCGTTTGTGTAGCCTAAAAGCTGGTCTACTTTTAGACTATAGGAGTGTTTGGTTATTGCAAAACTGCTTAAAAGCACTTGACTTTTAAGCTCACAAAAAACTAAAAGTCATAAGCTGGGTAAACTGTTTTGGTTTGACCAAGTATATTACCATTTTGTCCCTTATAATTTTTTCTAATTCTATAATACCTTAACTAACAAATGCCCTGGATTATATTTTCTTTTTTTTTGGGTTATTTTAAAGATATTTTAATCATTTAACATAAAAAATTACTTTTTTACCAAACATTTCAGCAACTTTTTTTTTTCAGTTGGAGCACTTCTATCAAAATACGTAACTGCTTATTTATAAAATAAGCTCCAACACTTAAGCACACTTTTTTTAAGCCAACCCAAACGGGCTTATAATAATACTCCCTCCGGTCCATATTATTTGATGTTTTGGGCGTTTTCACGCGTATTAAGAAAATCACCTATTTAGCATTAATTAGCAATGTAATTGACTATATTAGCCCTTATTAAAGTTATTATTACTTATCATTTTGTTTAAAGTCATTGATTAGCAAGGGGTGACATTGTAAAATTCCATCTTAATTTTCGAAAAGATCAAATATTGTGGACAAAAAAAAATAAACTAAAACATCAAATAAAGTGGACCGGATGGAGTATCTCACTATAAAAGTCAAATTTTTTTGTAACGAATAAAAGATATTTGATCAAACATCATTATGAAGAGGCTTAATTGTAATTAGAGCTTAACATTTCAATGATTGAGCTTATCTGCCTGGTCGTTGATTTCAGTCTACTTAGCGGTCAAACACACCTAGTTCTCTATATAAGACTAGCTATAAAGGTCCAAATAACTACTCAATACTCCACTGTTCTTCTGTCACTCTTCCTTTCCAAGTTGTCACAAATTTCAACGAACTTTTATCCTGAGCGTATAATGCATTACTCCTGCACTTTACGAGTTCCACCTAACATCACAGAATAGACCTATTCCTTTGACCCTACAAGCGACAAATACATGCTTTCAATCATTCGGTCTATCTAATTATATTATTTTTGTATATTGTAAGTGTTTTTATTCTAATAATTCTATTTTACGGTTAATGATAGTTTCTTAGACATTTCATGGTTGGAACATTATTTTTGTGGTACATTATACACCTCCTTTAGTTTGAGAATACATAATTTAAAAATCTTCTTCACATTCTTAAATTTTATGTTCAATTTAATTAAGTCACATAAAATAAAACAGATAAAGTAATTGATCACATGTTAAAATTTAATTTTACTTAGTTTTAGTGGCAATGAGGTTATCGAATAACTTTACTATTACATTAAAAAAGTATAATATATTTTAATTTTTTAAAGTATAGTGCCGGACCTTTTATTATTTTCTTATGAAGCATATATTCTCCATTTCACAATGATAGTGAACAGAAAAACAGAGTTAAAAGCGTATATGCTTTATCAGCTTTTAGATAGTATAACTGTTTTAAAAACATTGTTAATAAATGAATTTGTTGCTACTACTTGTTCTAGTGGAAGTATTTATTTTTCCTTTGATCCCAATACCGTTCATTTTTTCCTTTATAATATGTTAAAATTTCTGAACCTGTGATTTATAGTGTACCCGCTATAGTGTATGAATAAAAAATACACTGATGCGGGATCGGACACCGGACAAAAAATTAAAAAATAAAATAAAATATAGAACCTAAAAAACTAATAAAATAACATATAGTACCGAAAAGACTCGAGGTTTTTTACACTTAATACACATTGTATTATCTCTTTCGGGTTTGAAAAAAGTGGACTTTTGATGTGAAGAAATGCTAAGTTCCCAACACCGGTTAGCGTCCAACTTGTAGATTTGTACTTTATCTTCTAGCGTGTTCTCGACTATCTAGAGAATGTTTTTGTCTCTACCAATTCTCTGTGTTAAATAATACAAGTAGTAAAACACTTGCAATGTTGTGACAAAAAAAATTATGATTAGGGGTTATCGGTCTTACCAAATAGAAAGTGCATCCAAAGCCAATTCAGGATTTTCAAGCAAGCCAGCAAGCAAAACCAATATCTGAAAGTACCAAGTCTCTAAACACAACATAACAGCCGATGCCGCAGATAACTTAAAGAACAATGGCAACCCTGAAAACGCCCGCCAACTGAACCCTTTCCATGTTTGTTTACATCTCTCACTCTTCACAATATACACAAATTGGCCTATTACAATTATCCACCATGACAAACTCAACACAAGTGATGCACCAAGTAGTCCTAGGCCAATTTTATAAATCACCACATAACTCATTACCAAATGTAACACCAACGTTGCAGCTGAAATGTATGCACTTGGTGCTACTATACTCTGAGCTTGAAGGAACTTTTGAATTGGGAAATTTATCGCGTAAGCGAAAATTTGAGGAATTAAACCATACACGAATAAAGCTGCTGCTGCTGCTATTTTTTCTGATTCGCCTAGAAGTATTAGAATTGGCTTGCAGTAAATGTAGACAAAAGAGAGTAAAATTCCTGTTAAAGTTAGGAGAACTGTTGATCTTTGAAGATAAATTCCTAACATATCGTATTTTCTTGCTCCAAATGCTTGTCCACATAGTGTTTCAACTGCACTTCCCATTCCCAACTGTCATTGATCAAAGTGTGAAAGGAAACAAAAAAAACTGTTATCAGAACTTATTTCGCCAAATAGTACTAAATTGTCAACTTTAAAAATAACTCCAATTGTTCCTTTGTTCCAACAATTGATCAAAATAGCAAACAACATCAAAGAATATGTGTCACCAAGTAAGACTATTTTCTGCCTATTTAGAATGGTCCCATAAAGTCGTTCAGAAAAAAGAAATAAAGTTAAAGAACCAATTTCATCAAGTAGCTTCAATTTCTTCATTTTCAGATCAGCTCCATTTTTTTTTCAAAAACCATTCAAATGATAACCCACCAAACATAGTGGTGGTGCGTACCCGTCATCCTGGAAGAGTCTCAGGTTCAACTTTCGAGTGCGAGAATGAAATCGCGTGATCTGAATTAATCGAGACAAAAAGCGGGTACTAAATACCCGATCGAGTGAGAAACAGAAAATTAACTATTCAAATAATACTAAATTATTAATTATCCTTTTAAAATGGTTCTAACTTCTACTTAATCTTAAAACTGAAGGGTTAGTGAAGAAAGGACCATACCATAAGGCCATAAGCAAAAACTTGGATGCCAGTATTTCCAAGAGAAGCAGCAGCAAGTTCAAGATTACCAAGATGACCAGAGAAAATTTGTGTAGACATAGACATGATGTAATTGATCATGTAAACCATGACAGCAGGAGCAGCAAGGTAAAAAAGGAGCTTCATTTCAATCCATGAAGCTAAACTTAGTTTAGTCCAAAGAGGTAATTCAGTGTCCAAAAGAACAGTTTCAAGCTCATTGCTTGATTCAAAATTGTGGTGTTCAGATAACTGGGGTAACAAAGATGCACCATTGGTTTCAAGAAATGGCTGATAAACACCATCTTTTGAAGAATCCATGGAAGAGAAAATATGCAGACTAGTGATAAGAGTATATACTATATATAGAGGGAAATAAACAACGTCAGTGCTTATGTGGGTGAGTATAGTACAAGCGGAACCAGCTGAAGTGTTAGTTTTTCTTTTTTTTTCCTGTCCCCGATAGCCGCAATTAGACTAGATTCAATTTGAGAGTACATATTTTTTTTTTATTTTTTTATTATTATTATTATTATTATTATTATTATTATTATTATTATATGATAAGGAACCCACGGCCACTATTTTTCGGATGCACTTTGGGTAAACTCTGATCTTAATGCAATAGCCTGAAAATCACATAGAAAAGGTAACACGTACAAGATAAGTCGGATGCGACAGACTCAAATTGAGAAGGTTGTGGGCAAGGGAGTTTGATCCAAGTCTCTCATATAGGAAATCACTTGCTAAACCAACTCAGTTATCATTGCGGATTTTTTTGTTAAGTGTTATTAATATTATTGGCTTATCAATATATAAAGGCAAATTCAGAATTATGTCTAAATGCTTTCAAGGACATGAGCTCTTTAAAAATATGTATTCAAAATGTAATACTTATATTATCCACTCCGTCCAACAAAGGATGATATGATTCAAGTTTTAAGAGTCAAATAAATTTTTTTACCATAATTTTTTCACATGTCTTTTAATATAGATTCATGCTCTAAGTAAAGTTATGGGTTCAATTGACATAACTAGCCACATGCATCTGCCAATGATTACTGACTCGGATCAATTAATTATAAGATTTGTTAAGGAGAGAATTACTTTCTCCTGTAAACTTTTTCATTTTTGAGGCTTAAATGCAAAATATTTGAGTAAATGTAAAAAGATCTTATTTTATGACACGGCACTCCTTAATGGTAGGTACATAAACTAATTCAACCTTGGCGTCCTATGTCGGCTAATCCATTTTTCGATATACTAATTACTACTACTATATATACGAATGTTTAGATTCTACAAGTTATTAGAATGGTACATATTTGAAAAGAAATTGTTTATGTATTAAAGTAATGTATTATCACAAGTAGTCTACCTATCAACTGTGCAATTTAAATTCTAGATGAAATTCGATTAGGTGTGAGATTTTAAATGCTTAGGAACAATTTACCGTGTATATCACATTCATATTTTACGAGTTGAGTAATCAGTTCAAAATCGCACTCCGTCTATTGAAAATGAATCATTGTTGACCTCCGTACCAAAATGTCACCTACGCTATTTTTGGATAAATTTGCCCTCTCATTGCAGAAATTTGACTCAGCTATCGTGTAAGCTCATTAAATATGTTGCGAGTTATTATTCGTCCTCAATCCAGATCGATTAAATATCAACCCATTAATACTTTTAGAATTCGCCCCGAAAAATTCATTTACCAACCACCGCTTCCACCTTGTCCTCTTTTTCCATCTACACAACCTTCGTCTTCTTTCCCCCATAATTTGACACACAAAAATATTTACATAACGCATTCATATCTTATCATAGTTACTTGAATTTGAGACAACACCTCCTAATAATAAACTAAAGCAAGCCCCAATAATCAATTTTACCTTTCATTCATAATATCAAAGAGACCCATTTGCAATTTTTCAAACTTTTAGAACTATTAAAATAATTTTTGTTCATATATTAACAGTCAGTGCACCAAATGCGATGAAACAACAAGAATCGAAGATTTAGTCCACAAATAGCTAGCTCACATCAATAAGCATACAAATTATCCAAATTATCATAAATCGAGTACATTTCATTAAATAACACTCACATGATTTTTCTGCATCAACTTACTACACTTCAATTCACTATCATCAACTCTTTGCAAAGAAAAGAACTTCTTAATAATCTTTTTAATTTCTCCTTGAATCGAACACAACACAAATTGATAACCACTTTTCTTGAAAACACCTCACTAGTTGTTAAATGAGTATGGCTTAAAATCTTATATGGTGATGATCAAGATTTGATTTCTTGGGTTGGGTAGAGTAATTTCGATTAGGTCTAACTGGTTTGGACTGTTAAAACACATGGCCGAATGAAATCCACATGTTAAATGGAGACCCCACCCTAGCGCCAACTTATTCGTCCATAAAAAGGGCATTTTTTTAGCCAATATTTAACGTTAGTACGACATTTTGGTGCCAAAAAATTAGGGGAGGGGAAAAGTGACTCTGAGGGCTTTTAATCATTTTCCCCAATGATTATCGATTCACTACTCATTAGTCATTTAAGGCAGTTGCGATCCTAAAATTTTATTCTAATAGATCTATAGTTATGAGTTCTTTAAAAATACGAGTTTAAAATGAAGTACTTCCACTTTTAAGGAGTCGATTGGCTGAAACTCAATTTATGTAGATATTAGCTATATTGGGATTAGTAATGAGATTAACAAAGCGAAAATTAATAATGCAAATATAAGTAATGCGGGTATTAAGGTGAATAATGTTGATATTTTTGCTTATGCTCAAAAGCACATTTTGGATTTAGGTGAAAATCATTTACACTCCTCCAACTTTGTTATAAAAATTAAACTCCTCCTTCGACTATGAACAATAGTCATTTGCCCCTCCCTCCCCCCCCCCCCCCCTTCATTATATACCATATCTATTTTGCCCTTGAAATTTTCATTCACCATTTATGTAATATATTTTTATTATTATATAATTTTAACCATAATGTTCTACCTATAATTTAGATAATATTATATTTTGATTATAGTAATTTAAGTTTATTTATATACAAATAGTATATTCCTTCTCTGAATTAATTACAAATTATAACGCCATTTCTAATAGTATTTAAGTATTAAGTGCATCATATATGTATCTCTCTGTCTCTTTCTCTCTATTGATGTGCGCATATATATATTTGTTTATTTAAAATTTACTTTCTATCTTATTCTATGCTCTGTATATGAATTTTTTAGTTTTAATTATCATAAATAAAATATTTAAGTATAAATATAAATTTTAAAATTTGTTTAAAATTTACCTCATTTAACTATCCTTTTCATGTATTATATGCCTATAGTATATGATTTTAAGTTCACTATATTTTATTAATTGTATGATAGACTAATTTGAGTTTTGATGTTTATAAAAAATTACCGATTGAAACATGATCTAAATATTTATATTTAGTTCATTTATTTCATTACTGAGGTCATTAACATATATGTGTCATTACTATTCCTTACACTATTTTCCTTTTAAAAATAATATTTGTTCATTTTATTGAAGAAGAAAAAAGATAAAGTTTGATAATCTAGAGGATAAAATAGGTATTTTAAAAAATTATTTAAGAAAATGGGGGAGTATGACTATTGTTCATTATTGAGGAGAGATTTTAATTTTTGAAAAATGGCCAAATATACCCCTATCGTATTGAAAATTGTTCAATATTACCCTTCGTCCACCTATGCGTAAATAAATACCCTCACCGTTAATTTTTGTAAAATATACCCTAAAAACTAACGGATATGTCAAGTGTGTATTGTGGGCCAAAACTAATCCTATTTGGCACGATTTAACTGGTCCACATGGATAAACTAATCCTAGTCAGCCTATGTGGTTACAAAACTTAACTCTACCCAAAAACATAACTCAACCCGACCCTATACTAACCTAACCCGCGAAAATAACCCCTAACCCCTTAAAAACTTTAGTAAATAACTCAATTACACTACAATATACTCTTTCTCACCATTTCAGCCTTTTTGTTTCTTCCTATTTGTCAAAATTCCTTTAGAATTCGTTGGAATGTCCGAGAATTCTGATTGTTCAGGTGACCCATTTCAACCTCGTAGATGCAGGTGTGGGATTATTGCGACTCAATTAACGGCAAATACGGATAATAATTTTGGACGTAGATTCTACAAATGTCCACGTAATGGTCTAAGTATTTTGCTTCAAAACTAATTTTCAGACATTGGTCATTTTCTTATGCATGTTTATGTTTGTTTTTACATTATTGTTATTAGGTTTCCTCTTGTGGGTATTGGGAATGGCGTGACGATTTTTCTCATCAAGCTTCATCCGTTATTTCTGAACTAAGAAATTCACTGGAGGATGTTTGTGAAGAATGGGACACGCTGAAGAAGATGATTAATGATATTGGAGCAGCCAAGTCGACTGAAATGGTTAAAATGGATAAACTAAGAGATGAAGTTAAGAGAATGAAGATCATTATCTTACTTTCATGGGCGTTTTTTGCTGGGTATATAGTTGCTAGGATGATTTAAGTTAGGGTAATGGAAACATTTGTTTGTTGTCATTCTGTTGGTATGATTTTAGTTAGGCTAAGTAGTAGCTTAATTATGTTTATGTTTAGTGCAAACAATGAATGTTTCTTGTGTTGGATGAAGTAATATTAAGCTTATGGTTATGTTTATATGTAAACTTTTGTCTTTTGTACGTGTGTTTATGTTTAAACTTGTAATCAATAACAAGTAAACAAGATGATAATCTCATAGTTGAAACAAGTAAACAAGGCGTCTACATTACTAAAACACTAATATTAGCCTAAATGAAACCATCCGAACAAGTGCCTAAATGAAACAATGCCTGCTGCAATAACACACTAAACACATACTACACAAAAAACAATGCCTGCTGCAATAACACACTAAACACATACTACACCAAGCCAAAAACTATAACAAGCCATACGTTCCCAACTGTAAACACCAATCTTCCTATGCAATAATATGTGGCTGCTACAATAACACCAAAAATAATTACAGCTGCAATAAGACCAAACACATTGCAATAACAAGACATACTAAGAACAAGACAATTAAGAACAAGACTATTTAGATCAAGGTTGCTTAAGTCATATGGCTTTCAAAGCCAAACCAAGTAACAACATCCAAAATAAATAAGGATATTAGACATAAATGTTTGATTTAAAGTTGCTACCTACCAAGCATTTACTAGCCTAATATCCTAGGCCTTTAAGGCCACAAAAATAAGTGTCTAACAGTCAATGCAAAAGATATTAAATCCCCTTGGCCCTATTGGCCCTACGGACTTGAAGTTTTCCCACTTTCTTCTCCTTTAAATCTTGCAATTGTTGACCTAGCACTGCCTCTTTTTCTCTCCAACTCACTCTCATTGGTTCAAATGGCAGCTTTGGCTTACTGTTAGGCCCCACAAACCCAATCTTCCTTGTACCAGTGTTAGCATCCTTCCTCATCTTATATAACATTCTTGTCCTATCTTCAGAAATGCACTTTGGTCTTATCACAGTGTCATCTTCCACTTCTTCAGAATCTTCAGCAGCCACAGCTGAGCTTTGAATCCTTATAGCTGTTGTAGAATCTTGTGTGGATGGTCCAATTTTAGCTTGCTTGGACGCTTTGTTTGAGGGTACACCAGAACAAGGTCGCCTGGATGATTTGATTGAGGATGGACCAGAAACAACTGCATTAGCAGCTTTGCTTGATGCTGGAGCAGAAGTAGATGCATTACCAGCTTTGCTTGAGGATGGATCAGTGTTGGTGTTGCTTTTTTTTTCTAAATGTAGGTGTAGGCTGCCCATAGACTTTGCCTTTTCTTTGCCTCGTTCTTCTGCCTCTTTCTCTTAATCCTTGGTCTTCCAGCCATGTTTGTAATTTGTGGTGGTTCCATAGCATGTTCAGGCAGCACCTTCCAGAATCTATCACCCCTCACTGGTTGAAGCTTGTGTTTATACACCAAGCTATAAGCCTCTCTTGAATACCACAAATGGATCTCAGTCACAGGGTTTTGCTTTCTATATGTCAAGGCTTTTATGGCATGCTGACAAGGTATACCAGAAACATCCCAACTTCTGCATGTACATGACTTGTCTTCCAACTTAATAGTGTGCCTGTTTCTACCTTGGGTGACTTCATACCCAGCATCTCCATTGAATTCAAGTCTGCATACTTGGGCAATTTTTCTGTTGTCATTGAAAATTTCCATAGCATGAGGGCTGAATGGATCCTTCCAAGTTTTAAGTTCTTCTTCATGCTCCCTTATCATATTCATGACCTTGAAGCAAACATTAAGAAGAAAAGAGTTAATATCTTCACTCTAAAATCAGAACTTGTAAATCAGAACTTGTAAAAGCTATGTATTTACCTTCACTCTAATATCTTCAAGCAACTTCACAATTGGTTTTGCTCTAGCTTCAAGAATCCATGAATTAAAAGACTCAACAAAATTGTTATCAACCATAGGGTTCTTACAACCTGTATTAAAGTAAGTCCTGCTCCATGCTTCTACAGGGTAAGACACCAAGTGCCTAGCAGCATCCACAGAAATACCCCTCAATTCCTCAAAATAATCTGAGAGCTCTTTCTCAAAAAAGCTCCATGCACTCCACCACATTAGCTTTTTCATCTCCTTACCAGACCAAACTTTTCCCCAATTACCTTCTATGTGCTACACACAATATCTGTGGTGAGCAAGTGGACAAACTTCCTTTGAAGCTTCTAACAATCCCTATTTACAAGTCAATTTAAGAAAATAACATTAGTGACCAAGTGACAAACAGTTATAAAAAACAAAAAACAAATAAAAATCATAAAAAACTATGTAACATTACCTTTTGCATGTCAGACATGAATGTAATGCCCTCCCCTTCATTCAGCTCCAATGAGTGATTCAGGCACTTCAAGAACCATATCCAGCTTCTCTTTGTTTCTTTATCCACCACTGCCCAAGCAAGTGGATAGAAATGATTGCAAGAGTCTTGTGCAATTACCACTAGTAGTTGTCCCTCGCACTTTTGTTTCAAGAAAGTGCCATCTAACCCTATTAAAGGCCTCAAACCTGCCTTCCGCCCTAGTTTAAGTGCTTGAAAGCACACATACATTCTCAAAAATCTCCTCTTCCCTTCTTCTAAAGTATCTTTGGAAATGTTTATAACTATATCAGAACCAGGATTACTCTCTCTTAATTCATGTGCATAAGCTTCCAATCTGTTGTAGTCATCAAAGTAACTACCCTCTAACTTCTCTAATGCAATCCTCTTAGCCCTTCTTACCTTTGAATCATTAACAGTCAAGTTAAATTCAGACTGTAGTTCCCCTTTCATGTCCTTCACCTTATATTCTGGGTTGGTTTGGATCTTCTCTTTGAAATACAAAGCTAGGACTTAGAAGTAGCCCTGCTGTTCTCAAATTTTTCATCACATGTGTGCTCTTGATTTAATGTCCTAATACTAAACCCCCTACCCTTTCCCATCACCAGCAACATAGCATGCAAATGGACACCCACTCTTACACTTATACCTAAGTCTTTTCCTATCACTTTTATCCACGAGTAGCTCCCTTTTGTTTGCAACAGCATAGAAAGCAAGAACCTGTCTAGCTTCATTTAAATCTTTGAAGGCTATTCCTTCAACCAAGACCTTATATTTCTCAAGCTTGGCAGATACTTCAAACCCCTTTTGCTTCTTAAAACTGTCTATCAGATCATAATCATAGTCATTAGGGTCAGGTTCACCATTTTCCCCCTCATCCTCACTACTACTACTATAATATGTCCCTATTTCTGTGGTAGGGACAGGGATCACATCATCATTGAGTGTTTCAATAGGGTCAGAAGTATTAGGGGAAGCTGCTACAAATTCAGAAAAATCAGGTTCATTAGAAGCTTCAACAGGGTGAGAAGGTGCAGACAAAGAAGGCTCATTGGAAGGTTCAATAGGGTGAGAAGGTGCAGGCAAATCAGGTGCAATAGAAGGTTCAATAGGGTGAGAAACTGGTACATGTTCAGTTAAAGAAGGTGCAACCAAATCAGGTTCACCATCCCCCAAGTCAGGTTCACCATCCCCCCCTCATGGACATCCAAGACCTCAACATGATTTGGTATACTAGCAGGTGCCCTATTATGACCATTCAGCCTAACAAGCTTAGTAATATTTGGTACATTCAATTCATCTTCATATTTATCAACTGCATAACAGTTAATAACCTTAAACTTGTCAGACAGAATGCTTTGTAAAGCCCTTATCCTTTCATCCCCCTCTACAATATAATACTTCCCTTTGAGGGACCACCAACTATAAGTTGAACTACTTCCAAATAACCCCAATTATCAGTGTACTCCCGGAAAATATCAATGTAAGATAAGTGATCCACTTCATAATCACTCCATATTGGGGTTAATTTTTTCCTATAAGCTAATTTTGGTCTTTTAACCCACTGACCATCATAATTAAAAATCAGGTCCACCTATTCAATCATCTGCATATAGCCACAAGATAAGAATATTTTATTAAGGGACCACACACATATCAATACTTATTTTAGGAAAATATAAACTGAAAATCAAACAATAGAGACACAAGGGACAACCATGTTGTCGATATACCCCCATCCACCAACAATCTGAAATTTAAAACCCTAATTAAAAAAATAGGCAGACATTAAAACACACCCACCCACACACCATGTTGTCGATATACTAAACTCACATAAAAATCAGTAAAGATGTGACCTTTACAGTTAAACCAATGCATTCTAGGGGAAAACAAAGTAACAGTCCTAATCGACAAACACAATAAAACAAAATTGAAGAGTTGAAGAAAAAAGTAATAAAACAACAAAAAGTGTAGACACATACCTTAATAAAATACTCAACACTTCACTTTAAGTTGTTGATCCACATGCAATCACGAAATCAACTGAAACGATTAAACCCTAATCATATTTTTGTTAACCCTAATCGCCGCGGTAAGAAGTTAAAAGAGGGAAAAATATTTTGGGGGTAAAATTGAAGGAGTGTGAAGGGTTATACCTGGGTTAAATTAATGTGGGTCGGGTTGGGTTATGTTTTTGGGTAGAGTTAAAGTTTTGTAACCACATAGGCTGACTATGATTAGTTTATCCATGTGAACCTGTTAAATCGTGCCAAATAGGATTAGTTTTGGCCCACAATACACACTTGGCATATCCGTTAGTTTTTAGGGTATATTTTTACAAAAAATTAACGGTGAGGGTATTTAGCTACGCATAGGTGGACGAAGGGTAATATTGAACAATTTTCCATACGATAGGGGTATTTTTGGCCATTTCCCGTTTAATTTTTAAAGCAAAGTTCGGAAATGTAAATGGTTTTTACCCTTTATATTTTGACCAAACAACTCAAAATTTCTACAAAAGTGTTTTTTTAAAAAATACTAATTAATTTCATTTTCCAAAAAGTTGGCTAAATAAGCTATTATGTTTGTGATTCGGGTTATTTGATTTTACAGTCTACATATATGACGTGAAATCAAATCAACTAATACGTCGATTTGTCAAAGAGACCAGATCAAGTTAAACATAGATAACTCTTTTCATTTGGATCGTTACGTTCATGTCATCCAAAATGGCGTTAGACACCAGGTGTCACTGGTCCAATATCGAACGTCAGAATCATTTAACTCTGTATGAGGTCGCAGTTGTGCCCCTATTAACACTTACTAGCCCATTAGTGCTGATATTTAGTAATTTACCTATTTCATTTCTCTCTAAGTTGGAGATTTGTTCAAAAGTTACTCCTAAAAGTTTTGGCAAGATCCTAAATATAAGGATGAATATGTTCGGTGTGAGTTACTCCTTATTTTTGGGGAAAAAATTAACTTATTTAGAAAGAGTTTAAGTTCTATACACGGTTGGTGTACTTATTTTTTACACTATCAGATTAGCAGGTAACTAATTTTTTTCAATTTTTTTAACAAAAATAAAGAACTCTTGATTTTCTTTTCTCTCCCCTCCTTTGAATTATCATCTTTCTCATATTCTCAATCTATCTATTTACCTTCTTGAACCTCCGTCTGCCTCTTTTTTTCTTGAGACCATCACTCTATTCTCTCTATATTTTGGTTATATATATATATATATATATATATATATATATATATATATATATATATATATATAGACACACACACACACACACACACACACACACACACACACACACACACATACTTGTCTCTGTGTATGCGCGTGCGCATGTTCCACTGCGCGTGCTACATACTAATACGGACAAATATGAGAAATAAATTAGAAAAGTGTAAATCAATGAATGCGATGAATGTTGAATCTATTTGGCTCTCCGTCAAGAAAGAATAATTAAAGTGGAAATTTTTTAAAACTTAAGAAATAAAAAGTAGTTAGTTCAAATTTGGTATGAGAATTTTGTTTTCAATTAATGCTGACTATTACAAATGTATGTCCTTAAAAATACTTAGGGATACATGAGACTTCTTGTGCAATGTAACGTATTGATTATTCAATATTCCTTTTATGGATATATTGTTAAACTTTAATTTTATCTAAAATTACTTACTCCTATTCCATTTATGTGACAACATTTCATATTTAGTCAGTTTCAAAATAAATAGAAAGCTTTTGTAGTCGCACACATATTATGTAATGTTTTATGGCCACAATTTTAAATATTTTATCTTGTTTTCTTAGGATTCGTGCCTATTCAAACTTTACCATATAAAGTGGAGTTGAGTCAGTACGTCATTAGCTAATGATTTTGCAACTCAATTCATTTAAGCCTCGCCAAACCTGAACTTTAATATATCCATCCTAAATTCTTGCGTTATGAATATCAATAAAATTGCTATGTTAACTTATATCTTAAAGTGAGTCGACTAATACAATTGAATTTATAATAAAGAGAAGATAGTGAGAAGATATAATTAACCGCAAAAAATAACACATACATTGAATTTGATTCTATTAACCCAACATTTTAGTCACATGCCATTAAATCTTTATATGTTTCGTCCATAAAAGCTGGCTGCATAGAAACTCTAATGTTATATATGCTATAATGACAGCTATCCATAAAATAATAGACAAGTTCTCAAAAAAAAAAAAAAAGACAGAATCTTACCTTATGTTAATTATAAGATAGACCTACATGCATGAATAGTTCAAAGAGACGACGTTAAGTTGGAGCAATCAAGAAAGAAGCTTGAAGCAGTGTTTCTGCGTTAATATACTAAACAGACATTTATCTGATTCTCTTAAAAGTTTCAATATTAGAACTTAACTTAAACTCCAAAATTACTTTGTAATCATATAAACTAAATCGAAACAAACAATAAAACACATTGTAAAGTTCTGCCATGAGATAAAGTCTTAAGTTTTAGTTTTGTCAAAAGTAAATTATTTAATTATAGTGAAAATTACAAGTTTGTCCAACATTGAATAAGATGATATCTTAGCATTAGTGTAATTAATTGCATCTATGAACAAATTGGATAAGGAAAATATAATTGATTATTATAAGAAAAATTCACAGGTTGAACCCTAAAGAACATGGCGGAATGTCACCTTATAAATAGACATATAAATAGAAGATAAATATTTTTAACGCATTAATGAACTAACTAATCCTATGCGTAAGTAAATAAGTCACTAAATTTTCTCTCAATATTCCGGCATAATAAATTGCTATATATAACATAGGTATATAATAATTAATTAACCTAAAGCTACGATAGTGTATCACTTACAATTCTTTAAAGAGCGAAAGCTCAAACAAATATTTTAGAATTTGGATGCCTAAACTAAAGACAACATTAGAAATTCTCTCAAAAGTACAAATACATGTATGTAATATAAATGTGGATAACCACTACTCTCCACTACTCTCCATTTATTCACTTGTAACATATGATTTAGGGATGCTACAAATACATGTATGTAATATAAATGCAGAATTCCTGCTTTGAATGATGATTCAGATGAGAGGAAGAATATGATTCAGGGAAGTAGAAAGTTCAGAGAAAGAGAGAAGAATTTCATACTTGTGTTGATCAGAATCTGAGCCAAATAAGGTTACTTATACATGTTGAGTTAGTTAGGAAAATAACTAACATTTAAATCCTAACTAACTAACTAACTAACAATCGAACTTAGGGTAATTACTAAACTACCCTCGACTACTAACTAATTCTAACAGCCTACTAACACTCCCCCTCAAGCTAGGGGGTGCAAACACATCGAGTAATCCTAGCTTGGAACATAAGTAGGCATGTTGAACACGATTCAGTCCTTTGGTTAGCACATCTGCAGGCTAATCTTTTGTTGAAACATACTCAGTTGAGATCTGTCCTTGCAATATATTTTCTCTTATGAAGTGGCAGTCAATCTCTATGTGTTTTGTTCTTTCATAAAATACGGGATTGGCTGCAATTTGCATGGCTGCCTTACTGTCAGAAAACACTTTAACAGGTAGCTCACATTTGACTCCAATTTCAGTGATCAGATAGATTAACCATGTCAGTTCAGCTGATAGTGAAGCCATACTCCTGTATTCTGCTTCAGCAGAACTTCTGGATACAGTGCTTTGCTTCTTAGATTTCCATGAGACTAGTGAGTCTCCTAGTTTTACCATGAATCCAGTTACTGACTTCCTAGAGAAGATGTAGGATGCCCAGTCAGAAAGGCACTGATATGATTAATAGGGCTGCTTGACAATAATACTCCTTGCCCAGGTTGATTCTTCATATACTTAACCACTCTCCTTGCTGCATCCAGATGTGACTGTTTAGGCTGTTGTAGAAACTGACTTAGTGTTTGGACACTATAAGCAATATCTGGTCTGGTAACAGTCAAGTATAGTAATTTCCCTATTAGTCTTTGGTAGACACTGGGATCAGGCAATAGTTTATCAGTTTCAAGATCATCAGACTTCAGGAATTCATCATACTCTCTAGTAGTTAGCTTCATATTTGGATCAATAGGTGTGATGACAGGTTTGGCAGCACTGAGCCCAATTTCAGAGATCAGTTCAAGAGAGTACTTTCTCTGATGCATTAGAATGCCCCTTTTTGATCTGGCAAATTCTATGCCTAGGAAGTACTTGAGTTCACCCAAGTCCTTTATCTTAAACACTTGCTGCAGCCTGTCTTTGGTCTCTTTGATTTGTTCTAGACTGTCTCCTGTGATCAACATGTCAGCTACATAGACCAGTACCACTATGATCCTAGAAGTGGTCTTTCTGGTGAACAATGAGTGATCTAGCTGACTTTGCCTAAAGTTTAGCATCTTTAGAGCTTCAGAGAGTTTAGCATTCCATTGTCTAGGGGCCTATTTAAGCCCATACAAGGATTTGGTGAGTCTGCATACTTGGTTCTCCCCCTGACTCCTAAATCCTTGAGGCAGCTGCATATAGATCTCATCATGTAGATCTCCTTGAAGAAAGGCATTGTATACATCCATCTGATGAATATGCCAGTGCCTTGAAGCTGCAATAGCTAAGATAGTCCTTACTGTGACCATTTTTACCATTGGAGAGAATGTTTCTTTGTAGTCTATCCCTTCCTTTTGACTGAAGCCTTTGGCAACTAGCCTTGCCTTGAACCTCTCAATTTCTTCTGTGGACTTGTATTTAATTTTGTAGATCCATTTACAGCCTATAGGTCTCTTGCCATGAGGCAGTGGAACTACAGTCCAGGTCTTATTTTTTTCAAGAGCCTCTATTTCTGCCTGCATAGCTTCAACCCACCTGGGATCTTGCATAGCTTGATTAAAGGAAGTAGGTTCCACCTCAGTAGAAAAGGCAGCAATGTAGGCTTGATAGTTAGAGGAGAGTTGGTCATAGGAGAGGTAGTTATTTAAAGAGTAAGGAACAGTGTCAAGAATGCCCAAGGAAACAAAATCTTTCAGCCAGATGGGTGGATTTTTTGTTCTTGATGGCCTTGTAACAGGTGGAGATGATGGGACCTGCTGTTGTACAACTTGTTCAATAGGCTGTTGTTCAGCTTGTGTCCCAGCTTGCTCTTGTTCTACAGCTTGTTCTTCTAGAGTATCTGCAGCTGTTGGGTTAACCAGAGTATTATCTGCAGATGGTGAGTGCTGTGTGTCAGGTTCTACTCCCCCTTGATCAGTAGGCTGAACCATAGTGGTCTGATTTGTAGAATCATTTTGTATGGGAGCATCTAGAAATATACGAGGGGAAGGTGTATGGGCTTGTTTGAAGGGGAAGATATGTTCTCTGAATGTTACATCTCTACTGACAAAGAACAATTTGTTGGTATAGTCATAGAGGATGTGCCCTTTCTGAACTTCTGAGTAGCCCATATGTATTGCCAGGATGGATCTAGACTGCAGTTTATCTTGCTGTTGAACTACTTTTGCAAAGCACTGGCAACCTAGCACCCTTAAGTGCTCCGGTGAAGGTTTCTTGTTGTACATTTTCTCAAAAGGAGATACAAAACCTATAGCAGAGGATGGAATCCTGTTGATCAGATACACAGCTGCAAGAATGCAATGACCCCAGAATTTTATAGGAATAGAACCTTGAAATCTGATTGCTCTAGTTATCTCTAAGATCTGTCTGTGTTTCCTTTCAGCAACACCATTCTGCTGAGGTGTATATACACAAGACCTTTGATGTATCATACCAAGACTCTTAAAAAGACTAGCATAGACTGAATTTATGAATTCAGCTCCATTATCAGTTCTTATCACCTTAACTTGAGAATTAAATTGAGTTCTAATCATAGCAAAATAGTTCTGTAACACAACACAAACATCAGATTTCAGCTTCATCAGAAATACCCAAGTCATCCTGGTCTTGTCATCAATTTATTGTTAGAAAATACTTGTTGCCATCAAAGGTAGATTGTTTGTAAGGACCCCAGACATCTACATGAATCAATTCAAATGCAGTAGTACTTTTATTAGTGCTATTGGGAAAGGGAATCCTGGTCTGTTTTGCACAAGGATAAACTGAGCATTCATCTACTACTTTGCTATCTATACTACTATTAACAGTGAACAATCTCTTAAGAACTCCAGTGGACACATGTCCAAGTCTTTTGTGCCATAAAGTGATGTCTTGAGTCTGCAGACCAGCTGTAAAACTGTGAACCTTCACTTCGTCCTCATTCTGATGTTGCATCAGATATAGGCCATTCTTCTCCTTACCAATCAGCCTCACCTTCCCATTTGCAAAGATCCTGGAATACACAAAATGTTGGGAAGAAAGTAACTGAGCAACCAAGATCTTTTGTAACTTGTGAAACTGATAGTAGATTATACTTAAACTGAGGCAAATGAAAGACATTGCTCAGCACATTTTCTCCTGCAATGTGACTGGAGCCTCTGTGTGTACCAAATACTGTGTCACCATTAGGTAGGAACACCTTTTTTGGATTGAAAAGCTATATTGATGTCTTGTCTAGCATTGACTTATCAGAGACCATATGATTAGTGGCCCCTGTGTCAATAATCCACTCTTGTGGTTCTGTAGATACAAGTAAGGCACTGCTAGTACCTGCAAGGTTAGCAGTTGTAGTATTGTTGTTGTTATTTCCCAACATCTGCAAGATCTGGGCATATTGCTCTGGGGTGAAGGTGCAGCCTCCCATGTTGGTCATTGGTCCAATCGACTGATAGCTTGTGCCTTCTTGTCCCTCAGACTGTACATTGTATGCAGAACCAGCAGCTTTCCTTTTCTTGAAGTCTTGTGGATAGCCATTTAATTTCCAGCAGTCCTCTCTGGTGTGGTTGGTCAGTTTACAGAAGTCACAGTACAGATTTCTTGCCTGCTTCTTTGGCCTGTTGTTCCCCTGATTACCCTTAACCTTGCTATACATAGCCACCTGATCAGAACTTGTAATAGCTGGTGCTGCTCCTAGAATCCCAGTATTAGCAGTACACCCTTTCTGACTTTCATCACTAATGATCATGGCATAGGCCTGATTCACTGTAGGTAGTGGGTTCATGAGTAGAATCTGACTTCTTGCTTGAAGATAGGAGTCATTCAGACCCATCAAGAACTGATACAACTTCTGTCTCTGAACATAGGCTTTGAAATCCTTGGACTTATCACAATCACAGCCTGGAGTAGGCACCAATGCCTTAAATTCATCCCACATATCTTTCAGCTTAGAAAAGTACACAGCTACAGAACTTGTCCCTTGAACCAAGGATGAAATTTCCTTGTGCAGATTGAAGGTTCTTGAATTATTTACCTTATCAAACCTTTCTTTGAGATCCTCCCAGACCATGTGAGCACTAGAAGCATAGACTATTCCCCCAAGTAATGTACTAGAGACAGAGTTCATAAGCCAAGGCAGTACAATGGCATTGTACCTTTCCCAATGTGTCCATAGATTTTCATCATAGATTTCCTTCTTACAGGTGCCATCTACTAACCCTAACTTGTTTCTTCCAAGTAAAGCAATTCTCATGGATCTACTCCAAAGAGCATAGTTTTCACTCCCAGTCAAGTGCACAGAAACTAAGGCTATGCCACTGATATCATTTGATTGTAAGAATAAAGGGTGATTATGATCTATAATAGGAACCCCATTAGCTAAACCATTATTGGAAGCCATAGATGCGCGCGGAAGACTAGTTCTTTAATGATTCAAGAAATGCAGAATCCAAGAACCTAACTATTACAGAATCAGATAAACAATAAAGAACTAGAAATGCAGAGAAGTTACTAGAATCAGTTTTTCAGATGCAGAATCTTAATCTGTCTGATCTGCTCTGATATCATGCTTTGAATGATGATTCAGACGAGAGGAAGAAGATGATTCAGGGAAGGAGAAAGTTCAGAGAAGAGAGAAGAATTTCATACTTGTGTTGATCAGAATCTGAGCCAAATAAGGCTACTTATACATGCTGAGTTAGTTAGGAAAATAACTAACATTTAAATCTTAACTAACTAACAATCGGACTTAGGGTAATTACTAAACTACCCTCGACTACTAACTAATTCTAACAGCCTACTTAACAATCCCGTCTCCACTTTCTCCTATTTAATTCCTCCCCACTTTCTCCTACTTAATTCCTCATTTAGGGATGACTTGTAACTTACTATGTATTGGAGTCCTATAAATAAAGGACACTTTGTTTATGGAAGACACACTTGAAACATTTTGAGTATACAAGTTCTTCCTTCTCCTCTCATATGCTTTTGTCTTGTTCTTACTTTATTATTAGTTTCACAACAATCTTTAGTTTTTGGAGGCAAGATGCAAATGTAACATATCTAAGAGACACATAATTAATATAAAATAACCATACAAATAAATTATATTTGTAATAAACAGAGAAAGTCATTGTATCATATAAAAATGTAGTAATATGCATATACAAAACATATATCTGACATGATACTCATTAGATGAAATCAATTAATTGGAAAAATAAGGAGAAACATTACTCACCGTAGAAATTACTGTACAATCGAAACTTCTTATAGAAGTACTAATCAAATTAATTGCAAAGAAAAAAATAATAAGAGACAGTAATAGTTAGGAGCTACTGATGTTGATATAAGTTTTCAAGCAAAAAAAAAAATCGTTCGTCCTATTCAATACGATGTTGTGCTAGCTAGTAAGACTAGTCTCACCAACACAACAAAAATCAACAATCAATAAAATAAAGACAGCTAACATATCTAAGAATAAGAAAACTCCCGTTCTTTATATTCTCTTTGCTCATAGCTTCAAATTATATAGTAGTAAGTGTTATTTGCAAACCACGTGTAGAAGACTCCTATTCTAAATAAGAAATATGATCTGAGAGATTCTTAAAAAATGGACTCCTTTCATGAACCAAAATAATCTCTTCACACTTTTCTTTTTTATTACAAGAAAAAGAGGTTAGGAAAAGAAGGATTCGTGTATTTTAGATTCATTAAATTAAATTAATTTGGTTCAGAAACAAATTTTTGACGTTGAATACTTTGAACTACAAAAGGATTTGGCTTCCTTTTTTACTTCAATTAGACTACTATAACGTACGAAAAAAATCAAGAAATTCTTATGAGATAACTTTGCTTATTTTGGGTAATATTCTTGAAAATAGTAAATATAGTAAAATTTAATCCTAAATGTTAGGAAAATAGTAAATAACAATTTTGTCTATTGGTTAATCTTTTAATGAAGGATAAAAAGTTCAATCAACATTTCACTAACGCCTCGTACTTTTAATATAGTATAGATATAGATAGATATATATTCATATAGGATTCTTGCTGGAGAATGAGTGTTGGATAGATTAATTTCCTTGTTTGCCAGCGATAAAAACACAACAAAGATGGTTGGTATGAACAATATCCATAAAATTTGGTTGAGAACTAAACTAACCAAAACAAAAAGAAAGGATATATTTGGTTGAGAACAAGGATAAGTTATACGGGGTAAAATAGCAGAAGTTAAAAAACAATACAATAATGCGGAAGTGATAAAATAAGATAACATGATATCAAAAGAGATATTGGGAAACAAAGACTGGGAGGCAATAAACAAGAAGAAACAACGGATAATCGACTCACGATATGAATTGAATATCCAAAAGGGAGGAATGAAACTCGAATCTTACAAGGAATTCATACTAGATGCTGAATCTCCATAGGTTCCAAGTCGTACAAGATTCATGAAGAGACTCGATCCGAGCTAGAAGGCTCAGCCTTTCTCGTTTTCTCTTCAATGTTTATACCAAAAACTAGCTAATGAGATGAAATGGCTAAGGTTCTTATTTATAGTCTTTCATAAGACATGGTCAAATGACTAAAATCCCTCCAAAGTGGGTTAAAACATAAGAGAACACTTAGGGCTAAAATAGGAACTTCACATAAAAAGTTGGCTCTTCTTCAGCGTTGGATGCTCCGCCTCGGTGATGGGCGCTCCGCCCAAGTTGTCTACTGATCAAGATGGTGCAGAAGCTAGGCACTCCGTCTGGGAAACTAGGCACTTCGCCTGGACCTAGTTATGTCTGGGCAGTCTGCCTGGAGGTTGGGGCGCTCCACCTGGCCCTGACTCAGGTGCTAGGCGCTCCTCCTTGCTTCTTGGGGCGCTTCTCCTTCATGAAATATCCCTCGAATCATCTCCGAAGCTCTTGCCTTTGCATCTTCTCACCTTCCTTGCTTGGCTCTTGATGGTTAGTGCCTTGGCTCGATTTTCCCCGCATCATCCTCCCCTTCTTGAGAAGATTTTTTTCTCGAAATCAAACCATTAAAGCCTACGTCCAAAGACAAACACAAACAAAAACTTCCTACTATAAGAGTAGGTTAGTGCTCAAAAGTGTGGAAACACACTCTTATGATAGAGTCAAACGTCAATAACCATTAAAAAGCTCTCGCCTCCCAAGGAGACAATAAGTACTTGACTCGACAAGAAAGTGCATCCAACACAGAGACAAGCAAAGAGATCAATAGGACATGGAACATGCAAGAAATAGCAATCAAATTCCCTATGACCCCTAAGCTCATGACCAATACACCAAGCCTTCAATGTATTTTTATCACAAGGTGACACAATGGCTTTTGCATGCCCAACACTCAAGGTGTGATTAGCATATGGGATGGAGTAAGCAAAATAATTCAATTTACAACTAACATCGAATACTCTACTCCCCTTCTTAGAAGCACTCTTACACACACCTAGAGATACCTCCTCACCTCAGATTTACCTCCAAGACAACCCTCCTCACTAGGCAAACTCCCAGGCGAGGTCTCAAACAAAGGATTATCTATAGAGTTAAGCATTCCAATCCATGGAGGTTCAAACTCACACTCTACTCTAGTTTGATGCAAGTCACCATTTCCATTGAAGTTGCCCTCATATAAAGAATTAATATAGGCACACTTCTCAAGCTCATTAGCAAGCAAAGGTGACGTTCTCAAACTAGAGAAAACATCCATACTTGAGGAGTCATCGAAAATAATTCGATCTATCTCATACACTAGAGACTCCTCAAGGTCATGAACACCCTCACTAGGACACAAGAGACCACCACTATCAAGTAAGGAATCAAAGGGAAGAATAGGATATTCACTTAACTCATCTTCACCTTTATCAAATATGGGTGGGGTGTCATAACAAGGTTCACAAACAAGGTCAACCACAATATTCTCACTAAAGAGAGGTTCAATGAAATTCGAGCTCACATCATGATGTGGCTTTTCAATCCTCTCAACTAGTGGTTCACATTCATATATAAGTTGACCATTCGACTCTACACTAGTTGCAAACACATTGTAATCATACAAATCATCAACTAGTGCCGAGTTTTTACAAATACTAACATAAGACAAGGAAGTATCATGCTTAAGGGAAGAAGAACTAACACATACACTTGATTTTCCATCTTGCTCACTCAATACATTTGAAGTATGATAGCTAGCTTCTCCACCTTGTAGCTCATATTTGGAATCATCTTCACCTTGTCTTTCCACTTCGGAACATAATTGAGGCTCCATCGATTTGCCTCCAAGAATTCCTACCCAAGAATTCAAACAAGTAGAAGAAAAAGATAAAAGCTTAAGGTTAGAATAAGGGGTGCCCTCACTCTCAATGATTCTTTTTTCCTCTCTCTTTTCCCTCATTTTTTCTTCATGGTCTGGTAGATTCGGGTGGTGACAACCCACTTACATCACTCATCACAACCTCTCCTTTTTCCACTCGAGAGTTGTCACCGGTCGCTCCCTTACTCCTCTCTATCTTTTGTCTCTCATATTCGGGCGAGTTGGGACGAGGCTCGAGAATGCACATAGCCGGAGTAGGTGGACTTTTAACATCAACCTGGAATCTAGGACTTGGAGACTCATCACTTGATGTCTCATTCTTCTTAGTTGGTAAACCACTTGGCTTTGAAGCTTGTGGTTTCGGGTTCACTTTGTTGATATTTGTCAACTCTTTTCTTGCACTAGTCCCACCATTTCTTATGTTTGTAGGACTTCTTGATTGCTTAATTTTAACCATGGAATGAAGTTCTCGCTCCTTGCTCCTTTGCATAGCCAAAGAAGGTGCACTAGTAGGCAATTGGCCTCTTGCCCGATAAGGTACAAAATCATAAACCCTTTGACATATGCCCACAAGATATGCATCCTTCATAGTACTGTATTTCACCCTCTTATCTTCCAACCACGGCTCACCTAACCATACATCAACATGCCACATGGGATACACATCACACCACACATAACCTTTGTAATTCCTATGAGATATGAGTACTCGAGCTTCCTTGGAAACGGCATCGGTCTCATCGATTTTGAGCAAGTATCCTCCAATACCATTTACCTCAACAACGAAGCTACGTCTACCCAAGTTTCGTAGAGATGCATCCAAGAGAGAACTTGAATGCCCATGAATGTCAACACCATCAACTTGGGTCTCCCTTATCCCTCCTCTACTAGCAATATTGCTAGTGTAACTCCCACCTCCCGACACTCTTCCAACATTATAAGTGTTGTTGAACGTCGAGGAAGAACCTTGACATGGAACCCATAAGTGCCTCTCGCCTTGGTTCCATAGCCAATAGTACTACTCCTACTACTGCTACCCTTCACGGCATTGATAGAACAATACAAGCCTTTTGTAGCAAGAGCAACACCATCTCTCAAACCACCTTCCTCATGGGAATTAGAAGAATTTTGTCACTTAGCATACCTAGAAGGTGCAAGCTTCTTCTTCCCCATGGAACAACCACCACATCCTCCCACACTAATGGAAGGACCTCTACTACCCTCTTGTTTATATGGAGCAACACAATGAGAAGAAGATGTACATGAATAATCGTTATAACAATCTTCATCAACATTCCCTATGTCAATATTTTCATATTCAAATTCATTATAAGAAGAGTAAATAGGAACATCAAACCTTGAAGCGTTATTACTTTCAACTTCTTGACTAGAAGCATAAGAGTCAACATATTCATCATCATAAGCTTCATAGTCTTCATCAACCTCATGATCATCATAGTGAACCGCTTCATCCTCATACGAGCCATAGTTCCTCGAATCATCATAGCAATACCCATCATCACCCTCGTAGGAACCACAGTCTCCCTTGTCCCCACATGAGTCATAACCCTCACAATCTTCATCCACAGACATAGTTGTAATCAACAAAGAGCAAAGGACCTCACAAGTTCACTCCCTCACGTGTATCACTCGAAATATGTTCACTTAATTTTCTTTCCACTCGTGTATACACTTAAGGTCGTTGGCTTTTGTGGCCACACTATATTGTTTTCGCCACTCAAGCCTTTTTCCACTCAAAGATTAACTTAATCTCAAAGGAACCACGACAGTAAGATCAACAACTAGTACGTCCAAGTAAAGGTTCGGAATGGAGTTAATGAGACTATGTACGCACGACTATTTAAGTGCGCACTTGAGGCCAAATAAAGTTTTACGACTTTAGGAGTTGCTTCAAGACACACGACACCCTAAAAGCTCAAGGATTAGTGTCAATAAAGTAGGACAATTACCTTAGAAACACTAACCAAGAAGTACGGAAGCAACGGAAACACAAAAAACTACAAAACAAAGCTTTTCGGACCCATTATAGGGTTAGGCGCTTCGCCTAGTTGGGAGGTGCTCCGCCCAGATTTTTGTCACTTTTGGGCATTAGCCAGGGTGGGCGCTCCGCCCAGGCCTGTTCTCAGCCTTCACAAAAATTGATTTTTTTGGTAATTTGCACCCAAAATTCCAACGATTTCAATCCGTTACTCAATTTCAATGATACCCAATGGTGTATTCAACTATTATAAATATTCCCCAATGGTTTTTCAACTCCCAACAGCAACAACAAACTTCGATTCAAGTTCGAAGCGATTTTCAAGAGTTTTCAAACTTTTGAGATTTGATTTTCGAATTTTTGATTCGCAACACCAAATTGTGATATGAGTATACCAAAACAACAGGAATACAATATAGAAAAATCTTCGATACTTTTTAACACTTGGAGATTCGAGTTCAACTCGATCTATGAATTTTTTTTAGTTTTCAAGTTTTTCAATTATTTTATTTTCTTCTTTTCTCAAGAACAACAAGAACAAGATTCTAACACGATGAACAAGGAACGTGGGTTTGTAAGAACATAACCCGAGCCTTGCTCTGATACCAAACTGATACGGGGTAAAATAGCGGAAGCTTAAAATAATACAATAATTCGGAAGCGATAAAATAAGATAACGTGATATCAAAAGAGATATCGGGAAACAAGGACTGGGGAGGCAAGAAACGAGAAGAAAGAACGATTAATCGACTCACGACATGAATTGAATATCTAAAACGGAGGAATGAAACTCGAACCTTACAAGGAATTCATACTAGATGTTGAATCTCCATAGGTTCCAAGTCGTACAAGATTCACGAAGCGACTCGCTTCGAATTAAAAGGCTCGTCCTTTCTCGTTCTCTCTTCAATGTTTATACCAAAAACTAGCTAATGAGATAAAAAGGCTAAGGTTCCTATTTATAGTATTTCATAAGACATGGTGAAATGACTAAAATGCCCCCAAAGTGGGTTAAAACATAAGAGAACACTTAGAGCTAAAATAGGAACTTCACACAAAAAGTTGGCTCTTCTTCAGCATTGGGCGCTCCGTCTCAGTGATGGGCGCTCCGCCCAAGTTGTCTAATGATCAAGATGGTGCAGAAGCTAGGCGCTCCGCTTATGTCTGGGCGGTCCGCCTGGAGGTTGGGGCGCTCCGCCTTGCCCTGACTCTGGTGCTGGGTGCTCCTCCTTGCTTCTTGGGGCGCTCCTCCTTCAGGAAATATCCCTCGAATCGTCTTCGAAGCTCTTGCCCTTGTATCCTCGCACCTTCCTTACTTGGCTCTTGATGGTTGGTGTCTTGGCTCGATTTGTCCCGCATCAATAAGGGAAGAGAAGAGCCCTTAAGACTTAAAAAATCATTTTTAACTTCTACAATTTGCATTTCATAAATTATCGGATTCTGATTTATGCTGACCGGAAGTTCACAAGGGGATAACATTGACTACTGTACATGGTAAATAATGTTGGAAAAAGAAATACTTAACGTAGTTACAGATATAACTAGGAAATAACTTTGGTTAGAATAAATCTAGGATCTTTTTTTGGGTAAATCATAATCCGTACTTACTTATATACAAAAGAACAGGTAATACTTAATTACTTAAGAAAGTTGATAAGTTTACCTATAAAATTACCTGATGGTGTAAACATATCGTTACACCGACGGTGCGTAGAACTTAAACTCATTTAGAACATGCTTCTTCCGCCCCCCACCCTCCAAATAAACTGACATGCTACCATGCACTTAAGAGCGTCAATGGTGAAATGAATGCTTGGTATGGCCAAGATACTGGTCATGGCCTCGTGATTTTTAATGCAACGAAATGGTACATTGGCCAGGTCGTTGCAGTAATAGCTTTTTATTCATCTCTGTCTAGTTTTCATCTTTCCCTTTCTAAAAGTTTCATGGCATGGTTTTCATATCCACTACTTCACTAACAGTGTATTTATTTACTTTTTAGTAATCATTTTGAAATGTTTTGGCTTAAGAATGACCCGTGAATCGTAGGTAAAAAAAAAACATTTAAGTGAAATTAGATTGATGCACCTCAATGATTATAGGTGAAAGGTAATATTTGCCCGCATGTTATTTGAAGTTGATCAATTTTTCATCATTCGTTTGACTTTTAGTCTATTACTCTCAATTGTTCAGAATGATTGTTCATTTAGACTTTTCAAAATATTCTAATTTGATAGGGAGGTGAAAGTTAAAACGCAAAGATTGTTAAGTCTAAAGTCTGATAATTATTACTATGTCCCATAATTGGGTTATTTGTATCTTTATGGAAGCCAAGAAAAGAAAAAGATGAAAAGAACAACAATTGATAATGACCTAAAACCATATGTTGACAGACCAAGTTGTAACTACAATAAATACCTTAGGACTTAAAACTCTATACAAGAAGTAGAATAGCAATACAAATTCGGTTTTGCTTAATAAATGTCTGCTTATTTGGATTTGGAAGAACTGGTCTAGAAAAAGAAAATGTTAACTTGCTAAGCAACAAAATGTTCAGAATCTATAAACCTCTAGTCAAACAATGCACAATCACCCTCAGTCGAATGTTTCATACTGTTTTTACAGCCCAAAGGAAAAATAAAGGCCAAATACATAAGTGGTACTTATAGTTGTTTATATTGGGAACTCAACAAAAGGATAACTTAATAGGTGAATTACAAAAATAAGTAGAAAAGCATCTAGTCTTGATTTTGTAAATATTTTTAGTGGTCTTGAAAACGTGAGCATTTTACTATTAAATAAAGCTAAAAGTACAAAAATATCCTTACTAATAGAGAACTTCACGTAATTACAAAAATGCCATTGACCATTTTTTGAAGCCGTAATTACAAAAATACCATTGCATATTTTTATCTCTGAAATTATAAAAAATGCCACTGCTTCCTACACAGTATAAAACAATGCCAATCCGTTTGTGTTTTACGTCTATTTGTGAATAAATAACGCCAAATCAGCATTGTTTCGACTATATACAAGGCAGCCAATCCATCTGTATTTCACGTCTATTTTGTGAATAAATAGCACGAAATCATCACCGTTTTGCTCATATACAAAAATCAAGGAAAACAGAATATAAGACCAATCTCGCGTCATTTCATCATTACAATAAGCAAAAATTCATGTTCGTTTTGTAAAGAAGTGACACTAAATCGTCGTCAATTTACTCATATACAAAAATCGAAAGGGAAATATAACTAAGGCCAGTCCGGCATCATTTATTTATATTGTTAAGTAAATTCACTTCTATTTTACAAATAAATGAGGCCAAATCGTCATCAATTCACTCATATACAAAAATCAAAAGAAAAACATAACTAAGGTCAATCCGACATCATTTACTCATATTGTTAAGTAAAGGATTTTTTACATAAAAGTACAAATTTTAGAGCTTAATTACCAAACATAGCAACATTTTAATAAAATTACCCTATATAGAGGAAAACACAAGATAATTACAAACATAGCAAAAACATAGCAACATTTTCCCATAACATACCAAATCCTTACATTTTTCCTTCTATTTCCCCCACTATCGCTTTTGCTCCTCCCATTTCCCCATATATCACTTTTCCTCCCACCATTTCCCCCAATTTCACTTTTACTCCTCTTATTTTCTCCAATTTCACTTTTCCTCATCCATCCTCAATGTATCTCGTTGAATCTCACTATTTCTGCACCGTATCAACTATTTCAGCACTGTATCTAACTATTTTTGCACCGTATCAAACTGTTTCTCCACCGTATCAAACTGTTTCTCCACCGTATCAAATTGTTTCTGCACCGTATCAAACTATTTCTGCACCGTATCAAACTGTTTCCGCACCGTTTCGGTTCATTTCAGCATTGTATCTAACTGTTTTAAATTCTATCAACTCCCATTTGAGATTGTATCAGCCTATTTTAAACTGTATCAACTCCCGTTTCAGACCGTATCATAGTGTTTCAATATTTTTTCAATTTTGTTCATAGCGTGAGCCATATAATATGTACATTTTGCAAATAAATAAAGCCAAACCGCCATCACTTTCATTACAACTTACAAAATTGTTATCATTTTAAATACAAATCTTCACTGCCTTACAAATCGTCATTATTTTCAATACAATTCGTCATTACTGTTGAAAAGTAGCTATTTCTGAAAGTCTGTTGCAAACAGCTTATATCTGCAAATCTTCATCGCCTTCTACTAGCATGTTTCGTTGCTTCTTCATCACTTTAAATACTCATTCTTATCTTATCATCGAAGTCTTCAACGCATCAATTGAGGTGGGAACTAACTGACATGGGTAGCCTGAATGTGACTCTAGGAAATTCCCACGCCGTCCATAATCCTCATTTTAGGAGCAGACAGTGGGAGATCCATTTGAGCTTGCAAACAAAGACATTATAACTCTATGCACAACTTCAAAAATATTCGTAAGTTTACCGGTTTTGTGGTGTTGTTATTTTTCTAAGGTTTTCGTTTAGAAGATGGGCACAGTAACTAATTCTCAGAGTTATAAGTACGGACACCACAACTTTTGGGGCCAATTGGTACTATGGTTATGACTGTGTATGATGTCATTGTTGTGGCGGTTATGGTGGTGACGCGGCGGTTGTGGTGGCGCGGTTGTTAGTGGTGGTGGTTGTGGTGAGGTTAGGGTTTGATGTATAGAGAGAGAAAGTGGATATATAGAGTGAGAAAGCGTGAATGTAAAATGGTGGTAGAATAATGTTTAAGTGGGTAAAATTGAAAATACTATTAAAAAAATTAAAAAATTGTTTAGGCTTTTTAAAGACCAGTAAAAAATATAGTTTACTACTCTTAAATCAAGACCACCACCAGAAGTGCTCACCCCACATAAAAAAAAATGTAACTTAATTGAACACTTTATGCAAGTAAAAAATGCACCTATTAAGCATCTAATGATGATGTGGCAAAAAGTTTGTTTCACACTTACGATAAAGCGCGTAGAATTGTTTACATGTGATGATACGGTATTTGTTTTTATTTTTCATTTCTCATTTGAAAGTCCTAAACATGAATATATAGCTGAAAAATGAAAGAGTAGAAAATTAATTTAATTTTCAACACTTTGTGCAATACTTTCTCTTTCTTTTCTTTTTAAATCAATTTGCAATCCTAAATTTTTATTTTATTTTTAAATCAATTTGCAATCCTAAGTTTTAAATTAATCGACAACCTCATCAATAAGATGATAGAATATGAAATGAGTATAGTTTTCCATGCTCTATTTTTCAGGGGGTATTAGAGGTAATGGCATGAGAACTTAGGATGTGTTTGGACATAAAATTTGGAGGCAAAATTGGGGCACTTTTTGAAAAAATATTTTGAAAAAGTTGTTTGTTTATAAAACGGAAAAATGTCATATCTATCCCTCTACTATTAAAAATTAGTTATAAGCAACCTCCGTTAGACTTTTCTTAGATTTTAACCCTAATATTAGCAAAACTTATATATCTATCCTCATTTTTAACGGTTCCCAATCCTCCCTCCCCATGTGCAGCCATCCAAGCCACCTAACCAAATAATTCATTACCCAATCAAAAAATCCGCCCCAACTTAAATAACCCGTAACCCGGCCCTACCCAAACAAAAAACCTCTTATATTTAATACTAAATACAATAGCCCCTAAATCAAACTCAACCCCAATTTTATTCTCTTTAATTCTAGAATTTATAAATCACTAAATTTGTGCCCTTTGTAATTCAACAATTTGCTGCTAACAATGTCTTATGGTAGTAGTTCATATGTTAATTTTCCAAAGAGGATATACGGATGTGATTTGGTTGCTCGCCACTTTACGGCTTGGACTCATTCTAACACTGGATGGAATTTTTTTAAATGTTCACAACTTGAAGTGAGTAATCTGAATATTGTATTGATTTAAGTCTTATGTTCCTCTTCGTTTCAGTTAATGAGCATGTTTTTGACTGAAATTTTGATTATTTGTGTTGATTGCAGAGAAATCTCGTGGTTATTGTGAGCGGGATGAAGATGTATTACCAGATAGAGAGTATATTGTCATCAAACAGTTGAAGACGTTATTGGAAGAGGTTGACAAAATAAATGTGAAATTGAATGAAAAGCTAGAGTTTGAACTGATAAATTCCAAAAAATTGGAAGAAAAGATTGTAAAGTTGAAGAAGGTTATTATGATTTTGTGGGCTATAATTGTTGGTTTTATTCTTGCTCATTTGATTAACTAGTGAATATTGTACTGAATTCCATGGCTTTTTTTGAAATGAAAACTGTCATTACTATGTATATATGTTGATTTTAGTATGCATTGTGTTTGTTAAAATGTATGAGTAAAACTGCGTATACTTAAATGATAATATGAAAGGCTAATCATATTATTAGAAGGTTGTAGGTCTTACAAAATACTTAAATATAATACTTAACTAGTGACTTAAGCTGAAATTGAAGTACAATAAAACTTAAAGATATGATGGCTTAAACAAAAACATAAGCAACCTTCTAATTAAGCACTAACTTCACGACATTTGTGGTGGCGACCCTGGTAGTGCTAGTGGCGATGCTGGTGGAGTGTAGTAGTCCTCAGCACACTCACCCGTCTCATGTAACATCGCCCTAACTATCCCCTCGAATCTTCGCATCATTGTGTTATGTTCCACATTTGCTTGTCGTAAAGCCCAAATTTCATTATGAACTGTCCCAAGTGTCTCATTCAAGTGATCCAACCAAAAGTTAATAACTTCAATTTTTCATCTTGGTTCAAATCTTGGAGGGCTTTTTCCTTGGCAATGATTGATCCGTCTTGCACGATATAGTATCCATTGGTTACTGTTGGAACTTGAACAATCTATTTTGGTAATGGGATGTGATGTTGTTTTTTATGTTGGTTTTGGAATTGTGATGCTATTTGTGATGTTCTTTTCAAGCATTTTTTCGGTGTCTAATTAAAGGAAATATAAGGAGTATCGGAAAGGCACCATTAATCCAAAAAACAATCATGCTCATTAACAAGGGATTTTGAAGAATCATTAGTCATTAGGTTTTCAATGGATACATTCAGTCACTTGGTTTCCAAAGGACATATTCATTCAATAGTTAAAATACGTTCACTCTGAAATGTAAATACTAACATAACTAAACAGACATGGTTTAAATACTAACATAATTCATTAAGTTCACAACTGCTAGCTTAACTACTAAATACAATTGAAGTGACAAACAGATGCCATATTATAACCTCAAAACGAGATACTACCTAGGTTATAATATCACACCCAACAGTCAACACCAATACATCAAGTAACAACCAAATAGTTTAACAGATTCACACAATATTACATTAAATTGTCTTTGAGAAATAAGTCTCACATAGCATTACCCCAAAAACCTAAGTCACAATCCAGTTCCCAAATCACTTTCTTCCCATAAATTTGTCAAGTGTCATTTTAGCCTGCATCAGCATCTAGTTATTAGACACATCCGGTTTACCCTTCCATGTAAGCCTTGGTTGTAAGGCATATTGGTTGGTTCACAACACCAGAATGATCACTTTTGAAGCTGATTAATATCTTTGCACATGGCTTAGTAGGCAGCTGTCTAGCATGAAGCCTTGTCTTAGATTCTGAGACAACTTTTGGTCTTACAGTAGGGACATCTAGATCTGCAAAGTTAGGGAAATCAAAATCTGGAAATGAGCTTGACATGCTTTCTTGAGAAGGCATGAAGATAATTGAACTGTTAGTGCCTTGACTTTGAACTGTTGGTATAGCCTTGACAACATATGGGCTGATTTGAGACTCTTTTAGAAAAAATGAGAAGTGCATCTCTTGACTAATTTGTTCCTCAATATCTTCATCCACCAAACTTCTCCTCTTCTTTATTGGCTTCTCCATTGGCCTCTTTCCCTTGGAGCTGTGTCACACACATTGATAAAACTATGTCAACTTATGAAAAGTATAAAGTTGGAGGCAGAAAAATAGAGAAAATATTACCATTTCACAGCCCCTAGCATTATGGTTAGGCTGCCCACAGTTTCTGCAAATCATAACTCTTTATTTCCTAGATGCTGACCACTCTCCAGATCTCTTGCGTGCCTCATCTTTTTCCCTGACCCTCTTCACTCTAGTTCTGCCAGCTTGATTGATCAGTTGAGGTGGTTCCATTGCTTGTGATGGGAGTATTTTCCATAATTTCGCCCTCTTACAGGTTCCAACTTATGAGAATAAGGCTTCAAGAATGTCGTCTTGTTATACCACCAATGAACTTCAGATAAAGAGTTCCTCCTCCTATGTAACATGGATTTTATTGTATGGCCACATGGTATGCCACTAACGTTCCAATTCCTGCACCTGCACTCTTTCTTTCCTAGATTGACAGTATATGTATCACCCTCCTCAGTCACCTCATACCCTTTATCACCATTAAAGGTAGCCTCACACTTGTGTGCTATTTTCAGGTAGTCATCAAACAAGTCCTTGCATTGAGGACTGATGTCTTCCTTCCATAATCTCACTTCAGCTACACTTTCACTCACCATCTTCATAGCCTTCACTCTTATCTCCTCAAGCATCTTGATTATTGGTTTGTATCTTGCATACAAGATCTATGCATTGAATGACTATCTGAAATTGTTATCCACTCCCATATTTTTACAAACAATGTTAAAATAGGCTTTTCACCAAGATTGGACTGGATATGTGACCAAGTCCTGAGCAACAGACCTCTAATTTTCCTACTTGCTCCCGCTGGTCATGAAAGTCCTCTTCATAAGTGGCCCAAGCACACCACCAAAGCAGTTTCTTCATTTCTTTGGATCTCCATCTTTTATACCAGTTTGCTTCAATGTGTCTCACACAAAACCTGTGCTTTGCTTCTGGTAGCACATCTCTCATAGCCAAATGCAAGCCCTACACTATTACCAAACAGGTTAGTATACATAACATAAGAAAATAACATAAACAAAGATATGGACAAAATATAAATACCTTCTACATGTCGGACATTAAAGTATATCCTTCTCCCATCTTTAGGTCCAATGAACTCTTCGGACATACCAAGAACAAGTTCGAAGTATTTTTTGTTTCTCTATCAACCACAACCCATGCAATTGGATAAAAGTTGTTCATGTAATCTTGACTAATAGCCACCAAGATCTGGCCTTTGGCCTTTCCTCTCAAATAGGTACCATCAAGACCAATAAAAAGTCTTAAACCATCTTTGAAACCATTCTTCATAGTTTGAAAACAAATGTACATTCTTAAGAATCTCATACTCTCTTCAGCGACAACATGTTTAGACAAGTTTACAACAATATCACTTCCATGATTACTTAACCTCAATTTATTTGCATATGCCTCCAACTTATTGTATTCATCTTTAAAGCTACAATGTAGCTTCTCCAAAATCAGATACTTCGCCCTCTTGCATTTACCATGACTAGCATTTAACTCAAATGCAGGTTTCAGATCAGCCCTCATATCTTTGACTTTGTATTTTGGACTTTCTTAAATCTTCCTCTAAAAATAATGAGCAATGGTAAAATAGTATACTCTTTTGTTATTATAAGCAGTAGGACAGTCATGTTCAGAGTTTAGAATCTTGAAATTAACACCAGGACAGTCTCCCTCCTTTGAAATTAAGCAAAAAGATGGACATCCCTTTTGATATTCATACCTTAATCTTTTTTCTTTATCACTCTTAAGAAGAATTAAATATTTTTTATTGGCCAAAGCATACAAGTTCATAAACTTTCTAGTTTCTGCAATGTTAGTGAAAGTCATATGCTCATCTATGTCAATGTAATCAAGAAGCTGATCAGTAATGGCCACCTTCTTTTGACTAGCAATACTCTCCAATTCTTCAGATTTTAACATGACTATCTCCCTCCCCCTCAGTTGAGCAACAATATGTACTTACTTGGGTTAAGACATGGGTCCCTTGATCATGATCAATCAGCTGAGGATTAACCTCCTGATTATGATCAATCAGTTGAGGATTAAAACCCTCATGATCATTATCAATAACCTGAGGACTAACATCCTCCAGATTATGATTAAAAATGGGACTAACAGTCTCCTCACCATGTACAACAATATTAGGCATAATCATAGCCAAATCACTATCATGTACAATATATAAATCAATAACATTGAAATTAGTAGATACCATCCCCAACAAACACCTAATCCCATCATCCCCTTCAATCTCATAGTAACTACTAGTAGGTGTTACCACTATTAGTTGTTGTACTCCAATAAAGTCTAACTTAGTACATAACTCATCTACAATATCTATGAAGGACAAGTGCTCAGGATCATACCCTTTCCAAGTATACACCAGCTTCTTATCATATTTGACTTTAGGGCCTCTGATACATTCTCCACCATAGTTGAATATCCAGTCCACAATAAGCATATTTAAATACTCTGTAAATAAAGAAGAATATTAAAGTCATCAATAATGAGGTCCAAATGATTTAAATACATAAAGAACTATGGGGACATTCATAATAAACAAAGAAGATGGACCACAATTACAATAAACACACATAAAATACTTAAAGTGTTTCTTATAATAATACGAAAATTTAGTTTTTGAGACCATATTGTAAAGGAAAAATAAAAAAGGAAGCATATTTCACCACATGTATAAAGTCCCTAAACCCTAACTCAAAGTAACGACTGATATACGCTACAACACAATAAAAATATTAAACCATATTCTACAAACCAACAATAACTCAGTAGGCTCCACCGTCGGGAACACAAGTAAATGCACATGCAAGGAACAATAACAACAAATCTGCACTATAAATAGTTGAAAAACAACATATATGGAGGTCGAAACATTATAATAAAACATGTAGAAATCCTAAAATTCAGAACCGTATATTCACAAAAAATAATTAAAAAAAGGTAGACTTAAACATAAGACAGTTAAATTGACATTTAAAAGCATCTTAAACCTTATCTTTTATAGCATTTGGGCTTTCATTATATGCACGTTTTGATTTAGGGTTTTTGTAAGATGGAAAATAAGAGGAAAATAAGAGGGGCTGTTGCATTTAGCATGTAAATATGAAGGGTTTTTTGTTTGGTTAGGGCGGGTTACGGGTTTTTTTAAGTTAGGGCGGGTTTTTTGATTGGGTAAAGGATTATTTAGTCTAGTGGCTTTGATGGCTGCCATGTGGGGAGGGGGGGGGGGGGAGGGGAATTGGGGTGTTAATAATGAATGTAGATATATAAGTTTTGTTAACTGTAGGGGTTAAAATCTAAGCAAAGTATAACGGAGGTTTCTTATAACTAATTTTTTATAGTAGATGGGTATATATGACCCTTTTCTGTTTATAAAATTTGGCCAAATTTTGAAATCAAGATTTCAAATCCCTAAAATGAGTTTTTGGGAAAAAGGCTTTATCCTAGTCATAAAACTTCAAATTTTTTTCAAGTGAAATGGATGTCCAAACACAACTTCAAGTTCTAAATCTATTTTTCAACTCAACTTCAAAAACACATTTTTCAAGTTTCAACCAAATATGTATCCAAACGATAGCTTAGTAGTTTCATTAGTAGAATATGATAGAACATGAACTGGATTAAGGGAATGACAAGTTGGGGGTTAGGGGGGAGGAGGGGTGTGGGGGTCACAAAATCACCTATTTTCCATGTGAGCATGCGTGTCTCTCATGCACTATCTCTCACGCACATAATAAAATCGTAGCAAGTTTAAGGGGCTTAATATGTATTTGGTCAAACAATAAATATATGTGTAAACACATATCATGCATTTATTTATATGGTATAAAAATCAGCGGAAGAAGTTTTTATCCAAAATACAAGCTAGTTGTTATTATTTTCTTTCCTACAAGACACAACTGAGTTTGTACCTATTGGCAAGGAGATTTTAAGAAAAGACCAATATAAAAGTAGTTTGATTTCTGTCAACGAGTACAATGAAAAGTTGTTAAATAAGTATGGCTTTTTACACTTATATACAATCTTACACTCTCTAAATAAAATATAGCAATACTATTGATATTACAAAACGTAGCAATAATTTTATATACAAATTGCTAGAAACAACTAAAAAAGTAACACCCTAGCTTCTATGTTCCATTCCTCTCCCTGTTGCACCCCCCCCCCCATAGGCTGCTGCCCCTTCTGCCACCGTCGGTCTGCAGAAACAGTTACAAATAATGCAGAAACAATCAGAAGATGTGCATAAATATTGCAGAAACTCATAAACAATGTAGAAATAAGCAGAAATAGTGCAGATAAGAGCAAAAATAGTTTAAAAAACTGTGCATAAATTATGCAAAAAAAAAGTGCAGAATTGTTGAAACATTGTAGAAATAGTGCAAAACAAAGTGCAAAATCGGTGTAGAAATGCAGAACCAGTTTGATACAGTGAGATACAATAAATAAAAAGATGAAAAAAATACTAGGTCAGACCGAAAAACAACAAGTATGGCCAAAAAAATCAGATCTAGTAGAAAAACACCATTTTTTTGTCGAAAAACACCTTGAACTTAAAACACGAAATATGAATAAAAAACACATATATAACTAAAAATAAAACATGAAATAATACCCTCTTTGTTGAACTAAGTAGCATCGATAGTGGGGGGAGGGGGGTGGGTTGGCCAGAGCTCCGGTGGCAGAATGAGAGAGGTAGTGGCGACAGTTAGGAGGGAGTGAGAGAGAAAAGAAAAAGAGGGAAACAGAGGCTAAGGTTTTTCTATCTAGGGTTTATGTATTTTTACTATATTTTATAATTAAGTCCTCAACTTCTCTATATTTTGTAATTAGGACCAATAATCTTTATGTTTTGTAAGAAAAAAATGTCTCCAAATTAAACTTTTGTGTAATATTCTCAAATAAGTATTATAAGGTCCACTGATAAGGCAAGAGGGAAGCTTGACTTTCATCACTAACTGAAGTACTTATTGCCACAAACGCCCGTCCGAAATGGCTTTCGGCTTGGTAACTCGCGAAGATTTGAAGTCACCTAATAATTTTATCTAAATGTATTAGGTCACCTAATCATTTCTGCTCAATTTTAAAAAGATAACTTCGAGTTGATCTGCTAACTAAAGATTTGAGGTAAGTGTTCAAGTAAATTAAAAGGAAGGTGTTTGGTACCTCTAAAATTTCACTAAGTGTGTGACACGACCCGAAATCCGGTTAGGCCGTGCGGGCACCCGACATCCTTCCCTAGACCCGTCGGGCGAACCCTTACCAATTAAATTAGGCAAATAAATATAATTCAATTCATTAATAAGAACAAGGCTTAAAAAAACACTGACATACTGATAACTCTAAGCTGTACAAAAGAAAATACAGCTGACTACCCAACATACTAGGTTTAGGGTTATCCAGACCAGACATCTAAGAGTACAAAAGAAGACAAATACCTCCTGAAGGGAGCAAAATGCAACTGAAATAATAACCAATAAACTGGTGGCCATCCGGAATAAAAGCTGGCTCACCCTGACAGCTGAAGTCGTCTTCGCTCCTTCACAACGTGGCGAACTCAATCCTGGAGCGAACCTGCCGAAACGAAATAGATAGAAAAAGAAACAAACAACAAACAAGGGTGAATCAAAAGGACTCAATAAGTGGGGCAGACTAGCCACCTCAAAGAATAGGATAGCTAGCCAGGGAGAAGAAACAGATAAACCAAATTTCTTTTATTTAAATTATAAAAAGGTAGAGCCAGATAACAACCGAAAACACGTAAGAAACTTATAAACTCAACCAAGGATGCGTGCCAGAAACATAACAACAAATAAGAAATGTACATATAAGCAGGACAATAGTTATGTACCACAAGTTTACACAATGGTATGAAATAAAATGAAATAAAATGAAATGAGATGAAATATGATGCGAAGGGTCACATGTGCCCGTAATCCCATCCCGAAGCGGAATACTCCTGCATTCGAGGGGAATCCAATCTGATAACCAACTGGAGCGGAATACTCCTGCTCCTGGGGCGGAATACTCCTGCACCCGATATAATATAAACCAGAGGCGGAATACTCCTGCACTCTTCTGGGGCGGAATACTCCTGCACCCGATATAATGTAAAGCTGAGGCGGAATACTCCTGCACTCAATATCTGACATAAGAGCTGAATACTCCTGCTCTTGGGGCGGAATCCTCCTACCCTCAATGTGATACAATGGAGCGGAATACTCCTGCCCTCAATATGATACAATGGAGCGGAATACTCCTGCTCCTGGGGCGGAATACTCCTGCCCTCAATATGATATGCAATGTAATGCATATGAATGCAATGTGATGCAATAATCCTTCACCGGCGCGGAACTCTCATCGACAACCGGGAAGTAGATGCCAACTCGCAGCCAGGGTACAATGGTCAAATCCTCAATGCAATACCAACAATAGGACATAACATATAATATACAATATAAATCCAAAGCTAAGGCGTAATGAGTACGCCTATCGGCAACTACACACGTAAGGAATACGTGGTAGAAAATCCACGAGGCCAGGTGCCTCCAAAGAAATGGATATAAACACTTACCTCTCTCAAAAGTTAGCATTGCGACCAACAACCGCGTTATTTTTTTTTTTGAATTCATTGCCAAACGATCCCACTGTGATCAATAAGCAGAAAACATATCACATTAGGCTAAAGGCTTCATTCCTCACATCTTAGGGCAATCCAGGTAGGAACCTGATACCCTATTCGCATACGCAATACGCAGGCCAGGCCTATGTACAGGGTTTATGGTCACATAACCAAACCCCAAATAAATTATATTTATATGTTGCTCATAACTCACTGAGTACGAATATATAATCAATTTCGTTATCGGGGTCCATTTGACCCTTTAAACTATTAATTGAACTTATTAAAACGAGGTATAATATTCTAAGTTTTACCGTTAAAACATATTCAAACACACGTAATAAACTCAAATACTATATTAGGATCATTACCTGAATGTTTCAGGGTGAAAATTCTACTTTTCTCCGGCCCCTTTTCTTATTTTCTGGCATTTTTCTTCCTCTACCGCGCCATTCTCGTTCCTCTGATAATATTTCGTTTCTGTATATGCCACTTTGAATGCCTGTGGCTATAGGATACTAGCCACCGCCCAATTTCCCTTTTCTTTCTTTGTTTTGTCCTTTTATGAATTTTGTCTTTTTCCTTTTTTTTTATTTTTCTTTTCGCGACGAAAATTAAAACGGAACCCTACGATATTCGAAATAATTCCAACTTTTGCATATAAGTTATACAAAATATATGTAACATACTCGCGAAGGCGGATCTCAAATCAGACTCCCGAAACTCAAGATACGAATTTAAATGAAAAGAAGTCAAATTATTTAACTTTCGGCATTTTAGCGGAAACTTGCCGAACAACATCGAAATTCATTCTCAAAAGTTTACAAAAATAAAAAATAATCATACGAACCTAACGGCGCTTTCGGATTTCGAATCGGAGCTCATTCAGCAAAAACCGAGCTCGAAAATCTCTTTTTAATATTTATCGCCAATAAAAACTGAAACCTTCTTCCGATGCCTACCAAACGAGGTTTGATTTAGCTCAAATTTTACAGACAGGTTCTAATGGACATTACGAATATTTTAAAATTATCGGCACGCCAATCGGACTCCTAACTTCCGAAACGACTGACCGAGGTCGTTTCATTCTCCTCCACTTAAACTCTCGTTCGTCCTCGAATGAGCCTAAGTCTAAAGCAAGATTCACGCAAATAACAAGAGAATTTGCACGACCTTCATGAGCTACTCCACGGGCATTATTTCCTGATTACAGAATCAGAGTTATAACACACATATTGAACTCTTGGATAAAACATATTTGGATAATATGATAACATCATTGCCCAACTTATTCAGACTAAGCCGACCCTTCCTCGATCACGAGAGGAGAATTCTACATTTTCGAAGCAAAGATATACGAAACTCTAGATGGACTAACATGATTCAGCCGAGAATCACCTTTTCGATATACCTTTCGATATAGAACAGGTCGCTAAAATTAAGAATTAGCTCACGCTTGATGCAATAGAGGAAACTTTTGAAGTACCTTGTCATTACACACTATAAAAGATTTGATGCAAGCTATATTATATTTTTACGAACGCACTATGCAACATCTCAGCTGATGTTAGTGTTGTTCCGCAAGCTCCTTGTGGGAATGTAGATACTCATATCCTAATGTATGTCAAAGGTTCATCTGAACAGGGTCTATCGTATAAGGATAAGGATCATGCAACTACTACTGGATAGTATGATGTAGACCAAAAATGATCTTCAGACTGAACATCTCCCTCAGGGTATTGTCTTTGAATTGGAATTATTATGACTTGAAAAAGTAAATATAAAAGATACATATAGTTGGACTTTCAGCTAAGGCAGAATACCAGCAACAAAGTTGATTACATGAGCACTTACAACGCTAAAGTAACTTCTCAAAGAGTTGAGGTGTGAAAGATATATATATACTAATGATGGATTATCGACAAGCTGGACTAGACCTTTAACTCTAAATTTTCATGAAGTAAAACAGCGCCAGTATGAGGATCCAGTTCTAGTTGAATACAGACAGATAGCCCAAAGAAAACCGAAGTCACCACACAGGGTCACTACTGACGATGTTCTCATGTATAAAGATAGACTTTGTGTTCCTGATGTTGCAGATTTACGTGGACAAATTATGATAGAGGCACATTATTCTAAATACACTATTCATCCAGGTTCGATTAAGATGTACCATGATCTTAAGCAGATTTATTGGTAGGACGGAATGAAGTGTGACATAGCAGAATTTGTGGCTCAATGTTCTAATTGCCAGAAAGTTAAAGTGGTGTCATCTTTCCAGAATTTATGCCTTCAGCAAATAGGTACGTATATATGATCAAGTTGCCACCTTATCTCTGTTGCTAATAGATTATTAGTGGGTTTAGCAATGATCGACACTCATTGTAGATTTCTGTCGTGGCCTTACTTTGGGTCGTGAGAAAAGTGGTATCAACACCTCAGAGATTTAACATTACCATTCAGTATTTGGAGGAAGACTCCTCCACTTAAAGCACTAACTCATGCAGCCATTTGAATAGGAATAATCATCCTCGCACAGCCTACTGGACTAAAGAGGATTTAGCTAAAAGCTGAACGTAGGCAGACCTAAGCTACCAACTACCCTTTCGAGTTGCCAAATAGCTGCAACTCTTAAGTTCACAACTCCATACCTTTGTCGTAAAAACCACCACCTGATGGACGGTACTTCTATATAAAAATTTCGGCAGAGTTTCCCTTGAAACTGGATGATCCGCAAAAACAGAACCAGCACTATACTATACATGGGAATGGATACCCGGATAAACTGATAACATAAACATGTTAAACGGATAACCAGATGAGACAATTGGATAACATGACAAATCCGCAGATAGAATGTCTGGACAGCACCACTGTCCTGATTTTCAACCTAAACAATAATATGCTTACCCGGTTACCTTGACATGCACTTTGGCTCAACACAGGGGACATCATAATAGGTTACTGACCGCCTAAGTTCACCAGTGCCGAACAAATAAGAGATGACAACGAACTGAGGATAGAAATAATTAGAGCTTCAGGAAGCTCATCTTCTTATTGCTTGGCTACCAGAGCTAGACTATTTGCGAGTCAAAGTAGCCCAGGAATCGCAATTAAAGAAACAAATATTAAATGAGCTTTATGGAACAACATCCAGGCCAATTTGACCTCCCAATAAAAAGGAAACTTTGACAATTTACCAGAAACTTCTTTTTTTTTTTATAACCCAAACAAGCCCCTTTTCTTATTTTCTGGTATTTTTCTTCCTCTACCGCGCCATTCTCGTTCCTCTGATAATATTTCGTTTCTGTATATGCCACTTTGAATGCCTGTGGCTATAGGATACTAGCCACCGCCCAATTTCCCTTTTCTTTCTTTGTTTTGTCCTTTTTTGAATTTTGTCTTTTTCCCTTTTTTTTTATTTTTCTTTTCGCGACGAAAATTAAAACGGAACCCTACGATATTCGAAATAATTCCAACTTTTGCATACAAGTTATACAAAATATATGTAACATACTCGCAAAGGCGGATCTCAAATCAGACTCCCGAAACTCAAGATACGAATTTAAATGAAAAGAAGTCAAATTATTTAACTTTCGGCATTTTAGCTGAAACTTGCCGAACAACATCGAAATTCATTTTCGAAAGTTTACAAAAATCACAAATAATCATACGAACCTAACGGCGCTTTCGGATTTCGAATCAGAGCTCATTCGGCAAAAACCGAGCTCGAAAATCTCTTTTTAATATTTATTGCCAATAAAAACTGAAACCTTCTTCCGATGCCTACCAAACGAGGTCTGATTTAGCTCAAATTTTACAGACAGGTTCTAATGGACATTACGAATATTTTAAAATTATCGGCACGCCAATCGGACTCCTAACTTCCGAAACGACTGACCGAGGTCGTTTCAGTGTGGTTCCTCGCCGATTTTTATAATTAAATTCAAAATACGCAATTAGGCTAAGAGGGGAAAATATTAAATCATTTATGCAATAGGTCGTGGTATGCAAATACGTTAATATAACTAAGGAGGACATATTCTATAGTCTTTTCTCAATTGAAGGTCAAATCTGTAATTTCAACCTACAATGGTCGAATTCTCAATATGTTGCAAATCTGCTCTATCTTTGCAAATTAGTTTTAGGCTAACAAGGTAGTTCTGAGAATATGCTAAGAGGAGGTCATTTTGTGCAAAGATAGAGCACTTCACTTGATTTATAGAAACTGTCCAATTCGTCGTCATATCTCGCATGTAGCCTCAAATTGAAAAATTAGCATAAATTAGCTAATTAGCCAATTCTGTTAGTGGTCCTATGTCTTAATCTTAACCGAATCAATGCTCGAGTTCAAGATGACAGTTTTAAAATTCACTCTCATATAAGCTCGGATCAATTTCCAGCATATCCGTTGAGTACTAACTTATGATAACTTTTTAACATTTCACCTAAATGGTGTTCTATCTTTAAAGTTATTATCGCGCCTAAGTCTTTCTAACCGTCACATCTTACAAGTCTATGAGGCAATTGAGACTTTGTTAACTTTGTTTCTAATAGACACCCCAAATAAATTGATTTAAATTAGACATTGGCGTCAAACAATACGGTCATGCTTCAAACTCCAACAAATTAAATTAGATAGGCTGCTTCAAGTTTTCATTATATAAAGATGCCTCCAGAATCTAATTTATTTAAATCAAAGGGCTTTTTGAACCTAGAAGTCAATCCAAAACAACTTTCAATGGGCCTAGGCCCAATAAATCCGTTATGGCCAGATTGAGCCAAGTGGTTGCGAAGCTTGGCTTGTAATAACCGAAAAATTTCACCTAGTGCCCTCAATAAGACATGGTCTTACCTAATTGCCCCCACTTATAAATGTTTTAAGCAAATGCCCTCCACATCATACCCTCCTTATGAAAGGACTATTTTGCCCCCAACTTGTGTTAATTCACGCTGAAGGTCTCCTTCCCTCTTTCCCCATTCCTGGCCTCATTCTTTCTTCTTTGTGTGGCCCCCAACTTTTTTAATTCACGCTGAAAGATTTCCTTCTTTTTTTCCCCATTCCTGGCCTCCTTCTTTCTTCTTTGTGTGCTAGAAATTTGGGATTTTTTTTCTTGTGTTTGCTTGATTCCAGTGATTTGAAGGTTTTTATTGCCTATGGCTATTAGATATTCATATTTTTCATAGAGCTTAAAATCTTGACCATGGCAAAGAGTTGCATTGACTTTCTCTGCAAGTTGCTTATTGCAGTAGAGTTTAAAGTCTTGGCTATTACCAATACTTACAGAGATGTTCTGTGTAAGTTGTCGCTTCCACTAGAACTTAGAGTCTTGGCTATTGCCAAGAGTTGCAGAGACTTTGTCTCCAACTTGTTCACTGCAGTAGAGGTAGAAGTCTTGGCAATTGCCAATACTCTTAGAGTCTTTTAGTGTAAGGTCCCCCTTGCCAGAACTTAAAGTCTTGGCTATTGCTAAGAGTTGTAGAGACTTTGTCTCCAACTTGTTCACTGCAGTAGAGGTAGAAGTCTTGGCAATTGCTAATACTCTTAGAGATTTTTAGTGTAAGGTCCCCCTTGCCAGAAATTAAAGTCTTGGCTATTGACAAGAGTTGTAGAGACTTTCTCTGCAAGTTTTACATTGCAATATAGGTAAAAGTCTTGGCTATTGTCAATATTTGCAGAGACTATATGTACAAGTTGCTCCTTCCACTAGAGTTTAAAGTTCTGGCAATTGTCAATACTTACAGAGTATATTTGTACAAGTTCCCCATTCCGCTGGAATTTAAAGTGTTGGCTATTGACAATAGTTGTAGAGACTTTTTCTGTAGTTGTAGAGACCATGGCAACAGGGCTTAAAGTCTTGGCAATAGGCAAGAAGTCTCTACACAGCCTCCCATTGCAGTAGAGTTTAAAGTCTTGGCTATTTCCAATACTTTAGAGATTTTTCAGTCTTTGCAGCAGAACTTAAAGTCTTGGCAATAGTTGCAGAGAACTTTACCCTTGCAACTTGAAGAAATCTTACGTTGAATCTTCTCTTGAACAAAGCAATATGTAAAAGGAATGGGATTTTATGGTTTTCTTGATAGCGTGAATGGAGAAAAAGAAGTGGAGGGACTGGGGCGCATTTTTTAAATGATTTGTAGGGGTATTTTGGTCCAAAAAAAGTTTCATTAAACTAATAAGGGCATTTTTGCTAAACATCTGTTAGTGAGGGCATTTTGGCAAACCAAAGCTTCCCGTGTCATATTTTTGCAAATGCCCCTGTAATAACTCCAAAAAATTTCACTGCGTGTCCTCCCATTTGACTGATTATGATTATTTGTCCCTACTTGGAAATGTTCTAGCAAAATAGCCTCCAACTAATCTTTTAATTCATGAAAGGACTATTATGCCCTTGACTAACCTAATTCAATTTTTCAACAAACCATATCTTTAAGCCGATGTCTTCTTCCTTATTTCCTTATTTCTTCTTTCAATTTTGCAAATTTAATGTTCTTATGTGGGTATGTTTCTCTTCTTTTCAATTCTTTTCTTTTTTGGATTAATTTTTACTTATAATATAATTCGTGTTTTCCCGAAATCCCTTACTTGTTATTGTTTATTTGTATTTTTTGGTAAATATTTTTGAATTTCCTGATCTATTAGGGGTTGAAATGAGTTTGATTGTAGCATTAATTTTGATGTTCATGAGAATTTTTCCTCTATGTCGTGCGTAATTAAGCTGAGATTAAGGTGCTTCTTGTTTAGAATATTTGGTAGAGGTATCATTTTTGCTTTCCGTTTCCTAGTGGCAATAGTTCTTGTATTAGCAAAGTGTTAGGTGTTGCATTTTTTTTCTTTTGCTGTGACAACTGTTGCTCAGATGGCAACAACTCATGTAACATTGTCAAGATGGGTAAGTTCTGTAGACTACCTGTCTTGATGTTCGTTTATTTACTATTTCGTAGGAGCTACTATATGTTTTTATATTTCTTTCTTCCTATCATGTTGGCATTGTATTTATTGATTGTACAGTGAAATTTATTATTTATTAAGTTTGAGTTCATTATATGAGAAAGAAGTATAGTATTATATATATATGTTCCTTGCATTTATTGTGTGTTGTTATTATTTTTGTATTGTCATTGTTTGTGCTTTGATTTTACAGGTTATAGATAACAAATCTTATGCCTTGCAATCTACAGATCTGGAAGACTTTATAAGTCAACCAATCTTTTTAAAGGAGGTGCATCATTTCAGTGCTAGGAAAAGGAAAAAATGTGGAGGGGACGATGATTTTGATACCCCATAATTTTGTTTGTTACCTGAGTCATAAGATGTTGCATCTAATCCTTGTACTAATATGGAGCGGGAGACGTTTTGTAGGGTAGAAGAGTTAGACAAAGTTTCTGTTTAGATTCTATCTAGTTTTGTAATAGTACGATAGGTTTTATGTTTTGGATCTTTTTTAATGTACTTTTGAATTTTTGTTTCATTACATTATGTTAGTGATAATACTTACATTTTAAGTTTTACGACATGTGTTCTGTATCGTTGATTTTATCTAAACTTCAAGCCAATTGGCTGGGTGATTTGTTATTTGGCAGATGTCAAGTATTTCCAGACAAATCCTCAAGGCTATTGGTTGGGAGAATTTAGGAAGTAGTTGAGGGCAATATGCTGCCTTGGCTGCATACTTCAAGGCTATTGTCAAGGAGAATGTAGGACGTGGTGGATGGAAAGTGCTGCATGAGAGGCTGCATTTCAAAACTATTAATTAGGGGTTTAGTTATGTGGTAAGGGGCAGGAAGTGATACAGGGCAACACTTTAAGGTATTTGGTTGTGATAATTTTCGAAATGGGAGATGGAAAGTGTTGCCTGCACGACAGTTTAAGGCAATTTAATTATCATAAAATTGTAGATCGAATTGAAAAAATTATATGCTACTTTTTGCCTTAAGTAATAAAAGAGCTAAAAACTATAAGAGTCAACCATCTTCTCATTTTTTCTCTCTCTCTCTCTCTCTCTCTCTCTCTCTCTCTCTCTCTCTCTCTCTCTCTCTCACTACATCGATAGCAGTAAAAAACCAAAAGACTTTAACTGTTCATCCTTAGCAGGTACATGCAAGTGTTGAGTTTGTTACTATCATCCCTTGTATCCAGATCAGTGTTGAACTACAATTTTGCTTTGCTGTCATCAGAGCTCTATTTTAGAGCATTAAAACATTTCCTTTGAAGAGCGTGGAAGGAAATAGCACCGTTTGCCACGAGGATTATTTTTGTGTCATCATCCAAATAGTTGTTTTTTGTGCTCCATATTTCATTATAAGCAATGTAAAAGCAATTTGTTGTCATCCAAATATTGCACGAAATAAAAATAAAAGCACGATTCAGATTTTCGTGAATATATCGACAAGATAGAAGCAAACATCAAATATTATGTTGTTAAGTGTTATTCATATGGGGTGGAGGTCATGTGGTAACAAGTAGTAGAGTCTTCTCTACACCACAGCTTAAATTATTGGTATGCAGTGACAACTTGTAGGGGAATTCTATACAAATTATGGTAAGTGCATCCAGACATAACACTACAGCTTAAAATGTTGCATATTAGGCATCACATGTAGAGATTTTTCTACCAATTATTTTTTCCACCAGACCTTCAATTGCTGCCAACAAGGTATAACTTCAACAGATCAAAAGTGTCTGCTATTAGGCACCACTTGTAGAGTTTTGTGAAACGACCTCGGTCAGTCGTTTCGGAAGTTAGGATTCCGATTGGCGTGCTGATAATTTTAAAATTGTTATAAGGTCTATTAGGACTTGTCTGTAAAATTTGAGCTAAATCAGACCTCGTTTGGTAGCCACCGGAAGAAGGTTTCAGTTTTTATTGTCGATAAATATTAAAAAGGGATTTTCGAGCTCGGTTTTGGCGAACGCGCTCCAATTCAAAATCCGAAAGCGCCGTTACTTTCGTATGATTATTTGTGACTTTTGTGATTTTTCGAAAATGAATTATGAGGTTGTTCGGCTAGTTTCCGCTAAAATACCGTAAGTTAAATAATTTGACATTATTTAATTTAAATTCGCATCTTGAGTTTTGGGAATACGGTTTGAGATCCCCCTTAGCGAGTATGCTACATATATTTTGTATAACTTGTATGCAAAAGTTGGAATTATTTCAAATATCGTAGGGTACCGTTTTAATTTTTGTCACGAAAAGAAAAGAAATTATAAAAGAAAATAAAATGAAAAAGGAAAAAACAAAAGAAAAGAGAAAAGGATAAAATGAAAGAAAGAAAGAGAAATGGAATAGATTTACTATGTTGGTTGGCATTACCTGAGGATATAATCTTTAGCGTCAGTTCAACACCATATTTCCAGAAAACGAAACAGAGAAACGGAAACATAGAAAATATCAGAAAATTGGAAAAATAAAGGAAAAGGAGCCGAAGAAAAATAGGATTTTCACCCCGAAATATCCACGTAATGATGTTAACTCACTATCTTAGCTTATTACGTGTGTTTGAATATATTTTTACGGTAAAAATTGGGATATTAAACATCGTTTTAATAAATTCAATTGATAGTTTCAAGGGTCAATTGGATCCCGATAATGAAATTGATTATATATTCGTACTTAGTGAGTTATAGGCAACATATAAATGTTATTTATTTAAGGTTTGGTTATGTGACCTTAAACCCGGTACATAGGCCTGGGCTGCGTATTGCGTACGCGAATAGGGTATCAGGTTCCTAACCGGATTACCCTAAGATGTGGGGAATGAAACCTTTAGCCTAATTTGATATAGTTTTCTGCTTATTGAATACAGCAGGATCGTTTAGCAGTGAATCCAAAGGATAAAGCGGTTGTTGAGTAACTGTGCTAACTTTGTAACAAGGTAAGTGTTTGTATCCATTTCTTTGGAGGCCCTTGGCTTTGTGGATATTCTACCACGTGTTCCTTACGTGTGTAGCTGCCGATAGGCGTACTCATTACGCCTTAGCTTTGAATTTACATTGCATAGTATATGTTATGCCCTGTTGTTGGTATTGCATTGAGCATATGAGCATTGCACTCTGGTTTTGAGCATTGCATATACTTCCTGGTTGGCGATGAGAGTCCCGCACCGGTGAAGGGTCATTATTGCATATACTTCCCGGTTGGGGATGAGAGTCCCGAGCCGGTGAATGGTCATTATTGCATACTTCCCGGTTGGCGATGAGAGTCCCGCGCCGGTGAAGGGTCATCATTGCATATACTTCGGTCTAGGATTCAAAATTATTTTTGTTAATTCGTTAATTCCTTCATGGTAATTGTGAACCCTCGTGCGGCAAATCAGCAAACAGTATGAGTTCAAGACGAAGCAGTGTAGCCTGGGGCTAGCATTAACGAAGCCCCGAGAGTTTTTTATCGTGCTGACGATCTAGTTATGGAGGCCCCAGCTATACGAGCTCCCGATGGGCAAGGGAGCAGGGCCTTGTAGTTCCCTTGGCTCTCTACGATGCTTTTACGAGTATCTTAGTGACGCAAATATCACAAGAACCTATTATTCCCAAGGCACCTTATCAGGTTGCCGCAGATGGAGACGCTCGGTCTCAGGAAGCCCCTGTTCCAGTTCCTGATGTTGCCCCAGTAAATTATGTTCCAGAGGCAGCATGTGTTGCCCCAACAATTGTTCTGGCTGGTTAGTCAGCCGAGGTAACAGTTCGGTCCGAGTGCCCGAAGAGGTTGTATTATTTTACGTGGTTGAACCTTCTGATATTCTCAAGCCATGCATCAGATAATCCCTGTATAAGTTTTTTTTTTAAAATACAATGATGTCAGCATATACTTCAGGCTCTTGATTATATCGAGCGGTATGGTGTTGATTATTCTGCTTTCCAGTTTCAAGGTCCAGCCTTGGATTTGTGGACCGCTCTCTTATTAACTGACTTGGTTCAATTCTTCTTCTAGATTTGTGGAAAATTTCCTTTCGAGTAGCGAGCGAGATGAAGAGTGTTGCCAGTTTGAGTGGATTAGACAAAGTAGCCTGTCGGTTAGCCTGTTGGTTTCAGAATATGAGATTGAATTCTATAGAATGACTGAATATGCATTAGAACTAGTCCATGAGCCTTTTGAGAGATTCAAAGATTTATTGATGACCTTTTTCCTTCCTTGAGATCCCAGATGGCTCGAAAAATTGGGGTTGGGACTTCATTTGATGTCGTTTTTGATATTGCTTAAAGGTATTAGGTATACCATAAGTTAGAGGGGGCAGAGTTAGAGCGGGAGATCAAGAGATCCTGTGGCCCTAGTGGGTAACCATGGTACCTCATTTGGAGGTAAGAGTTCTGATTATTTTGGGAGGTCATCTTCTTGGTTATCTCAGCTTGTGTCACGTGATTCTTAGAGTGCACCAGTAGCTCGTCAAGATCAGATTCAGTCTTTTCTTTACAGCTATCAACAATCTTTCCAGCTTCCATTTTTCAGCGAAAGGTGGTATCATTGTCGTGAGTCTGGCTATCTTCTGAGGAGTTTTCCCTTACTCTGACAAGTAGGCAGTCGTCTTTTCTATCGTCATCAGGCACCTGCGCAGTCGTAGGGGATTTCATTTAGATCTCAATCAGCCAGAGAAATTCCACCATCCAGTAGAGGTTGAGAGCATAGTGGCAGTGGTTCTTTAGAAGGTGATTATCAGGGTAGTTGCTCAGCTTAGCTGCAAAGGCAGTTCTATGAATTGCCAGTCTGGCAGGATGCTGAGGCATCCGATGAAGTAGACCCATGTATTTCTTCTTCCCTCATATGTGAGTAAGATCTGATTCTTCCGATCGATCTGGAAATGGTGTGTCTTATCATGTTTCAATGGTTTCCTTGGATGTCGTTTCTATTAAGAATCGATTGCGGTAGATGGGTGAGCTTCTGATATGATTTATTCCTGGCATTTATGATGACCTTACTAGTTTATCTGGTTTAAATATGAGAGATTTGTGAGTGAGTATCGGTATTGTTTGATTGACATCTTGTTGTGCCTCATTCTGTTATTATGCCAAGTCAGTCTACCTCTCTCTTTAGAACTCAGTGTCGGTAGGATGATGAGATTCTTATTCGTCACCATCAGAAAGTGTCATTGTTTCTTTCGGTGTAAAGTAGTTAGTAAGTGATAGTCGATCTATATGTCTCCAATTGGTTCGAGACGCTAGTAGAGTCATGTTATTCTACAAGTTTGTCTCGGTATAAAAGGATTTTCTGGTAAATCGTCAGAGTTTTCTTCTTATTGGGAGGTTAAATTCACATAGATTTTGTTCCATAAAACTCATTTAATATTTATTTCTTCAATTGCGATTCTTCGGTTAGCCTGACTCATAAATAGTCTAGCTCTGGTAACCAAATAAATAAGAAGAAGAGCTTCCTAAAGCTCTAATTATTTCTATCCTCAGTCCATTGCCATCTCTTCTTTATTTGGCACTGGTGAGCTTAGGCGGTCAGTAGCCTCTTATGATGTTCCCTGTGTGGAGCCAGAGTGCGTGTCAAGGTAACCGGGTATGCACATTGTTGTTTTTCAAGGCTACTAAGGGTAATGAGAGGCGTCATTTTATGTTTGATTTGATCTATCAGGCGGTGGTGTTTATAGAAAATGTATGGAGCTGTGAACTCGAGAGTTGCAGCTGTTTGGCAACTCGAGAGAGTAATTTGGTAGCTCAAGTCTGAGCCGCGTTCTCTATAATATTAAATCTCTAAGGCGTTGCTAAAGCATAAGCTAATTCTTTGTTTCATCGACTTGTTCTTTATCGAAAAGTATATCGACGAGGTGATTCACAGGCAGAATCATGTTAATTCATCAAGAGTTCGGTGTCCGTGTTATAATTCTGATTCTGTGATCATAAGATAATGTCTATGCCGTAGTTAATGAAGGTTGTGCAAGTTCTTTTGTTATCTGCGTGAATCTTGCTTTAGACTTAGGCTCGTTCGAGGACGAATGAGAGTCTAAGTGGAGGAGAATGAAACAACCTCGGTCAGTCGTTTCGGAAGTTAGGACTCTGATTGGCGTGCCGATAATATTAATATCTTTGTAAGATCTATTAGGACCTGTCTGTAAAATTTGAGCTAAATCAGACCTCGTTTGGTAGGCACCGGAAGAAGGTTTCAGTTTTTATTGTCGATAAATATTAAAGCGGGATTGTCGAGCTCGATTTTGGTGAACGCGCTCCGATTCGAAATCCGAAAGCGCCGTTAGGTTCGTATGATTATTTATGACTTTTGTGATTTTTCGAAAGTAAATTTCGAGGTTGTTCGGCTAGTTTCCGCTAAAATGCCGTAAGTTAAATAATTTGACATTTTTTCATTTAAATGTGCATCTTGAGTTTTGAGAATCCGATTTGAGATCTCCCTTAGCGAGTATGCTACATATATTTTGTATAAGTTATATGCAAACGTTGGAATTATTTTAAATATCGTAGGGTACCGTTTTAATTTTTGTCACGAAAAGAAAAAAAATTATAAAAGAAAATAAAATGAAAAAGGAAAAAACAAAAGAAAAGAGAAAAGGACAAAATGAAAGAAAGAAAGAGAAATGGAATAGATTTACTATGTCGGTTGGCATTAGCTAAGGATATAATACTTAGCGTCAATTCAACAACATATTTCCAGAAAATGAAACAGAGAAACGGAAACATAGAAAATATCAGAAAATTGGAAAAATAAAGGAAAAGGAGCCGAAGAAAAATATGATTTTTACCCCGAAACATCCAGGTAATGATGTTAACTCACTATCTTAGTTTATTACGTGTTTTTGAATATATTTTTACGGTAAAAATGGGAATATTAGACATAGTTTTAATATGTTCAATTGATAGTTTCAAGGGTCAATTGGACCTCGATAATGAAATTGATTATATATTCGTACTCAGTGAGTTATGGGCAATATATAAATGTAATTTATTTAGGATTTGGTTATGTGACCTTAAACCCTGTACATAGGCCTGGCCTGTGTATTGCATACACGAATAGGGTATCAGGTTCCTAACCGGATTACCCTAAGATGTGGGGAATGAAACCTTTAGCCTTATTTGATATAGTTTTCTGCTTATTGAATACAGCAGGATCATTTAGCAGTGAATCCAAAGGATAAAGCGGTTGTTGAGTAACTGTGCTAACTTTGTAACAAGGTAAGTGTTTGTATCCATTTCTTTGGAGGCCCTTGGCCTTGTGGATATTCTACCACGTGTTCCTTACGTGTGTAGCTGTCGATAGGCGTACTCATTACGCCTTAGCTTTGAATTTACATTGCATAGTATATGTTATGCCCTGTTGTTGGTATTGCATTGAGCATATGAGCATTGCACTCTGGTTTTGACCATTGCATATACTTCCCGGTTGGCGATGAGAGTCCCGTACCTGTGAAGGGTCATTATTGCATATACTTCCGGGTTGGCGATAAGAGTCCCGAGCCGGTGAAGGGTCATTATTGCATATACTTCCCGGTTGGCAATGAGAGTCCCGCGCCGGTAAAGGGTCATCATTGCATATACTTCCCGGTAATCGATGAGAGTCCCGAGCCGGTGAAGGGTCATCATTGCATATACTTTCTGGTAATCGATGAGAGTCCCGAGCCAGTGAAGGATCATTGTTGCATATACTTCCCGGTTGCCGATGAGTCCCGCACCGGTGAAGGGTCATTATTGCATATACTTCCCGGTTGGCGATGAGAGTCCCGCGCCGGTGAAAGGTCCTCATTTCATATACTTCCCGGTAATCGATGAGTGTCCCGAGCTGGTAAAGGGTCATCATTGCATATACTTCTCGGTAATCGATGAGAGTCCCGAGCCAGTGAAGGATCATTATTGCATATACTTCCCGGTTGGTGATGAGAGTCTCGCACCGGTGAAGGGTCATTATTGCATATACTTAATACTTCCCGGTTGGTGATGAGAGTCCCGAGCCGGTGAAGGGTCATCATTGCATATACTTCTCGGTAATCGATGAGAGTCCCGAGCCGGTGAAGGGTCATCATTGCATATACTTCCCGGTAATCGATGAGAGTCCCGAGCCGGTGAAGGATCATTATTTCATATATCTCTTGGTAGACGATGAGAGTCCCGCGCCGGAGATAAGTATTAGGCATATGTGACTGCATTGCATCGGGCCGCATTCATCCCATCTCATTGCATCACATACTGACTATTGTGTGTATTGTGTTGTGTTTTATGTATGCAGTATGTACACTATGTCGTGGACATATCTCAGTTTGCCTATATATTTTTAGCTCGTATTCTGAGTTGCGGGGATCGGGTTGTACGCCGCAACGGTATAAATATATGGATCGGGTTGCACGTCTGCACGTCGCAACGGTATAAATATATGGATCAGGTTGCACGCCGCAACAGGATGAATATATGGATCGGGTTGCACGCCGCAACAGGATGTATTTCATATTGTTGATGTGTTGGGGATACCTATACGTTCTGGCTATCTTACGTTCCTGGTTGTTGATGAGGTTTTCATTCCATACGTGTTTCTAGTTATTATCTGGCTCTGCCTTTTTATAATTTAAATAAGAGGAATTTGGTTTATCTGTTTCTTTTCTCCCTGGCTAGCTATCCTATTCTTTGAGGTGGCTAGTCTGCCCCACTTATTGAGTCCTTTTGACTCACCCTTATTTGTTGTTTGTTTTTGTCTATCTATTTCGTTTCGGCAGGTTCGCTCCAGGATTGAGTTCGTCACGTTGTGAAGGAGCGAAGACGACTTTAGTTGTCAGGGTGAGCCAGCTTTTATTCCGGATGGCCACCAGTTTTATGTTTATTATTTCAGTTGCATTTTGCTCCCTTCAGGAGGTATCCGTCTTCTTCTGTACTCTTAGATGTCTAGTCTGGATAGCCCCATACCTAGTATGTTGGGTAGTCAGCTGTAATTTCTTTTGTACAGCTTAGAGTGATCAGTATATCTGTGCTTTTTTATTAAGTCTTGTTCTTATTTATGAGTTGGATTTATATTCATTTTCCTAATTTAATTGGTAAGGGTTCGCCCGATAGGTGTAGGGGAGGATGTCGGGTGCCCGCACGGCCTAGCGGGATTTCGAGTCGTGTCATTTTGCTGTAAGTGTTTCTTGCACCATAGATTCAACTGTTGCCCACAAGCAAGTGAGTGTAGAGCAAACATTTTCCTTTCACCAGATCTTAAAAGTATTGCCCATTAGTTGCAATTTATAGAGATCTTCCACAAGATATTCCAAGTCAATGTAGACCAAAGTATTGTCGTTGTAATCACATAAGAATATTGTCAATTCTATCACTAAATTCTATAATAAATATAGATCTAAAAGAGTATAAACTTTTTTCGCTACTTGATTATCGATATAACGTCATTTTTTTTGATACGCAACAGTACTTTTGAATTCGTATCAACAAAATTCACTGCTAGCTTTAGCTAATTTGCAATTATATAAAATTTGAAATAAAAAAATATGAATTTTAAACGAGATTATACAAAATTTAATGAAAAATCTACGTATAATCAATAAAATTTTGAAGGGATTTACCTTAAAATCTTCGTTTTTCAGAAATTTTCAGATTTTTAGGGTTTGAATTGGTGAAATTGGTTTGGGAATAGAGAAACAGAGGGAAGAGAAGCACTGGTCCTTTTTTATTTTTCTAGGGGTATTTTCATCAAAAAAAATTTACATAAGTTATGAAGGTAATTCTTACTAAACCGTTCTTAGTAAGGTTAATTAGGCTAACCATTGCCTATGGTGTGATAATTCCGTAAATTTCCCTAAAAATTCCATTATATGCCTCAAATAACTTCGATTTTCAAAATCAAAATTTGAAGGTATAGTCAAATATTTTATTTAGTTTCAATTTTAGCCATTCAACGTGCAAAGAAACAAATAGAATGTACGTAATGGCCTCTGTAATAACCGTTTACCATACATCCCAGTAATTTTCACACGGACCACCAATCTCAATCACAATTAACTAATTCACCTTATGGTGCTTCATACAGACAATCATCCTAACAAATACATAATTTTCAAGTGTTTCCATTATAGTTAAAAGCAATGACATTAATAAAGAAAAATAAAGACATATAGAGTATGAGCATGGCCTTTGTCCCAATTAAATTTAGCATCAAGTTAGCTCCTTTACAACATGTAGAAATATTAGTAGAGGTATATCCTTTCAGTTATATATTAATACAAAATTGGATCATACTAGTTGCAACAAAAATGCTAGGTGCGGCTTTAGTATCATTAAACAACATAAACGAGCAATGTACTTTATATAGACAAACAAGCAACAAATTGGAGCAAAAGCAAACCAAAACTTTGCCTTTCATACTGTAGAAAGGTTGCAAGATATAAACGCGAAGTGTCTTGCAACAAATGTAGTAAATTATGCATCCAATAATTAGATGATAAGTGTCCTATTTAGAATCCACTCCTACCTCTATAAATACTCTACACATACTCCACCATTTGACACTTCAAAATTTCTAAGTTCCATATTTTACTCAAAAAGAGCTACCTAGATTTCAAGTTTTCCTCCTTATTCAAGCACAATCTTGAAACACAAAGCTTCCCTACCTTGTAAGTACATCCTTATACTCTTTTAGTTACATAGTCTCAAACTACACATATTTTAATTATAACCTACACAATATATATTTATATATATAGTACATATAAACTAGAATTATGTTATGTAAGACGTTTCAATATAAGTCAACTAGCCAATATATGATATGTATAGGAAAATACTATTTATAATCTAGTTATCCCTCGTAAAGACTCGTGCTCGAATTATAATATTTGTATAGATTGACACCAGTCGAGTATTGAGTTTTTCTATATCAAGTCATTAACTCGGGATCCAGGTAAGCTGATGCCTACCCCTTTGAAAGTATTTTCCTCATGATATATGTTTTATGATTTTTGAATGGATTAAATATTTATTTCTAAACTTCTTTCTTGTGTGCTTATTATATGAAAAAAATACGCCATCTATGATTACGGGGATACAAGTCCAGCTGGCAAGACTAGGCTTAGCTTACAAGTCACCGGGAGCAGAGGATACACATCTGCTCCCATGTCACGGCCGCTCAGTTGGTACGGGCGTAGGACGCAGGTCATACATCTCACCGCCTTAGGGTTTATAGTCTCCTAGTTAGGGTTTCGTATATACCACCGCTTTGAGTACATAGGCCCACGACCTTTATTATTTTTTGTATTTTACCATAAGTACTGGGTATATCTCTACTCCTTACATTGTATTGTACATCAAGCGATGCACATAGAATACGACTATATCAAGGAATAAGATTATTACTTTCTTGCTTATTACTTTTCTCTCAATTTTACTTACTTTTTCTGCTATTTATTGTATTGCTTGTGACCCTCTAACAAATTTAATTATTTTACCTAAACAATCAAATTTAGGCCTAAACAGTTTGGCGCCCGCCGTGGGGCCCAATAGCCTACATATTGAGGGCCATGGAGATTAGTCTCCACAGTAGCCCCTAGCTGGTGATCAATCGAGTGAATGAAGTCTTTATCGTGGAAAGCATCTGTACACCAGATTGACAAGCAAATATAAAGGCACTTCTGAAAAAAATTCACAAATGGAAGTTTATATATCGGCAGGACTGGATAGAGGGCGACACACCGATGAGGACACAGATATATGCTCATACGTTTGGTTGATAGTGATTGGATTAACTCCCGCAGACCTGATGAACCTCGAACTTCCAAAATTAGGATCCATTCCAGAATGGCGCAAAACATTAATTGAGTACTTGGATAAAGAGACACCCCCTAGAGACAACGCAAAGAGAAAGAAGCTGTAAAGGAAGGCAGTGCATTATTGAAGGAACCTCAGAGAACACTTCTGGGCTTTCTGAAAGCTAACTCACCATCGAGCATTGAAAATCCCCCGAAGGCAAAAAAGGTACAACTATCATTTAGCTTAAGAAGTACTACTCTTGAAAGGTCGACTGGACCTACATACTCAAGACATGTATTTTCTCATTTCTTGCTCTTTATCTTTATTATTATTCAATACGGGAACTTAGCCTCATCCATATTAACTTTTTATTTGGCTATGTGCCTCTTTATCAATAAAACTACTATTCTACTTAGTCAGTTATACAATCAGATCTATCTACGATCCAAATATTCATAGGCCCGGCACAATTTAAATTTAAGTAATACACTCACTTTTCGTGATAAAAGTAGGGTAAACTACTCGCTTAATGCTAGATCACTTCTATTTCAGCCACCAGACATTATTCGTAAGTTGAAATCGTCAATTCATCAAATTGCACCTACATGTCGGTGGGGACGCCCATCCGCATAGTGCTAGAAAGTCTTAAAACACTCGAGTGAACAGCATAGATGTTCTAACTTGAACGCAAAAAATGCCCCGTTATAACAACAGGCTAAAGACGTCCCCTTGCGGGGGTAATATAAAGTCGTTATTACTAATACAAATGAAGCACCCAACAGTGCGCACACCTATCTTTAAAAGAAACTAGCCCGGAAATGCCCCCAAAACATGTTGTTGGACTACACTACTAGTAACTACGCAAGTACGCATAAAATGTTGATGAACGATCATTTCATTAATATCAACAATCTCCAGGCTCAAAATATACAATTAATATTTTTTGAATAAAACACTGTTCATTACATACACTCTTAAGAAATACAAAAAGTCTTACAAAAACTAAAACTACAAGTTCCTATGAAATAGATACGACTAAGATCCTTCATCTGGATTATAGCTACTAGTCAGCAGGCAACTCGAAGTTCTTCTTGGCATCATGAGATATATCAGCCCGAGCAATCTTCAACACACAGTCGGTGATATAACCAAGGTCCGGGTTTTTCTGTCTGCGACAAAGGACGTCAAAAGCGTCTAAGCACAGGTTCACCTTCTCCCATCACAACGAACAAACTCGAAGATCTGCTTCGACCTCTACTTATCAAACGGGAGTGCATAGCCCTGCAGATCTTCAAGCACAATTGGAAGGTCGCTAAAGAAGAGAGGGCTTGAGCTGGGAACCTACTTGAAGGGTAACTCTTCACTTGGGTATCCTATATCCAGCGACCGAAAAGGCGTTGCAATAGAAATTCAGTCGGACCAACTGAACTAAGAGACAACCTTGACCCACGAGCAGAGTTAGAGCTTGGTGAGTCGCTAATCCGCCGATGATGCAAGTCTGCATCCTCTTGTCTACCATGGAATGGAGCCAAACATTGAAGCATCAACAAGACACTATCAAAAGAGCTGCCTAAATACTGACGGGGTCCTGGAAGAGAAGCCTCACGATAGTTGAAAGGGCTAAGCGTCCTGACCCCGCATGACAAGAGGAATATCACATCAACCATTGCGTTAGAAAATGAGCACACCGTAATCAATGCACACGACACATCAAAGATATTCTGGAGAACGTCATTAGAATCCCGATCAAACTTCATCACTCGCGAGACTCCATTTATCCAATCATGGATGGAGAAACAGAGGAAGAATATTGTAGAGATTTTTTGGTTTACTTTTTTCTCATGCACCATCCATTCTAAATGAAAGAGTTGTTCTAGGAATATCAAACCATGATCAAAAGTAAACATTTTTTAAGAAGAATGGCTATTATTATTATTATTATCATAAGGGAGCTTTGGAAGAAGTAATGTATTTCTTTGAAGAAAGGTTTGTAACTTCGTCCATCATGAAGCCTCTATTTATAGATGGAATAAGATAAATATTAAGCATGAAATGGTCAAAGACTTTGAGTGAATCCCACAGCTTGCAAGGCTTCAAAACTTCAGTTTTCGTTGCATTGAGGCCTGTTTCAAGCCGTACATGGACTTTCTCAATCGCCACACCTTGGTGCTGAGATTAGCAAGCTTGTCTTCAACTGATTGCTCTATTTGTAATAATGCTTAAGAGTAAATCTTGATTGAGCCATGAGTTCTTTAAGTTCCTCTACTTCATTTGATACCCTTGGATGTAATTATGGCCTGAAGATATGAAACGTTTCGACACAGGAAAAGGCATTCATGGAAAAGGTGCATAGAATCAACATTGACCAATCTAATAAAGACACATGGGTTTCTTGAATAAATCAAGTGTCGGCCTCGACCAAGGAGACTGCGAGTTTCAAGGAGTCAGTGAGATATCTTTTCACATCCTTTTTGCATACCTCTTTCACTTCCTGATTGCTTACGACAGCACTCAGTAAGTGGGGGGACTGACTGTGTGGGCAAAAATATTCTACCTATGATTACTGAGATAGAGTCCAGCTGGTGAGACTAGGCTTAGCTTATAAGTCATCAGGCACAGAGGATACATGTCTTCTCCTCATGCCACGGCTGCTCAGCCGGTACGGGCGTAGGAAGCAAGGTATACATTCCGTCACCTTAGGGTTTACTGTCTCCTAGTTAGGGTTTCATAAATACCGCCACCTTGAGTAAACAGACCGACGACCTTTATTAGTCTTTGTATTTTACCATAATTAGGACTGGGTAAATTTCTACTATAAATACCCCCTCCTTACATTGTATATTATATCAAGCGATTCACATAGGATTCGGCTATTCTCAAGGAATAAGATTATTAATTTCTTGCTTATTACCGTTCTCTCAATTTTACTTACTTTTTCTGCGTATTTATTGTGTTGCTTGTGATCCTCTAACAAATTTAATTGTTTTACCTAAACGACCAAATTTAGGCGTAAACACTTATACATGTGGGAATAAGCGTGTGTGAGTACGACCATCATTATGAAGTTTCATGACTATTATTTCAATCAGATGATAGTTGTAATTGAATTTGTACATTTTTATTTGTGCGTTATCATTTACAAAGAAATATCATAAAGATATGATTTTATGTTTATGACTATGCCAAGAGGTTGCACAAGCAATTTGAGAAATTATATAGGTTTTGGGAGGAACCTTTAGATAATTGAGTGCGTACTTGGATGAGCATATCCAATGCTCCAGAACAACACATGCTGGTGTGGGAGTATAAGTTAAGTTTATCCACTATCAGATATAGTGGTTTATTAAGAGATTTCTTTGGGGTTGCTAGCATTACCTCGTCATGTTCGTACGAGATTATGGTAGGATTATCCCTAGCCGATCGGGTGGATGATCGGACTCCACAGTGTACAAGTAGTGAATGTAAGTGTCTTGATGGAACCTCCCCAGTATATGGTATGTTTATCGCCTATGGGCATCACTCGATTTTTGGTAAATGATTCTCAGTTCTTAAAATAATTTATTTACCAAAGTCCTTATTATTTTGATGATTTATTGATGTACATATAAATACGTTTACTGTACAAAATGCATGATTTTCATAAAATACTTGTTCCAACTTTTAAAGGGAGGTCTATGAAGCTAATTGAACTACTTGGTTTCAGGTCCCGAAGTCCACCCAGAAGCTGCAGTCTGAGAGCCACCTTCTTGAGCCAGTGGTGAGCCCGTTGTTCTTTCGTGGGTGTTATTCTTCATTGTTTGTCTTTTTTTCTAAGTCAGTTTCATAATTCTACCAATATTTAGAGCCATGCTCTACGTACTTGTTGTGGGTTTATCAATATGAGGACTAGAGACATGTGTTGTATATTGTTAATGTTATTCTAGTATTTTTTCTGTAATAAATTACCCTTTTTTATTTTAGCAGCTTAAGATACTGGGTTCGCTTGGTGGATAAGTATACTAAGTGCCAGTTGATCCACGCTCAATATTACACCATTAATTGTGAGGGCGATCATCAAAGATATATATTTGATATGAGTCGGGGTCGATTTCCCAAGGGAACTAGCCGTTCAAGTGAGAAAGTTACAAATAGATAGTCAATTAATGTTAGTTAAGAGTCCTAGAAGTAGGAATATTTGTTGTAAAGCTATCATAAATTATAAGCAATTTAATTAAAAACACATAATTGATTCTATAATAAGAAGCTATGGGCGTAAATAGCTAATGGTGGTGTCCAATCGATGGGTATAATAATTTTATCTACCTAACACAAGTATGTATATAGTCGAGTCATTGTATGGTAACCCCTAGAGTCCGCCAGGCCTAAGAGGGATGTGCCTTACTACGCTCACCAAAGCCATAATTAAGTGCATAAAGTTCTAACTCATGGATCCAAGGAAAGAGGACCTCTCTCGAGGGTAACCTCTTTTAGATGGGTTAAGCTATGTTTTAGCAAACAAAACTTAAATCCTTGCCAACTCCGCTAATCACTCCCAAGTCTTTAACTAGTGAAGTAGAAATGAGACCCTAATATCATGAATATCAAGATTTTGATGTTAATGTAATGGGAGTTGGGTAATCCTTACTTCTGTTATGTGTGGTGAATGTAAACAACACCCATTGATTTTCTACCACCTATAGCATATTTACACCTCTAGTTATAAATTTATCTATCCATACCAGGGGTTTGAATCAAACACAAAAATATGTAATGGATTTAAACATGAAATATGTATTTGATATAAGATTAATGATTTAAAAGTACAAGATGTGAGCTTACACATCAATGGAAACCTTCAATCTTGTCTTCCAAACCTTGCCTCTGAAAGTAGAATATGAAATGTAGAATAGAATAGTGTTAAAAACCCTAGCTTGTTCTATTTAAACAATGATGAACTTTAATGACGAAATTGCCAAGGGCGGCCCACCCAAGGACACGAGGCGGTCTGCCTTCTCTATGACTTGGATAATCAACACCTTGTTCCTCATTTCTTGAGGCGGGGCGCCCCTGGAGCTTCATGAATTCGGGCTCACTTTTTCCCAGGAGGCAGTGAGCCCTCTGATCAGGGTGGGGTGCCCTCATTCATTCCAGAGTTGGCATTCTCTACGTCTCAGGAGGCAGGGCTCCCTCTTATCAGGGCGGGTGCCCTTCGCTGCTCAGCTGCAATTCACATATTTTTGGCTCTCATCTTGCTCTTTTAGCTTCACTGTTTAGTCAACGATTCTTGTAAACTTATAATAACCTGAAACTAAGCAATTCATGGAATTAATAACACACAATGTTGCTTTTGGATTCAAAAATAAAAGTTTAAAGTATCCTTTAAGTTGGTAAAATACCAACTTATCAACTCCACTAAACTTAACTCTTTACTTGTCTTCAAGCAACTTAATATTAAATAGACCAAAGCATGTTCCAAGACCAAGTCATGTTCCATATTTTGAAGTAAGAAAAATCATTTTGCATTAATGAATCAGTTGGTACGAATTAGTCACAATTACTTTCATGGACACTTGACAAGCAAAACACATATTTAATTTAAACCATGGCTAGAGGAAACACATGAGCCTCTAGATTAGCCTCAAGGTCATCTGCTCGCTCTACTCATTTATGCACCTTGCCATGAACTCAAAACTTGCACTTAAGAATCACTTTTTACCATCACAAGAAAGAATAGAGTTTCTTACTCACGAAAATCATTTTCAATAAAAATTTGGGACTCTTAGCAATTCAAGCTCTCACTCTCACTAAGAAATTTTATGTGCGCTTCCCAAGAATTCAAAGACTTTCCCTTCTTGTACTTCTCCGCTAATGCAGGCACACTTGATTCAAAATCAATTATGACTTGATAGGTTGTAATGTAGGCTTTTGATTCAAGGTGTGGTATATTTTGCTGGTGACTTACACCTACTTAACACTATTTTATCTTTGATATATTTAGTTGCAACTTTCCTTTTCTTTTTTTTTCGGCTAATTCTACATTTTTCTTCGGAGATGGTACTAGCCATTCCTTCTTTTATCCATATTTTCTGCTTGTTTTCTTTTCTTTTTCTCTTTTTGATTCTCTTTTTGTTTTCATTTCTCTTTTCTTCTCTTTTATTTTTTTTATTTTTTTTTCTCCAATGACATTAGCAAGAGGTTTCCCGACTCTCACCGTCTCCCCCAAACATAGGTGTTAGCCTAAGTTGCATGTTTTTCAATACATACAAGGAGGTTAAGGCCAAAAGCCTTAGCACACAAGAATTGGTTCGGGCTAAAATTTGTGGTTGCCAAATGAATGGTCAAAAGCTCAAAGGGGTTGACTAGTATCAGTATATACAGGTATACCATTTCGAATTCTAGCGGTCCAAAGAAAGCATAAAGTTATTTTTCAGTCAAGTATTACCTAGGATTTCACCTCTAAGTACACTAACAGAAAGTTTCAAACTCTCAAGGCACACACATGAACTTATTATACAAATACCTCACCACACATGCAAGTAATCTCTCAAGTACAATTCCAAACACACAATAAGGACACTCATTCACAAAGCACGCAATGGTACAAGATTGGACCACGCCAACAACTCAATAAGCCAATAAAAGACTCTCACAGTCTACAACTCAAGCTATGTCAATCAAACCACATATTCACTTGTCATATGCCATAAAAATAAACCAACATAAATTGGTATCACATGAGGTACTAATACATATCGAAAATAAGTTCAATGTATATAAATGGTTAAAAAAGAACCTCTGGAAAGAACCAAGCGAAGAAAATTAGAAGCTTATTCAAAAACGAAAAACATTTAGAACATAACATAAAAACAAGCTAAACTGAACATAAAAGTGTGTATACATCAAAATGGTTCAAATCCATACATGGATATCATTTAAAGTACAACTACAATTTCAATCCAAAATACACATATGAATTTGAATCCCTCCCCCAACTAAAGACTCTAGCATCGTCCTGCATGCTAAGTACAAAAAGGAAATACAAAGGGGGATAGAAAGGGACTCCCAGGCACTATCTCAGGCAATCTGCTTGCCCTTGCCTTCCACAGGTGTATGTGGAGGCTCATCATCTTTCTTCTTTAGCTCATTTATTGCTCGAACTGCTTCCTCAATGGACAACTTAGTATTAAGCTGATCTTGGACATGATCCGGAACTGAAGCCGCCTGTAGAGTGCCCACTACAACCATAGGGTCCTAAGCAAGGCTGTAGAGTCCAAAGCAGGGCCCACCACAATCATCAGCTTCTTTCTGTTGAGCATTCTTGGACAGTATAAAAGGAGCTTTAGAACTGGACGGCCTAGGAGCATGAGAAGGAACCTGTGGTGGGGCTGGAGGGGATGGTGCACTAGTAGCAAGAGGAACCAAGGCCAATGGATGGGTGGGTGCAGACCTGGTCGTGGGGTTCCACCTTTTGGACATTGGAGTAAACCCTTCGGGCACCCCTAAGGCCTTACTAAATTTCTTGTCCATCTCTTGATAGTGATAACCCATAGTCCTTAATGCCGCCGTCATATCTGCCAAGTCACTTTTATGGCCCGCAATGGCCTTGGTGTTTTCCTCGAGAGTTGTGGTGTTCTTCTCAATTGCTTTAGTATGATCAGTCATGGCCTTTACCATCTCGAAAAATTGTTCAACAATGACGACTGGAGCAGCTGGTGTTGGGTTTACCAGGTTGTCCATATCCTTAGCTGCATACAAGCTAAATGGACCTACCGGCACATGATAGGTATCATCCGGAAAAGCCTCACAACCTTTACTCATCAGATAGTCAGTTAGTGTGTCTGGGAATGGAAGGTTGTTGTTTGTGGATCTAGAATCTTCGACCATTGTCTTAATCATCTTGACTCCCAAATTAACCCAAATACGTGACATGAGACACCTAATCATCACGTCTCTCTTCATTGTGAGCATGTTATCTTGTGTTGTTGGGACGATATGGGAAATAATTATATAGTGCCACCCTTTTGCTTCGAAATTCAAATACCCTCTAACAATTTGTACCCCATGATTTCTCCAAGTCGGGTTCTTTTTTCTCTCAATAATTGGCTCCAACCACTCTTCTTGCTCCTCCTCGCTCATGTTCACTTTTGACATGTGATGTGTTGGAAAGAAGTTGTGAAGGCCGAAGTAGTTGTTTAAGGCTTTTGCGGAAACATCCACTATTCTTCCCCGACAAAACACCTTCATATGATTCTCTTCATTTCGACCCAGATTGGCATAGAACTCTCTAATCATCTCATTGTTGGCATCCTTTAACAGCTTCCCAAAGATAATTTTTCCAACCTGTGCTCAAGAAGAGGTTATAAAATTTGAGATTATGTTATTCTACCTTTTTCAAGCCGATCACTGTCTCGTAGGTGATACTTCTCTTTGTCAACCCTATTTGGTAATCCCAGAAAGCCAATTTTGATTTGAAGCGTGTTGCCCGATCCTCGGGTAGATCATCATCACTTTCACTTGCTTGCGCTTGAGGAGATTGTGGTTCCCCTTCACTTTCATTGCCACTCTCACTTCCACTTTCATTTTCATCTCCACTTCCGCTTTCACTTCCTTCTTGCTCACTTTGCTGTTCTTGATCACACTCTTCCTGCGACTCCTCTTGAGCTCTCGATGATTGATCTTGTGCGGGATCATACATTCTTTGCTTTTTTTTCTAATCTCCTTTTTAGGTTGCCTAGCCAAGTCGGCTATAAGCTCATCATCACTAAACTATCTCTCGTGAGATGAAGGAGGTAGTGCACCCTTTACCAGTCTAGTTCTCTTTCTATCTTTAATCTTCTTGGTCATCCCTTCAAAACAACTCAAAACAATTGTTAATTAAAGTCTTTCATGGTTGGATTTGGAAATTAAAATCATGTCAAAACATATTGTGAAGTTACAGTGGGGCAGCCATCTCCTTTCAAATTAAGCTTTAAGACAGTGTAAGGCGGCCCACCCAAAAATGGAGGCGGTCCGCCCTTAGAGGACTAGTAAGCACCCATGCCAAAATTGGAGGCTGTCTGTCCTCATCGAGACAGTGAGAACCTTATCCCACACTTATAAAATTTTAGCAATTATCTTGTCCAGGGCGGGCCGCCCAAAAGTGAGGTGGTCCGCCCATAGAGAGGCAGTGAGTGAGTTGCTCCAAACTTGGGAGATTTTTCACAAAGTATGGCCAGGGTGGTCCACCCTTTTCATGGAGGCACTCTTCCCCGTGACCTCATGGGGGTTCATGCCTATGTTAACTCACTAAGCACACACCAAGTGTTCAACTTTTCACATCACTTTGTTTAACACTAAGTGTACTCTTCCTATAATTTTCCACAATTCCAAACAACAACATAGAAGGTTCAAGTCATAAGTTCAAGTTCAACAATACAAATTCAAGTTCCTAAGGTAAGAACTTCAAACCCTAGCTTTCCCCCAACTAAGTGTTAAGCATGGATTAGAAAGTAAGCATGAGACTGATTATCACTACTCAATTATGATATGACTAAAATAATTCTACTCCTAAACATATTATAAGTAGGAATTAAAGAAATTTAAAGAAAAATTAAAGATTTATGCAAATAGCCGAATTCAATGTGAAGATTAAAACTTTAGGGTGGGTTGTCTGTTGGTTAATATTTGCTGTAGTCATGGGGATAGAAAAATTGATGGTGTGATGATTTTCGGCCGTTTGGTTGTGTTAGAATTGTGAATTTGTGAGAAGAATGAAACTATTAGCATTTTTTCCCTTTTAACACATGACCAGGTCGGATTGTGACCTATCGGAGCGGTCTGCCTCCTTGAGTAGGGAGGTCCGCCCTGACTACTATTCCTAGAGTAAAATACACATAAACGGGCGCCCCTTGCCTAACACCTAGCCAATTTTTCAAGGCTCCAAATCTGGAGCGCACTGCCTCAATTTTCTATGAAGTAGGCGGTCCGCCTCTTGCATTTCAAGCTTTTTCCATATTTACCTCAACTTCACCATCTTTGTTCGGATCTCGGGACCTGCACAAATAATAACTAATTACACTAAGACTTGGGTTGCCTCCCAAGAAGCGACTAATTTAATGTCGCGGCACGACGGTGTTGGTTTTCCACTCAAATTTCACCAAGATAGATACACGCCACTTCACCAATATCGGCGTCGCATACCAAATAATGTTTCACTCTACGGCCATTCACCTGGAAGCTTCTTCCACCATCCTTGGACTCTAAGTCCACCAAGCCATAAGGTGTAATACCAACTATCTGAACGGACTCGTCCATTTGGATTTAAGCTTCCCGGAGAACAGTTTCAACCTCGAGTCAAACAATAACGCCAAGTCTCCCACTTTAATATTCCGGTTCCAAATTTTAGAATCATGCAACATTTTCATCTTCTCCCTATAAAGCATGGCATTTTCATATGCCAATAACCGGAATTCATCAAATTCATACAAATGAGAGACTCTTGCATTTGCGTCTTCATCCCAATTCATGTTCAACTTTTTTAACGCCCATAGGGCTTTGTGCTTCAACTCTACCGACAAGTTACAAGCTTTCCTAAACACCAACTTGAATAGGGACATCCCTATTAGGGTTTTTTATGTGGTCCGATATGCCCACAAGGAATCATCAAGCTTCCTTGCCCAATCAGTTCTATGGGCATTGACTGTCTTTACTAACATGCTTTTGATCTCTTGATTGGAGATTTCGACTTGGCCACTTGTTTGTGGATGGTTGGCAGTTGCAACCTTGTGTCTCACTCCATATTTTTGGAGGAGGTTTTCAAAGGCTCGATTGCAAAAATGACCCCCACCATTACTAATGATAGCATGCGCAGTTCCAAACCTTTAAAATATGTTCTTCTTCAAGAAGGCTAACACACTGTTGGCTTCATTATTGGGGAACACAAATGCTTCCACCCATTTCAAGATGTAGTCAACCGCTACCAGGAAGTATTTGTTTCCATAAGAACTCACAAAGGGCCCCATGAAGTCTATCCCTCAAACATCGAACAACTCCACTTCAACAATAGGATTCAATGGAGTTTTATGCTTTCTTGAAATCCCACCTATTCGTTGGCATTGGTCACAACTTTTTACCCAAACATGGGTATCCTTGTCCAAAGTTGGCCAAAAGAAGCCACATTCTAAAACCTTCGCCGACGTTCTCTCTCCACTATGATGCCCTCCATAAGGAGAAGAATGACATCCTCCCATTATAGCTCCTTACTCGGACTCGGCAACACATCTCTGGATAATGCCATCAACAAACACCCTAAAAAGATAGGGTTCATCCTAATAATAAAATCTCACATCCTTTGCTAGCTTCTTCTTTTGATAAAAAGTGAAGTCTTCGGGATAGACTCCACTAACTATGAAATTTGCTAGATCTGTTACCCAAGAAACAACTAAGATTCTTTCATCCGAAAATGAGTCATTCACATCAATTGCTTCTTTTGGACGACTCTCTTCCTCTAAATGGGACAAGTGATCCGCCTCCGTGTTTTCGGTCCCCTTTCTATCAAGAACTTCTATATCAAACTCTTAGAGGATTAGAACCCACCAGGTAAGCCTTGATTTCAAATATTTCTTGGCCATTAAATACGCATAGCAGATTTAACGGTATGCACAATAGTCTTCGATCCCACCAAGTATGAACGAAAATTTTCAAATGCGAACACAATAGCCAAGAGCTCTTTCTCCCTCACCGTGTAATTTAATTAGGCTCCGTTCATAGTTTTGCTTTCATAGTAGATAGGATGGAACATATTATCCACCATTTGACCTAGCACGGCCCCCAAGGCAACGTCACTAGCATCACAGATTAACTCGAACAAGAGCTTTTTGGGCTCACAATAACCAATGCGGTTGTCAATCTCTTTTTTTAGCTCTTCAAAAGCATCCAAACATGCTTTTTTGAACACGAACTTTCCATCTTTTTAAGGAGCTTGCATAAAGGGTTCACAACTTTGGAAAAGTCTTTGATCAACCGGCGGTAGAATCCCGCATGCCCCAAGAAACTCCTCACTTCTCTCACGGTCATTGGAGGTGGAAGCTTTGAGATCACCTCAAATTTTACTTGATCCACCTCGATGCCATATTTGGACACTTTATATCCCAACACTAGACCCTCTTGTACTAAGAAATGACACTTTTCCCAATTTAGTACAACCCTTGTTTCTTCACATCTCTCTAGCAGCTTCTCTAAACTCGACAAGCAATCATCAAATGAATCTCCAACTACTAAGAATTCATCCATGAAGACTTCAAGGAAGTTCTCCACCATGTAATGGAAGAGTGCTATCATACACATTTGAAATGTAGCGGGAGTATCGCAAAGACCAAATGGCATTTTACGGAATGCAAAAGTGTCATAGGGTCTTGTCTTGGTCATCGACCTCAATGGATATTGGGTTGTATCCGGAGTATCCATCTAGGAAGCAATAGTAGGGAAGTCCCCCTAGATGATCAAGCATTTGATCAATGAAAAGCAAGGGAAAATGATATTTCCTTGTTGCAATGTTGAGCTTTCAGTAGTCAATACATACCCTTCATCCGGTCACGGGCCCAGTAGCTATGGACTCTCCTTTCTCATTGTGAATCACCGTCATATCTCCTTTCTTCGGCACACATTGCACCAGTGATACCTATTTTCTATCAGACAATAGGACAATAACACCCGCATCTAGCAACTTGATCATCTCTGTTTTCACCACTTCTTACATAGGAGGATTCAATCTTCTTTGATGTTCCACTGCTGGCTTACACCTTTCGTCAATTAAATTTTTACCCCTCGGTCAATCTCCCTTATATCCGCTAAGGTCCACTCAATTTCTTTTATCCTCCGCTTACCACCTCGACAAATTTTGTTTCTTGGATTTTGGTTAAGTGGGAAGAAATTATTATGGGTAAAATGGAGTTTCGACCAAGGAATGTATATCTCAAGTGAGTTGGTAGAACTTTCAATTCAAGTTTTGGTGGTTCTTCTATGGATGGTTTGGTAGGTGGAGTTTCTCAGTTTTCGAGTTCTAAGGATGGCTTTTTGGGTACATATGGTTTGGATCCCATTCCCTCTAACGCCTTTACACACTCTTCCACGCTCTCTTCATTCCCCACATGCATATTCCAAATCACCGTTGCCAAAGTGTCTTCTTGACTAACTAAGACACTTTCTTTTTTTACAAGTGCATCTACCACCTAATTGATGATAGACGGCTAAAATGGTAGCTTTTGAACGACTATATAAAAAATTAGCTGAAAAGGAAGGAGACCAAGAGTTGTATAGGCTCGCGAAAGCAAGGGAGCGGCGATCGTGAGATCTGGACCAAGTGAGGTGTACTAAAGATGTGGATGTGGCAGTGTTGGTGGAAGAGGCTCGTATAAGACAGAGATGGCAGATATACTTCCATGAGCTCTTGAACTCTGATGGCAATAGACATATTTTGCTGGGTGAGTTGGCGCACTCAGAGGGTCGCCGGGATTTCGGGTATTGTAGGCGTATAAGACTTGAGGAGGTCAAGGGGGCAATTCAAAAAATGCGAGAGGGAAGAGCGACTGAGCCGGGCGAGATTCAAGTAAAGTTTTGGAAGACTACGGGAAGAGCAGGTCTGAAGTGGCTGACCAGGTTGTTTAATGTCATCCTTAGATCGGCAAAAAAGCCTGTGGAATGGAGAAGGAGTTGCATGGTTCAATTATACAAGAATAAAGGGGATGTTCAGAACTGCAACAATTATAGGGGCATCAAACTACTCAGCCACACTATGAAATTCATGGAATGGGTGGTGGAGATGGGGATGAGGAGGGATGTGCATAGTTCCAAGAACCAGTTTGGATTCATGCCTGGGAGATCGACTACGAAAGCCATTCATCTATTGAGGAGGCTGGCCGAGCAGTATAGGGACAAGAAAAGAAACCTGCATATTGTGTTCATTGACCTAGAAAAAACGTATGACAAGGTCCCTAAGGAGGTTATGTGGAGATGCCTGGAATCTAAAGGGGTTACAATGGCATACATCAGGGTGATTAAGGATATATACGAAGGAGCTAAGACTCGAGTGAGGACAGTGGGAGGAGACTCAGACCACTTTCCTGTTGTGATGGGGCTTCATCAAGGGTCAGCTCTTAGCCCATTTTTATTTGCGCTGGTGATGGATGTATTGACTTGGAGTATCCAATGAGAGGTTCTGTGGTGTATGTTATTCACAGATAATATAATGTTGGTGGATGAGACACGCAGAGGTGTCACTGAGAAGCTGGAGGTGTCTAAAGGCTTTAGACTAAGCAGGTAAAAGACAGAATAAATAGAATGCAAGTTTAATGACGCTCATGAGGAGTTAGATGTGGAAGTAAGGCTTGATTGTCAAGTCATTCCTAAGAAAGAAAGCTTCAAATATCTTGGCTCAATCCTCTAAGGTTATGGTGAGATCGATGATGATGTTACTCATCGTATACGAGTAGGTTAGATGAAGTGGAGGCTCACTTTCGATGTACTATGTGATAAAAGAGTGCTACTTAGGCTTAAAGAAAAATTTTATAGAGTGATCGTTAGACCAGCTATGTAATATGGTGCAGAGTGTTGGCTAGTCAAGAACTCCCACGTCCAGAAGATGAACATAGCGGAAATGAGAATGTTTAGATGGATATGTGGGCATACTAAGATGGATAATATTAATAATTAAGTCATTCGTGACAAGGTTGGTGTAGCCCCAGTGGCTGAGAATATGCGAGAAATGAGGTTGTAATGGTTCAGTCACGTAAGAAGGAGGAGTATAGATTCTCTGGTCAGGAGGTGTGGGAGATTAGCAGTTTTGGGTCTACGGAGAGGAAGAGGTAGATCGAAGAAGAACTTGGCCGAGGTGATCAGACAAGACATGGCCTGGATCTAAATCACCGATGACATGACCCTTGATAGGGGGTGTGGAGGTCGAGGATTAGGGTAGAAGGTTAGATTGTAGTTGCTTATCTTTTCATCCTCTCCATACCCTACTTTTGGGATACACTGAGTATGTTGTTGTTGTTGTTGTTTTTGTTGTTGTATCTACCACCTAATTGACATAAGAGCAAATTGGCTCATCTTCCATTGGTTGCTTTAGAGACTTGCAAATATGGAAGATCGCTTTCACCCCCATTGAATCTAAAACTAAGCTCACCTCATTCTACATCATAAAGTGCTCTTCCAGTTGCCAAGAATGAACTCCCATGGATGATTGGGACTTCAAAATCTACCAAACAATTAAGAATGACAAAATCCGCCGGTAAGACGAATTTGTTTACCTTTACCAACACATCATCAATAACTCCAATCAGAGTTTTCATTGAACGATCGGCCATTTTCAATTGTTGTTACTCTTGGTGTCTTGTTGGTAGCTAAGGTTTTATAGACCCTATATGGCATCGAATTGATACTTTCTCCAAGGTCACACAAAGCTTTCTTAAAATTTCTTCCACCAATAATACATGGAATGGTAAAAGCACATGGATCGTCCAATTTTTGTGCCATATGTTTAGACACAATTGCACTACATTGATGGATGACTTTGATTGTTTCATGAGCTTAACAACATTCGGTCTTTGTCCCAGGACATTAACCAAAGGAATGTTGATGGAAGTTGTTGCTATCTTCTCACATATAATCTTTGTATGAGACACTTCTCATTGTTTATTACTTCTTTGTGGGAATGGAAGTGGAACTTTGGGTATGGAGCTTGGTTTGGGAAGGCTTTCTTTATGTGGTGGAGTTTTCTTTAGTTTGGCTATTTGGGTAGTGGTGTTTTGGGGGATCAGCTTTTTAGCGACTTCTTCAACATCAACTTTATTTTCTTGCATACGCACGTCATCTTGCCTCTCCACCTCTTCTTGTACTATCTCTTCCTCAATAGCTTCATTTTCATTAAATTCAAGACCAACATGATCATTATGAATTCTCAACTCTACATCATCATCACCCTTGGCTTTGGGTCATCCCATGGCTTGCCACATCGGGTTTTAATCGCCATCACTTGATCTTTACCGCTTCTCTAGGGGTTGACTACTGTATCACTTGGTAGTGCCCCTTGTGGCCTTTGATTAACTTGATGTGCAAGTTGACTCATTTGAGATTCAAGGACCTTGATTTAAGTAGAAAGAGATGTCATTTTTTTCCGCATAACTTTCATATCTCCGGAATACCCTTGTAGGTTCTTGAGCATTAAATCCATCATCTCTTATAGCTTGGAAGGGCCCTTTTGTTCATGATCATTTTTTTAAAATGGAGCTCTTGGCACATATTGTTGAGAAGAACTGGCTCATCTCCCTTCTGGATTGCCACTCCAATTACCTCTCCCTTGATTTGTTCTACATTGCCCTTGTTGATAAGGCCTTGATAACCACCTTGATCATACCTTCTTTGGCCTTGGAAATTTGCCACATAATTTTTATCCTCTCCTTCTTGAATATTGTATTATTTCTCTGGGTTATATTTCTCTTGCCCATGTTAGAGAAGGGATAGAGGAACACCCCCGGGTTTAACCCATCAGAGCCACTTGATGCCCGATATTTATCATTTGAATGTTTTCTACCTTGTTGATTTTCTTTTCATTGATTTCTCTCTCCACTTTAGAATTGTGACTAATGAGTTCAACGGATGTTAGGATTCTTGACATCTTCTCATCTTGAGCTTCCAACAGCTTCATCATCATAAGACTTATCCCACTTTCTCTATTCGAGTTTTGAGCTCTTGATTGCCAATGTTGAGATTGTTTGGAAATCTTGTTGAGAATTTCCTTGACCTCTCCATACATATTGTCTGTGGTAGTACCATCATAAAGAGTATCCAAGGCGGATTGGTTCATCTTGTTTAACCCTTGGTAAAAGCATTGCAATAGCATATCCTCCCGAAATCTATGATTAGGACAATGAAGCAAAACATCTTGGAAAGCTTCCCAAGCCTTGGACAATGAATATGCATCTTTCTCAAACATGTACACTTTGTCCCTTAGTGAAGCTTATTTTCCCTTTGGCGAAAACTTTGCCAAGAATTTTTTCATTAGTTCACTCCAAGTAAAGATCGAATTTCTTGGTAACTTGTTCAACCATGACTTGGCTTTCCCTTGATGAGAATAGAGAAATACTCTTAGTCACAATGACTCTTCCGAGAATCGTGCCGACTAAAGAAGCCATGTTGTTCAAGCCCTTGTAGAATCACATTTGGAGTACTAAAAGAAGCATTTCCGTGAATGGGTGGAGGAACTATAGCACTTGCAAAACTATTCATGTCGACCTCCTCTTCGGACTCATCATCATCTAGATCTTGCACATTTTGGTTGTAGTTCCGAACACCTCTTGTATTTCTTTGGTTACAGTTTACATTGCGGGCATTCACTCTATTGACATTTCCCCCTCGATTTACATTACCACAACCTCCATGGTTTGCACCCCGACTACCTTGGTTTAGACCTCGGCCACCTCAGTTAGCATTGCCCACAACACCCGCATTGTCTCCAATATTTCCTTCTTCCAAGTAACCTCTTTTAGATGGGTTAGGCTAAGTTTTAGCCAACAAAACTCAAATCCTTACCAACTCCGCTAATCTCTCCCAAGTTTTTAACTAGTAAAGTAAAAATAAAACCCTAATATCATGAATATCAAGATTTTGATGTTAATGTTATGGGAGTTAGGTAATCATTACTTATGTTATATGTGGTGAATCTAAACAATACCCATTAATTTTCTACCACTTATAGCACATTTACACCCCTTGTTATGAATTTATCTACTCATACTAGAGGTTTGAATCAAACACAAAACACATGTAATGAAAAGATGTAATGGATTCCAATATGAAATATGTATTTGATATAAGATTAATGATTCAAAAGTACAAGATATTGAGCTTACACATCAATGGAAACCTTCAATCTTGCCTTCTAAAACTTGACTCTAAAAGTAGAATATGAAATGTAGAATAGAATAGTATTAAAAACCCTAGCTTGTTCTATTTATAAAATGCTGAATTTTAATTACGAAATTTCCAAGGCCGGCCCGCCCAAGGACATGGGAAGGTCCGTCCGCCTTCTCTATGATTTGGCTAATCAACACATTTTTGCCCATTTCTTGAGGCGGGGCGCCCCCTGGAGTTTCATGAATTCGTCTCCCAGGAGGCGGGGCGCCCTCATTCATTCCAGACTTGGCTTATTTACATCCCAGGAGGCGGATAGCCCTCTGATCAGGGTGGAGTGCCCTTCTCTGCTCAGCTGCAATTCACATATTTTTTGCTCTCTTCTTGCTCTTTTAGCTTTACTTTTTAGCCAATGACTCTTGTAAACTTATCATAACCTGAAATTAAAAACTCATGGCATTAATAGCACACAATGTTGCTTTTGAATTCAGAAATAAAATTTTAAAGTAGCCTTATCACCAATCGCGACCCTGTAGAATTGGGTCTTGACAGTGTGGCTCTATACTTGTAATGAAAGGAATTTTAAAAATTATTTTGTTTACTTTTAACAAGAAAAGAAGGAATTCTATTTTATAGCAAAGGCAAGAAAGTATTTTGATTTTAGAAAATAATGAAAAACAATATATGTTTTATAATTAAAGCAAGGAATATATGATCTATGCTAGTTAATACTTGAGGAAAAATAAAGAACTTAACAGTTATGAAATATATATGTGAATCTCTATAACTTATAAAAGGAAAGTATGTCAAATAATTTTTTTTTTACTTTCGAAAATAAGGTTTCTTGTGGTTGAGGAAGTGGCGTTAGCCAAGGATTCAAGCTACTTATCAAACTATTCCTTCATTCATTGTGTGGTCTCTATGAAAGAGGAGGAATACCATACGACATGGAGGTAGAGTTTCATTTGCTCGTTTAATTTTTGAAGTAACTCGTAATGTTACATGTTTTATCAAGACCATGTTTTCTTGGATTCCAGTACTTCTTGGTCCCGTACCATACAAGTGTTGGAGAATTTTGTTCCTTTTTTTTTTTTTTTCATTTACAAAGGTCACATGGAAATTTCAAAGGGAAGGTTATCTAAAGTGTAACACTGATGGATCCTCACGTGGTAATCCTAGACCTAGTTCCACTAATTTTTTTATAAGAGATGGAAAAGGGAATTTCAATAGCAGCATCCCTTCCTCTCGCACCGGAAGAAGATAACCTTGAGCGGACCTTAGTCCAGTCCATCAATAGCAGCATCCCTTCCTCTCGCACCTAGCGCTCTTTTTTTTTTTTTTTTTTACTTTTTTCAAAGGGCAATGTTTTGCGGTTCTAGAGGACCCTGAACAAGAAGAGCGGGCATGCCCTGCAAGTCTCGTATGGTGGCGAAAGTAAAGAGGAAAAGGCATGACCAGAAGAATTGGTCTCAGATGTACCTTCGGCATGTATGAGATTTTCTTTCCTCTATCTATGTCATACTTGGGATTCACTGACAGCCAATTCCAAGTAGATCCTCCCTCCCCCTCGGGACCCAAGGGGAATACTTGGAAAAAGTATAGCTACGTGTCTGGTGCACGGAGAACTGCCTTTGGTTGTTTGCTGTTCAAGAATTCTTGTTTAGGCAGTTCATACCATACATACATAGTGTTTTGATCTAAGATTTCAATTCTTCGTGTTTCAGCAGTAACATATTCTTCCATGGAGCTAAGGTCCAAAATAAGTCTGGGAAGCTGCATCTACTTTCATTTTGAGGAATGAATATCCGTAACTCCCATTCTAGTACTTAAACGCGAAATCTCTTTGTCTTTTCAGTCTTCGATTGGTCCAGTAAAGAAGGAAGATAATACGAGAAATTGAAAAAAAAATTGAGACTCGAATGAAATTATACGTATTATGTGAAGTCTTGGGATCATAGAGAAGAAGGCAAAAAAAATGACAAAACAAAAACTACAAAGGAAAAAGAATCGAATCTCACTCATTTTCAGGTAAGAAATTCGAAATTCTTTGTTTTTTTCTCCCATGCTTTCCGTTGGTCAACAACCAACTAAAGTATCCGATTGAAAGATAGAAAGCATAGATTCGCGTATTCAAGAAGTTTGACCCCCCTCTAATTTTTTGTTTTCTTTGGGGACTTAGATTCAAATTTAATGTGTCTCACAACCGAGAAAAATTAGGGGGGTCGTTTTGGTTTTGGGTCTGCGACGAATAGGTTCGTGGCAAACTTCAAAACATGACTTAGAATAAAACGGAGACAGACAATTTAAATAACGGAAAATCGGGCGAAAGTGGTTATCGTAAATCGATATCCTTTACCCGTTAAAAGCCTTTTCTGGAAGCATAATTCAAAGGATATTTATAAATATTTGATAGGATTCGATAACATGAGGAATATTTTTATGGCGGTTCTTCCTTCTAATGACCACTCCTAAATCCATCCCGAGCCCTAGCTGACTCGACCTTTCTTACCTGATATTGGATCCCCGTGTTCAGCGAGTTCGAGGAATCGTAAGTCTCTGATTGAAATAGGAGCTCCTATCAGTGTTCCGAGCCGTGGAAAGAAGACTTTGGCTAAGGCTATTCCTTCTGTATCGAGACCTAGCCCAGAAGTTCGCTATAGCCGAACACAAAGGAAAGATCATTGACCGGACCCTTTTTTCTCATTTTGTTTGAAGCGGGCCAAGATTGCCGACTGGATGCTCCTACCTCACCAATTCATGTATTTATTTACTTCCTCTAGGGACCAAGATCAGGATCTCTCTTGAGCTATTCCCTTAGAGGAATCCTCGCTCATAGATGTGAATTGAAAAAGCATGCCCGAATTCCCCACATACAGCCTTTGATTATACCTCGCCGAAAATCTGATTGTTGCGAATAGCTTATTTATATCTTATAGTTATAATAATAGTAATGGTTTCAAAGTAGATAAATGATATAAAAAAAATAGATAGGTTTTTCTTTCTTTTTTTATTACCTTCCTCGCGTATGTATAAGACCGAATCCATTCGATTTCTTAAAAGGATTACTAATCTTCCCCGTAATCAAAAGACTTATCTTCAATTTTGTAAGGGAGACATCGGCACGACATTGTAGTAATATCATTTGAATAAGAATTGTAGTAGGGTATGGGGCGCTATATTTGACCGGCTCGCCGAGGCGAGCACCACCACGGTTCAGGTCCCGACACATGGGGGTGTGGAAAAGACAAAGAAAAGTCTTCTTTCCAATTGATCGTTTATGAAATGGAAGAGGTGCCGACCAGCAGCGGGATGCCTTTTCTATTTTATGCTAAGACCCCAACTAGGGGGAAATGGCAGTTTTTTGTGTTCATGCCATCATGGGGCTTTTCCCCCACGACCCCTTTTAAAGGAGACGGTGACGATTCTTTCCAGCGTAGAAGAAGACTTTTCCACAATACAAAGATTTGTCAAAGCTTTACCAGCCAACCCGATCTGACCTTCGAAACGTAGGGCACTGAGGGAGAACTTATCGGCTCAATTCTCTTATCCATCGGTCCAATGCACGGTGAAGGATGTGTATATCAATGTGAGAGACGACATTGGCATTTTCAGCCAATTAATTAGATAGCTTGCCTTCTTTTCATTTACGTGGCTACATATTGCATCCGCTTAGGTCATGCAGGAATACAGAAATGGAACAAAGAAAACATGCACATACACCCCACAGCAAAATGGGGTTGCAGAATGGAAAAAGAGACATTTATTGGAAATCCTTTTTCTTAATACCCTGAATCTTTTTTATCACCTTCAAAAACAAACCAGAATTGCAGTCCAAAGTATGACTCCCTCTTATTGACCAGGCCAACTCCACGTTCGCTATCCCAATAGGTTCCGGATCGGATCGAGCCCGCAGCCCGGCCCCTCCCCCCCCCCCCCTAGGGGAATGCTCCGCTCGATGGGTGAAGTTCAGAGCTATTCAACTTCTTCATCGGGCTTCTCTAAAGCTATAAAATCAGCTTCCATTATAGATCGGGAAATTAACGTTTGTTTGGACGAATTCCAAGACACCGCTCCTCCACCAATTGTGAAAATATATCCACTTGTGGATTTATAATCAGTTGAACCGGTGATCCAATTTTTATCATGATATCCCTCAGTGACCATGGGATATTTATTGTAGTGCAAAGCAACGTTTTGGGTATGTTTCATATATCCCAAAACTCGTTTTATTGCCATCCAATGATTTTGACATGGGTTATGGCTGGATCGACTCAATTTACTTATAGTATAGGCTATATCTGGTTGTGTACTATTCATGATGTATATTAAACAATTCAACACGTGAACATAATCCAATTGAGACATAGTTTTCTTTTATTCTTTATTAGTGCCAGACTCATATATATTGGAGTCTTTGCAACTTTGAAATCCAAGTGCTTGAACTTTTCAAGAGCGTTTTTAATATACTGAGACTGAGACAAAGCCAAACCATGAGGAGTCTTATGGATTTTAATACCCAATATTAAGTCGGCAGCTCCTAAGTTTTTCATATCAAACTTACTAGTTAGCATTCGCTTTGCAACATTTATATTAGCAGTGTCGTTACTCATTATCAACATGTCATCCGCATATAAACAAACAATGACCAATTGATTTATAGTGTTCTTAATATAAACACATTTATCACACTTATTAATCTTAAAACCATTTGACAACATAGTATGGTCAAATTTAGCATGTCATTGTTTGGGTGCTTGTTTTAGTCCATAAAGAAATTTAACAAGTCTACACACCTTATTTTCATTTCTATGGACCACAAACCCTTCAGGTTGTTCCATGTATATCTCTTCCTCCAATTCTCCATTTAAGAAAGTTGTCTTGATGGATTTCAAGATCACACACAGCAGTCAATGCTACTAGCATCCATATGGATGTAATCTTTGTTACTTCCGAGTATGTTTCAAAGTAGTCAAGGTCTTCTTATTGTCTATAACCTTTGACAACAAGTCTTCCGTTATACTTGTCAGTAGTGCCATCATCTTTCATTTTCATTTTGAAAATCCACTTAGAACCTAACAGTTTGTTAGCAAGAGAAAGATTAACCAACTTCCAAGTATGGTTGTTTGAAATAGATTCAATCTCACTATTGACTGTTTTTTACCAAAATGGTGATTCCAAAGAAGGCATGGGTTCTTTGAATGTTTGAGGCTCATTTTCCAATAAGAAAGTCACAAAATCATCTCCAAATGAAGTAGATGTCCTTTAATACTTGCAACATCTTGGTTCTTCTTTATTTGGTGTACTTTCTTTAGTTCCTTCCCGAGGTCGTCTGGATCCTTCACCAATCGACTCGCATTTCTTTTTATATGGAAATATTTTTTTTTAAAGAATTCAGCATTATCAAATCCTATTACATATTGGTATAAATGTCGGGAATTTCTAATTTGTAAACTAGAAATATGCTTTACTATTGGTTGCGTATCCAATGAAAATGCAATCAATAATTTTCGGCCTTATCTTTACCCTTTTGGATTTAGGTACTTGAACTTTTGCCAAACACCCCCACACTTTGAAATAATTCAAGTGGGCTTCCTTCCTTTCCACTTTTCATATATAGAATGGAAAGTATTTTGCTATGGGGCACTTGATTGAGTATTTGTTTAGCCCTGAGTATAGCTTCCCTCCACAAGTTCTGGGTACACCCGAACTTATCATCACGACATTCATCATCTCCTTTAATATTCAATTTTTCCTTTTCATAATCCTATTGGATTGGGGAGTGTTGGGGCAGTTGTTTGATGAATAATGCCATATTCCAAATATATTTCTTCAAAAGGATAATCATATTCACCATCCTCGTCACTTCTTATCATTTTGATCTTTTTGTCAAGTTGTGTTACAACTTCATATTTGTATTTCTTGAATGCGTTAGTTGCTTCATCTTTACTATTAAGTAAGTAAACATAGCAATATTATGTGTTACCGTCACTAAAAGTTATGAAATACTTTTTTACCACCACGAGATGGTGTCGACTTCATATCACAAATATCTGTATGTATTAAGTCTAAAGGTTTAGAACTCATTTCAATTGACTTGTACACATACTTTATATTTTGTGTTGTCGCATTCAAACTTAAGCAATACTTCCAAATTGATCATTTTTGCGCAAGATTTTATAATTGACATGTTCCAAACGAGAATGCCTTAAATTATTTGACTCAAGTAAGTAAGAAGAAGCAACAACTTTATTATTATCAACGACTATTACATTGATTTTGAAAAGGTCCTTAGTTAAGTAACCTTTTCCTACCAATATTTCATTCTTACTAAATATAATTGTATCAGAAACAAAAATATACTTAAACCCGTTCTTAACAAGAAGTGTGGTAGAAACTAAGTTCTACCTTATTTCAGGAATATGAAGGACGTTGTTTAGAGTCACAACCTTTCCAGAAGTCATTTTCAGAAAATATATTTCCATATCTTTCAATCTTGGTTGTTGCAGAGTTTCCATGGAGATCGTTTCTTCCATTCCAGCAGGAGCATAGGAAGCAAACACTTCTTTAATAGTACAAATATGGCAGATGGTTCCAGAATCAATCCACCATTCCTTTATATTTCCAACCAAATTGCATTAAAAAATGATAGCACACAAATCAATGTCTTGAACTCCTTGGGAAAGCATGTTCTCTTCAACCATATTTGCTTGAACTTTTTTCTTTTTCTTGTCCTTGTCCATGCCCTTCATTTGGACACGATATTCTGCAGAGTTATTTCCAATTTTTCCACAATTGTAGCAACTACACTTGAATTTTTGCAACTACACTTAAATTGTTTCTTACTCGGGTTATTTTTTCCTCCATAGGATATGCTTCTTTTATTTTGATTTGGAGTATGTTCCACAACATTTTCTCCCACTATAATTGTACTTCCATGAGACTTCTTTTCAGCAGACTTGTTGTCCTCCGTGATTCTTAACGGGACAATCAAATCTTCAAGAGATATCTCCTTGAGCTTTTGTTTCAAGTAGTTCTTGAAGTCCTTCCACAAAGGTGACAACTTTTCAATCATAGTCACAACTTGAAATTCTTCATTAATGACCAAACCTTCAGCAAGGAGATCATTAATAATGACTTGAAGCTCTTGGACTTGGGATACAACATATTTATTGTCCACCATATTGTAGTCTAGAAATTTGGTGGCAATAAATTTCTTCAAATCAACATCTTCAGTCTTATATTTCTTTTCAAGAGCATCCCACAATTCCATCGACGTACCAACTGGTGAACCCAAAAAATAACTCCGAAGGGCTAAATTTAGGAATATCAACTGAATGGACTAACTCTTTTGGAGTTTTTTTAGTCGCCACCCAATTTAAGGAAAAACAGGGAATCAAATAAGCAAATGCGTGCAAAACTCTATTTTTGGAAAAAGGCAGTCTTTCAGAGATTCTAACGGTAAGAGGTTTTGTTAATTTCCAAAGAAGGTTTTTAAGGCACTTTCAAAATTCCGTAAATATGGTTAATCCGACAGGTATCCAAATTATTTTTCAAGTGCTATATATGTGCTTTTCTTAGAATGATCTAAAAATAATAAATCGAACCATTAGTTAATTCGACCAATTAAAGTTAGCAAAATTTCAAAATATTTAACAAGTTATTCAAAAGGCTTTAACTTGTCTTTTACAAATAAAATAGAATAAATAAAAGTAAAATAAATTAAAAGCACATTTTCTTTTGAAAAAGAACGATTTGATCGTCCTAATTTCTTTGCCAACTCGTATATGATAGCGCATAAATGGTACTTGCTTAATTTCAACTTTAAAATCTGAGTATCTCACCATAAGATGGAAATTAGACTTCAAGTTGCTTTTTGCAAAGTCGTTTTGGGACATTTAGAAGTTAATATAAACTTCTTTATAAATTTTGACTCATTAAAGAAACTACTTCGTATCAATAAGATAGAAGTGTTTTCTTATAGTCTATTATTAAGCGTGATTTTTTTTTTTTTTGAAAAATTATGAAATTTTGCACGCATTTGCTTAAATGGCCTAATTTGCAATAAATTAAATAATGACTTCAAAATAAAAGGTAATGAACATAAAGTGAATCAAATAACTCAAACAAATCATATATATATTAATAAATAAAATATTTCTACAAAGTCTACATAAATATTCTAAAGGGAAAGGGAGGATAAGAGTTAAAAGATAAAACCCGGGAGTTTGACAAACTCGCGGGAGCCTTGAATTTTCTAAAATTTTTAAAGGTCTTATTTCTTGAACGCTTGAGACCGAACTCGACCCCCAAGTGACTCCAACACAATGTAAGCCATCTCAATTTCGAGTTTTTAGCCAAACTCCATCGCAAGGGTGTTTTCATGCAAAATAAGAAGAAGACAAGGATTAGCGCCAAACTAGAGGAGCTAAGGGAGCATAACGGATTACTATTCACATAAGCAGAAATATTGAGTATTCTGGAAACAAGGATAACAGATGAGTAAGCACATATTTTGAGAAGGCCACACACAATTCATGACCTTAAGACATATCCTGGAAGATGGAAGCAATAACTTCTCACACAAACTTAGACAAACTAAAACTTGGCTTTCTGGGAGAACAACTTTAGGCAGCCTTAAACACAAATGCACATAGAGAACCAGAACCACGACTAAATAGCAATATCAACGAATGTGGATTAGATTATACAATGAACAAGAAATAAATGACTTAACTTAGGGATTTAAAACACAATTCTAGCACAAAGAATGAATTCTAACTAGTCTGCCACCTGCCAAACAAACAAAGAGCAACCTTCTATTATCTACTTCTAAAACAGAACAAGAAAGCCCAATCCTGACCTACCTGAACTAGATCTAAACAGCTGCACACACACGCATATATACTAGCACATCAGCCTACATACTCTTAGATTCACTCCAAACCTGCACATCACTCACAAACCACCTACATCTACACAATTACCTAACAAACTTTACAAACAATAAGCAAGACCCCCTGCATACTCATTTGAACCGCCTCACTTCATCATCTATCATCACCTTGAACACCTACACAATCAATACACCTCCAGCATATACACACGACCAAACAACTCCTTGATTCCTCTTTTACTTACTAGAAACAACACCTGCACTACCAAGATCATCCCAGTCACTAAACACTCCATCATACACAAATAGAAACTGCATACATATATATACAAAAGCCTGCACACACACAGAAACTAACTCTGAAACAAGCTGAACATACACACATAATCAGCCACACACTCACTTCTGCACCTCACACACCTATATTGCCTAAAGAACAACCTGGACACTCCTTCATACACACCAGGAACTAACTCTGAAACAACCAAACTACTCTACTCACTGGCATACCCCTAAACATCCTACAACAGACCCCTGAACACCCTTACACAAACAGGGAACCAGACAGCCACCCTACATCCCTCATTCACTGCCCTGAACAGCCTGCATATAGACCGACTCACATACACTCTCTAAACAGCCTGCAGCTACTACAATAATGCCTACAACCACCCTCTTAACACCTGCACACTTTCTGAACCTAACTCAACACCTGCAGCAACCAAGCCCTCTCCAAAAACAACTACACATCACCTGAAACAGCCTCATCAACTTACCAGAACTATTCTTTAAATACCTGCGCACATACCAGGCCTTCTCTAACTGCCTACACACACCTGCAACACCTAGTTACCAGCTCAGCAACATCCCTGAACTCACCTACTACCTTCATGCCACTTCCACCCTAAAACACCACCTGCAAAACCCTGAAACTGACTAGACTAAACACCATCAAACCATCCAAAACCAGCGTTCTTCAACCTGTAAATTTCACTATACCTTTCCTTATTCCTGCAATACGAAACACAATCCTTGGATTCTTACCATACTCACAGACTACCCTGAACTAAAAATAAACACTTGAACACCTCCTATAAACCAACAAACATCCCTATACCCACCAGGAAACACCATCCCTGCTTCAGCTAGGACACCATCACCTCCTTTAACTCCTATTCTCTCAATAACACATCCAGAACAAAATCAACCTTTACTGAATTCTTACATAGAACCGCAGGTTAGCCATAACTAAAGATATGTTTTAAAGACACTAAAACAAATCATCGACATGACGAGAAACTTAAAGTAGGCTAAGACAAGTAATGCAACTTCAAATTTATGCAAAGAGACTAACTTGTGACAGGTATAAAACTATTTCCAGCCAAAGCTAGAATCTTTAAAACTTGAAAATTATATTTTTTTTCATCAGTCTAGACATAAAAATGAAATCAAGCTTAACTTAATTCAAGATTTCCTTTGAAACAACATAGTCTCAAACAGTAACGGATCCAGAAATTTTACTAAGGGGTGTCAAAATATACACAAATAACTGTACGAAAAAAATTAAGGGGGCTCAATAATGCCATATATACATAAAAAATAAATTTTATCTTTCCACACAGTGTAATTTTTCCGCGAAGGGGTATCGACCCCTTCGCATAGGGTAGGTCTGCCACTAGTCTCAAGCTTAAAACCTATTCTCATATGAAAGCTTTAACAGGGCATCAAGAGTATAACCAGAAACTTTCTAAAAATTTCAAATCTAAAGACATCTAAATAACTTCTAAACTAATCTGCACCACTCAAGAAATTTTAACCAAAAATAGGAAGATTCAAACAAGCTGCTCATTCTAAAAGACAATTCAACATAAAGTAATCTACGATAGTGATGCAGGGAAAATAGGAAGCAATAAAGTAAAGGTAAAAGCGAGACGTGGCTCAAACGAATAACCCATGTAGCACTGAAGAACTTATTTCGATACACCACGGGAGATTGTCAAGGAACACCTACAATAGGCAACTACCCTCGAGTCACACGAGGAACCCGCAAGTAGAATGATCGGGGAGGGGTTGACGTTCATCTAGAATCCACTAGAAGAAAACAAGTCCCAAAATAAGGTTCTTTCATTAACAAGAGATACTACTCTTCACCAAGGGTTTCATCATTCAAAATAAGCTAAATAATGAAATAGGCTAAGCTACACTATTTATAAGGGTTTGCCAAGCTTTAGTGAAAGGTCTAAGAAGCCCACACATAAGGCTTTACGTTAAAAGACCACGCAGGGCCAAAAGAGCTTAAATACTCAAAATCTCGCCCTTCAGCAATCTGGGCGGAGCGCCCAAAACTTAGGCGGAGCGCATACCAATTTGATTAGTGGGGTGGGCTAGGCGGAGCACCTGGAGGCTTGCTTCCCAGGGCGAAGCGCCTAGCTCCTCAGGCGGGGAGCCTGAACCTTGAGCATCCTGAACGGCTTCCAATTGCTTCCATCTTTAAGGCCCTTCCTCTCCAAGTATAAATGCACCTCTTGGACCTTCTTGGCTTGACTCTGAGTGAAGGTTCTAGTGACAGATTGTCCGGCATCATCCTTCCATTCTTGGGAAGATTTCATCCTCGAAATCCAAGCATCATCGCCCTCGGCTCCATCATCTCCTACATCGAGAGGAGTCAAGTCAGAAACATCAAAAGTGTTAGAGACATTATACTCACTTGGAAATTCGACCACATAGGCGCTGTTGTTGATCTTTGAAAACACTTGGAAGGGTCCATCTCCTCGGGGTGCCAACTTCCCTTTCCTAAGGTGTGGAAACCTTTCTTTGCGGAAGTGCACCCATACATAGTCACCCTTCTTGAGTTCCACCTTCTTGCGTCCCTTGTTTTTCTTGGAGGCCACCTTCTCATAAGCTTCCTCCAAGTTCTTCTTCGTCTTAGCATGTAGTTCAACCAAAGCCTTGGCCCGAGTTTTACGTTCAAAATTAACAACCATTTCCCTTGGAAAAGGGGTTAGATCAAGGGGAATCAAGGGGTTAAAACCATAAACATGCTCGAGTGGAGTCATGCCAATCATTCTATGCAAAGTGCGGTTATATGCAAACTCCATAAGAGGTAGCTTATCAATCGAAGTCCCTCCCTTACCTCGGGTCATAGCTCTAAGAAGAGCACCCAAAGTTCGGTTCACCACCTCGGTTTGCCCATCGGTTTGAGGGTGGTGGGACATAATGAACAAAAGCTTGGTGCCAAGGGCACCCCACAAAATCCTCCAAAAATGGCTAAGGAACTTAGTGTCCCTATCACTTACAATGGTTTGATGCACACCATGCAACTTTAACACATTATCAATGAACAAAGAAGCAACATGTTGTGCACCATCACACTTTTTACATGGAATGAAGTGGGCCATCTTGGAGAACCTATCCACGATAACATAAATGCTATCATGTCCCCCCTAGTCCGTGGTAATACCATAACAAAATCCATAGATATATCCATCCACAAGCTAGTAGGTACGGGGAGAGGGGTATATAAACTGGGGGGTTCGACTTGGGCTTAGCATACTTGCACTCAAGGAAAGAATTGCAAAGTCTCTCAACTTGCATCCCTATTTTTTGTCAATAGAATTATTTCATGAGAATGGCCAAAGTTTTATCCCTACCAAAGTGACCCATGAGTCCTCCACAATTTGATTCTTGCACAAGCAATTCTCTCCATGAGGACTCGGGTATGCACACTCTACCATTTTTAAAGATATAGCCATTTACCCATTGGTATTTCTCAACTCTTTCTCTTTTCTCAAGAGCTTCATGGATGCTCTTTAGCTTAGGGTCATGAGCATAAATCAACTTGATGCTCTCAAAACCCATGAACTTGGAGGCAAGAGTGGTGGCAAGAGCAAACTTCCTAGAAAGTGCATCTGCTACAACATTGTCTTTCCCTTTCTTATATTGAATTACATAGGGAAAAGACTCAATGAACTCTACTCACTTGGCATGCCTCTTGTTCAATTTCTCTTGGCCCCTAAGATGTTTGAGCGACTCATGATCACTCTTAATCACAAATTCTCTAGGCCAAAGATAATGTTGCCAATGAGCAAGAGCTCTCACATGGCATACAACTCCTTGTCATACGTAGAGTAATTCAAGAGGCACCCTTCAATTTTTCACTAAAGTAGGCTATGGGTTTGCCATGTTGCATTAAAAAACCACCAATTCTCACCCCCGAGGCATCACATTCAACCTAAAATACCTTTCCGAAGTCGGGCAATTGCAATAGAGGGGCGGTACTCAACCTACTTTTCAATTCTTGGAAGGCCTTCTCTTGAGGCTCTCCCCACACAAAAGGATTTTCCTTCCTCACCAATTCGGTGAGTGGAGCGGCAATGGAGCTAAATTCTTTCACAAATCGTCTATAGAAACTAGCAAGACCATGAAAGCTCCTCACTTGAGTCACGGTAGTAGGAGTAGGCCAATCACAAATGGCCTCTACCTTGGACTCATCCACCTCCACTCCTTGGGCACTCACAACAAACCCAAGAAAGACTACCCTTTCAACACCAAAGGCACATTTTTTAAAATTAGCATAGAGCTTTTTGGCTCTCAACACTTCAAACACTTGCCTTAAATGATCAACATGGTCATCTAATGACTTGCTATATATCAAAATATCATCAAAGTAGACGACCACAAATTTTTTGATGAATGGCTTCAACACATAGTTCATTAGCCTCATGAAAGTACTAGGTGCGTTGGAGAGGCCAAAGGGCATCACCAACCATTCATATAGACCAAACTTGGTCTTGATTGCGGTTTTCCACTCATCACCCCGGTTTCATTCGGATTTGATGGTAACCGGACCTAAGATATATCTTTGAAAAGATGCTAGAACCACTTAGCTCATCAAGCATATCATCTAAACGAGGTATGGGATGTCGATATTTTACCGTGATCTTGTTGACCGCTCGGCAATCCACACACATCCTCCATGTGCCATCTTTCTTTGGGACAAGAATGACGGGCACGACACAAGGACTCAAGCTCTCCCTCACCAAGCCTTTGGTATGCAATTCATCCACTTGCCTTTGCAACTCCTTTGTATCTTCAGGATTGCTTCTATAGGGCCGGCTTGTTTGGGATTTGGGATCCCGGGACAAAGTCAATTTTGATGTTCAATACCTCTCAAGGGAGGTAGACCATTTGGGATCTCATCCGGAAACATGTCCCCAAAATCCTTCAACACATTTTCAAAAGCACTAGGCAAAGGGTTATAAGAATAATCAATTTCGGAAGTAAGAATCATACCTTTGTGTACTAGGAAAATGAGTAGTTTGCTGCCATCATTTCCTTTCAAAAGCTCACCCGGTTGCATCATGGCACAAATGCTACCGGTCGAAGATGGTGGAGTCACCACCAAGCTCTCGGCCAAAGGACTAGTCTCAACAACCGACTTAGCCTTTGTCGTTTCTCTCAATTCCCTCATGCGCCTATAATCTTCACTTACTTGCTTGGGCGACAAGGGTTTAAGCACAAACTTTTTCCCTTCATGATTGACCGTATAAGTGTTGACATGGCCATCATGAACCACATGTCTATCAAATTGCCATGGCCTACCAAACAATAGATGGCAAGCTTGCATAGGCATCACTTCAAACATGTGCTCATCCACATAGTACCCCATCTTGAACTTGATCATTATTTGCTTCACCACCTTTAGTTCACCACACTCACTAAGCCATTGCAAACGATAAGGATTGGGATGTTTCAAAGTGGGTAATTTCAATTGGGTAACTAGTGTTTGATTAACAGCATTGGCACAGCTTTTCAAGTCAATAATAATGGAACAAACTACACCCATGACTCGGCATCTAGCATTGAAGAGGTTTTCTCTGTGCAAGGTCTCAGTATCCTCCACAAGCATAGTACCTAAGCTCCTCCCCACAACTAGGAAAGCATGAGGATCATCCTCCTCAATCGTATCCTCCACCGCATCATTCACCTCATCTCCCTCAACTCACTCATCCTCTGGTTCACTATCTTGCTCAATAGTGCCATCACCCACCAACATCATAGTCTTTTTGGTAGAACACTCCTTAGCAAAATGACCATACCCCTTGCATTTTTGGCATTAAATAGAAGAAGAAGTAGGAGTGTTTAATTGGGTTTTAGAATTACCTCCCACATTTGGCGTGTACTTCTCATACGGCTTCTTCACATCTTTGCTAGCCCTTGCACCACTTGCACTTGGGAATCTTGCATTTGGAGTAGGAGTCTTCCACTCATTTGGCTTACTCATGGGAGTAGGAGTGCTACTCTTGTAGCGAGTGGACTTCTCATCCTTCAGCCATTTCTCGGCTACAACCGCATCATCATAGAGATCATAGTGGTTTTCATACTTGTGAAACTTCAATTGAGAGGCTATGTCTCGGTTCAAACCACTTCTAAATCTAATCACGGCCGGTTCATTATCTTCCCCATCCAAATCTAGGGTCATCCGAATTTGTTCAAATTTATTGAAGTACTCCCCAACCGTCTTGTAACCTTGCTTCAACTCATAAAAGCATGTGTATTGGTCTTGAAGGTATTATTGAGTCAAATACTTCTCATCCATTGCACGGATCAATTCATCCCAAGTCACATGATGGCCAAAGCATTTCTCTTTCTATTTCTCTTGGCCGATTCCCACCAAGTAGAAGCAAAGGATTCAAAAGAAGATATAGCATATTTGGCCTTCTTCTCCTCGGTCATATCATTGGTGTCAAACACCCTTTCCATAGACAACTTCCAATCAATGTACTCTACCGGGTCACTGCTCCTTTTGAAGGAAGGAATAGTGAGCCTCGCACTATTGAGGTTATTGTTATCACGACCCCCTTGATAAGGCTCCGGTTGGTCTTCAAAGTTGTCTCCATAACCACCATAATCCCTCCTAGCATTCCCTCCAACATTCCCTATGGGTGGCCTTCGACCTCGGCCTCTACCCCTATCAACATACGTTCCCAATTCATGGATCTCCCATTCGGATTAGGAGCTCCATAGTCACTACCACCATACTCTTCCTCCTCTCCTTCTTGCGCTTCATCAACTTGCTCAAGAGGTTGCACATTTCGAATGGCTCTTGGGAGCGGAATATTTCCTTTAGGGATTGCCCAAAAGGTGGGGATTGCCCATTAGGTGGGGATTGCCCAACACTTGTTCAATTATTTCACGATCTTCTTTTACCCGTTGTTGATTAAGCAATTCAACAACTTGCTCCGGGGTAAAGGTAGGACTACTTGAGCCTTCAACAGCTTCAACTTAGATAGTCGGGGTCCCTTTCTCAACTTGGACGCTCGGGGTCCCTTATTCAACTTGGGTACTTAAGGTCACCCTTTCAAGAGTTTCAATCATTTGGCTCATGATATCAATTTTAGCAAGGATACTAGCCAAAGCATTCTTTACAAAATCTTCACCTTCGTTGGCCATTGTACCTACAAGAAGAACAAACATTGGTGAAATCACCTCACACACACCCTCACTTGTGTTTCACTCGGTTCACTCGTTTAGTGGTGGTTGATATTTCACTCAAACTTGTATCTAGGAGCTTCAAGTAGATGAACAACAATCCTCAACTCAATCAAACTATCCACAAGTCAAGTGTACTCCGGGGTGAGTGGAGTTTAAGTGACTCAATGGACGATAAGCACTTTAAAGTGAGGACTTGAGTCAAAAGGATCTACGAATCTTCTTGGAGTTCTACTCTCCAAGCTAGGCACGAATTACCTAAAAGCTCAATGGACTAGTACCAATTAAGTAGGAAGGTTACTTAGATAAGCACTAGTTAGAGGTTAAACAGACAAAGAAACAAGAAAACCTAGGAAAAACTACCCGAACCAACCTTCAGTGGACTAGGCGGAGTGCCCAGTGGGTGGGAGGAGCGCCCTCTGGGTGGGCGGAGCGCCTCAAAGTTCACCAGTGGAGGAGGTCAGGTGGAGCGCCCAAAGGTTGGGCGGAGCGCCTGGACGACGGGCCTCTGTTCTTCCAACTCCCTTTTTCTTCAATTTCAATCTAAATTTTGGATCGATTTCAACATGTTTTGCACAAATCCAAGGTACCCAAAGTTGTATATTAATATTATCTTCAAACTCCAATGATTATCACTCCCAAACACCCAATATTCAAAGCACAGTCATCAATCAAAGATTCAAAGTTTGGGTTTTAAAAGGTTTCAAAAAGTGGGTTTGATTCTTCATTTTTGATGTTATACAACTTCAAATCTCAAAAAATTGGTATCAAATCATTCGTTTTTCAATCTAGAACAAACCTCAATAATCAAATCTACAATCCACAATCAATCAACCCAAGAATCAATCAAAATCATCAAGAACAAGGGTTTAAGAAATTGGAGTTTTCAAATTTTCAAATCTTGCAATACCAATCAAATCCACGAGATTTAGGTACCCAAACGATGGGTTTTCAACAAGGATCAATCTCCAATAACACCCATAACATGAATCAAACAAATCAAAAAGTTATGCCACATTTTTGGATTTTTAATTTTTTCAATTTTTTTTATTTTTCTTCTTTGTAATAACTTCAAACACAAGAAACTAACAAGAAAATATACTAGGCACGATGAACAAAGGGTCGGGGGTTTGTAGAAACAAAACCCGAGCCTTGCTCTGATACCAAACTTATGCAGGAAAAATAGGAAGCGATAAAGTAAAGGTAAAAGCGAGACGTGGCTCGAACGAATAACCCAAGTAGCACCGAAGAACTTATTTCGATACACCTCGGGAGATTGTCAAGGAACACCTACACTAGGAAACTACCCTCGAGTCACACGAGGAACCCGCAAGTAGAATGATCGGGGAGGGATTGACGTTCATCTAGAATCCACTAGAAGAAAACAAGTCCCAAAATAAGGTTCTTTCATTAACAAGAGATACTACTCTTCACCAAGGGTTTCATATTCAAAATAAGCTAAGTAATGAAATAGGCTAAGCTAGGCTATTTATAAAGGTTTGCCAAGCTTTGGTGAAAGGTCTAAGAAACACTTCTATTAACTCCTACTGTTAATGAAAGAACCTTATTTTGGGACTTGTTTTCTTCTAGTGGATTCTAGATGAACGTCAACCCCTCCCCGATCATTCTACTAGCGGGTTCCTTGTGTGACTCGAGGGTAGTTGCCTTGTGTAGGTGTTCCTTGACAATCTCCCCAGGTGTATCGAAACAAGTTCTTCGGTGCTCTTTGGGTTATTCGTTCGAGCCACATCTCGCTTTTACCTTTACTTTATCGCTTCCTATTTTCCCTGCATAAGTTTGGTATCAGAGCAAGGGTTGATATGAAGAAAAGCATCAGAGCAAGGGTTGGTATCACGTCTCGCTTGTACATATCATTTTCCAATCCGCTAAGAATATAATTCTTACATATGAAGTCAGAATGCTTCCAAGCCTCAGTGACTAGGAAACGCTCATTATCAGGTGTTCAATCAGGCAGAACAGAGATGTCCTCCTTAATCAACTTTTACAAACTAAGAGTGGTCAAATAAAAGAATATTATTTGTCTCAATTTCTCAAAATCAATACCAAAACTAATTCCGACTTTTCTGCTGGTGGCATAGCCTGTGCAGCAGGACAACTTGGACCGGCAGCAACCAGAACCATGGTTGTAGCAATATTATTGGGTTTGTCATTTCTGTCACAAAATGACACAACCAGAATTAACAAACGGTGAAGTTTTTAATCTTCAAACAGAAAAATAACACCATAGATTTGTTAAACAATGAAGTTTTTAATCTTCAAATTGAAAGATAACATAACCAGATTTGTTAATCAGTGAAGTGTTTAATCTTCCAACCGACTAACAGTAAATTAATAGGGAGTAGAAAACCACGAATGCTTTAATCTCCAAACGAGAGTAGAAACCCACATAGGTTCTAATCTCCAAACACATATTATTATTATTCAAAATCATAATATGATTAAGTTCCTTAATATTGTTTTCTAGATTGTTAAGAAAACAGTACATTGAATTATAATCTAAAAACAAAACCAGAAGAAGAACGATGATCAAAATCCAAGTTTGCTAACTTCACAGCATCTTCTTAAAGAACTTAATCCCCTTAGTACCCGAGGTTGAAGATTATTTCCTACCAAAGATAGAATGAATTTACCATCACCGGTGTAGCGGTACCTCAAGGCCGGTGTTCTGTCGAACTACTCAACGACAACAAATCACACAATACAAGCTTTTTGCTTTGTAAAAAAATGCTGAAAGAAGAGAGGAATATGCAGAATTTTTCGTAAGGAAAATCTGCAGGAGATGACAAGTATTTATAGCCTTCAAGGTTGGATGGAATGAAAAGGTGCAAATGAAGAGTTGCTTCTAGTGGCTGTTTACAAAAAAAAAAAAAAAAAAAAAGGCCAGTAAGTGACCGTTTTCTAAAATATTTAATATAATTTCTACACAAAAAAATTAAATATTAAATAAACGAGTTTCTGTTGGTCCAAAAAATTTAGTCAATCAATCATATCAATGGACCAAATTCGAATTTGAATTTGAATCCGAGGCCGAGTCGAGGGACAATGACGAAGGCGCGATGCTTTCCTTCATCTCAACTCTTTTAGGAGTTAATAGAAGTGTTTCTATATTTATACCCAACAAAATTCTTTTCCTCTGCCAATATGGGAGAAGTTTCTTTTAGAAACCTTCATTTTCCCTCTATTTTCCATTCACACTGCTTCACCTTCCACTTCCTAAACCCAATATTTGGCTTTGGTGGCAGCTAACTTAGTGATTATACGGGATGGATGTGGATGTGGTCAAGGAATGCTGACGTGTCTTGAGTGTAGTATAAATAGGTAGCTTTAATGTGATAGTCGCTTATGGAAGGCTCAAAACTCAAGTTGCGCTAAGGTAATTATAAAATGATCTAAATGATAAAACCTTTGTTGGATAATTAAAATGACCAGTATTTAATTATGTTGATAGCTATAAATATTCAGTAAGAAAAAAAGGAAAATGTAGATAAGTATGAAAAAATCACAAATAAAAATTAATGAGCTCAGTAGCATTATTAATTATAAGTAACATCAAATACGGATAATACAATGAATAGTACAAATTGCCAAAATTGAGACATGTGTTGAAAAAATAGACTAAATAAAATGGTGCAATAATGTAATATAGTCCCAATAATATTATATGAATAAAGGTCTATAATAGGGATTGCACAGTTATATGTATGTCTTCTAATACAATTTTATTTGAAAGAGTAACATTGTACTATTAAATTAAATATGGCCAATTTACGATAGGAACATATAAAATTAGATGTCAACATTGATACGACAAGAAAGTGCAAAATAAAAAGGGTTTTTTATACAAATATACAAATTTTCTCCCTTAATTACACAAAAATAGCAAGATTTTTAACATTACAAGGCATAGCAATATTCTTTTTAGCATATTTTACAATAACTTAGGTAAATCAAAAAAGGAAATCAAACCTACCAAACCCACATTTCTCAAACCCATCCCACCATACCCTCCCCCAATTGCCCAATTCCACATCGTCCAAAATAGCTTATGCACCGTGCCACCGCACGCAGCCGAATTCGCTGGAAACGCTGCATCTCCGTTAAACTGAACCGCCACATCTCCGATCAAACCTTCATATACTCAACCACCATTCCATTCAATCCTCACCCCTGCATCCGCTGTATCTCCGCCGCATTCAACCGCTTCCATCGCCGTTTCAATAACCGAGATTTTTGGTACCTCACTGGCTATTCAATTTCTCGATTCACGATTTGATTACATCATTTTTGTGAACAAGCTGCTCTTTCTGTTGCTTTAACGCCGTGATTTGTTGCTTCAGTGTAGTGGTTTTTGATATTGCGGCATCGGAGGATTTCTCTCTGTCAATTTCTACCGGTTCATCATTTTAAAATCCGCCATTGTTCGCCATTAATTAAGGATTTTGTGAAAATAATGAAATGAAATTGAGTCTTGGTATCTGCAGTGGAGTAGCGCCGAATTGGATCAAATTTGGGTGTTTTGGTTTCGCTACTTTTGAATTTGATCCTCACTGTAATAATTGAAATATTAGGAGAAATAATTCTGGTGCTTAATGCTCTCACCAAAACATCTAATATCTAGTAGCTTCTTTTATTCAATTGTAAATAGTGAATTTGGCTCAAAGTAATTTTTTTTAAATATTGTTTCATCAGTATCTTAGGAATTGGAAGTAGACGAATAGTTATGGAGAGAAACACCAAAGAAAGCAAACATTATTATACAAAGCTGAAACGGTTTGAAATAGCATGATACAGTCTGAAACGGTATGATACGGTCTGAAACAACTGTTGAAATAGTCTGATACGGCGTTGAAATAGTATGATACAATCTAGAAACAACCAGATACAGTCTATAAATAGTTAGATACAGTGCTGAAACGGTGCAAAAATAGATTGATACAGTGCTGAATACAACCTGAAACGGTGCAGAAACAGTTTGATACGGTGCAGGACAGTGCAGATACGGTGCAGAAGAAGTTTGATACGGTGCAGAAACAGTTTGATACGGTGCAGGACAGTGCAGATACGGTGCAGAAACAGTTAGATACGGTGCAGATACAGTGAGATACGGGAAGATACAACGAGATACGATGTGGTTGGTAGTTGAGAAACATCGAGATACGGTGAGATACAGTGAGCATGAGATAAGGAAAAGTGAAATTGGAGGAAATAGGAGGAGTAAAAGTGAAATTGAGGAAAATTGTAGGAAGAAAAGTGAAATAGAGGGAAATGGGAGGAGCAAAAGTGATAGTGTGAGGAATAGGAGGAAGAATGTAAGGATTTGGTATGTTATGGAAAAAAATATTGCTATGTTTATGCTATGTTTGTAATTAACTTGTGTTTTCCTCTATATAGGGTTATTTTGCTAAAAATTTGCTATGTTTGGTGATTAAGTACTAAAAATTGTACTTTTGTGTAAAAATTCCAAAGAAAAAAAATTAAATTTTCAGCATAATAGTGGCTTTCCCTATGGCAATTCATGGTTTCATACATGACCAAGCATTACCAGAGGCGGATCTAGAATTTAAAGTTTCTGCGTTCAGGATTCTAATCTTTTTAAGTTACTGAGTTCTAAATTAGTAATTTGTACATATTATATAAATTTTTTATGATAAATACAGGGCATAGATCAAAGTTAGTGGGTTTCGTCGAACCACGGAACCATGGCTAGATCCGCCACTGAGCATTACAGCTTCTGCTTCAATACCTCTAACACCCCAGCCAGTAACTCTAAGCTCATCGATCATGGGTAGTGTGGGAATCTGCTCCGATAACACTATCAGAATAGAGCATCCCTTCCTTGTTAAAGACGATTCATTTAGGTATTCAAGATTCACCTAATAAATTTATGGTGCTAGAAGTTATTATCATTTCCGGAGTATCATATGCTTTCTTGTTTCGAAGGGTATTAAGGTTTTATAAATCCAGGAATATTAATGCATTGACCCTACAGATGTAAAATTCACCTAACAATAATATAGTGTCAAAAGTTCTTATCAGTGCGTAGTATCATATGCTTTCTCGTTTTAAAAGGTATTAAGGATAGTAAATCCAATAGCCATAATAAACGAAAATTGAAAAGAGCTATGGCCTAGAACGGATGTCACATTCAATAGCCATATTAGTATAGAAGACTCTTTTCATTTTCAGATACAATACCTTATGCACAAAGCCAGAACCTGGTGGAACAACAATTATGTTGGGAAAAGCATTAGAAACCCACTTAAGAAAGACGATTCTCTCCTTGTTCCTTCGGAATTCAATTTGCATAGTAGCTTGGATTGCATTTTTTCTGATCTTTACCACGTCAACTTGCACTGAATGATCAATTACTAGTCTATCGGTACATGAAATCTTGCCCTGAACTAAGATAAAAATTCATTACCGTGAAGTAGAGAATTTATGTCAACATACCAATGACCTCAAGCTTATATTTAGACACGACTAAGTGCTCAATAGATACAATAGCATTAAACAAAATTAGAAACCATTTCAATAAAAGTATATCCAAATTATAAAAGCAACCAAGTGCAATATCTATATGCAAATATCCAAATCTTGTTTTGAAAAAAGTTACAATTTTGCAAAAACTCTTTTTCAACCAAATAGCAAGAAAACTAATTTTTCTCTCTTGCTATTGGCCATGAAACAGTCTTGTAGAAAAATTGAATGAAATTTTGGTTGGCTGAAATTCCTGAGTCCTCAAAAGAAAAAAAGGGAACAAAGTTATAAAGAATTGGGTGTGGGCCTTATAACTTTGGGTGTGGGCCGGGGACACCCATCTAATTAATGATTAAGGAGTGTCATGTGGTCCCATAAAAACCACCCCCAAAGTTTGAAGAAGTGCAAAAAGGTCCTCTATATATAACAATTCAATAGCAAAACAAAAAGGTAAAAACCCTATATTTCTCTCTCCTCCATTCTTCTTCTTCTTTCCAAATTTTTTTGCAGCGCAGCTGCTTGTTCCCGCTTTTTTTTCCAATTTCGCTTCAAATATATCCTCCACTAAAGGGTACTTTAAGCTTTTATTCATCTCTAGCCCAATTTAAACCCATTCCAATTCAAATCGAAAAGTTTTTTCCGAATTTAACTTGTTTTGAAGATCCGTCATGATTTCGCTTGAAAGGAGCTCCGGTAAGTGTGCAGCATTTTACATTGTATAATGCAGTTTGTTTTATGATTTCTGGGTTTCGTTTCTGCATTTTATAAAAAAATGTAAATTCCAGGCAGCTGATGTGTACGGATTCGAAGAATATGTATGTGTACACTTATGTAAGAATGTGTACACATATTGAGAGACGTGTACATATCATATTAAGTTGCACCCTGCACATCAAATATATATGTACACATAATAATTATGTGTACACATAATATATAATGTGTACGCATCAGCTGACGTTGCATCCTTTTTATTCATACACATCAAATATACGTGTATGTGTACACGTATTATATTGACGTGTACACATAATAAATATGTGTACACATCAACATATATGTGTACATATTTTACTTTATATGTGAAAACATCTCAATTTTGTGTTCAGCTTCTAATGCATATCAATTTATGATGCATGCAGGTATTTTTGCACCATAAATGGTTGTACAACTGTTAGCAGTTGATTTTCTTTGTGAATGGATTGAGACCCCAGAATATTTTACGTGGATTTCGATGACAAGGGAGAAAGTACCCGTTATTTTGAATAAAAATGTTACGTATTCTGAGTTGGTTAACAAGATCATTACTAGATGTGGGGGAAGTCATGATCCAAATGATCTTTGTATTACATACATGCTTAACATCTTTTCAAAGCAAAAGATTCATCCTTATAAAATAAAGAACGACAAGGATCCCCTAGTTTACCTTGCCGATGTCGACGGATCTGAAAATACGCCTACTTTAAGGGTATATTTGGTTGATAGGTCTGTAGAGGTTTCAAATGAACAGCCCATGCGTAATGATGGGATGTGTGATGATTTTTCTACTAGTGGATGGGATGACATGGAGCTACCAGATCCGTTGAATATGAAAATTCCACTGAATCAAGGAGAAGAAGAAGAAGAAAATGTTAGAGAAGCATATGAAAGAGGAGGAGGAGGAGCAGAAGTAGAACTAGAAGAAGAACAACAATAAGAAGAAGAAAAAGAAATAGAATTCAGTCCGACTCCTGTAGTTGAGAGCAATACGGTTAATGTTGAAGGTTCTGAAGCAGGTTGCAGCGTTCAAAGGGACGGGGACGACGATGACACTGATTTTTATAAGGGTTTAACCTTCAAAAACAAGTGCGCCTTAATAAATGCCTTGCATCTTGCTGCAGTGAAGAAGCATTATTGTTTCAAGAAAGTGAAGAATACAAAAAAAAAATTGTGTGAGATGTGTAAATCAGAGCTGCAAGTGGTGGATCCAGGCCATAAAGTACGTTAGACAGTGATAGGTTCATCATTACTGTGTACAGGAACAAGCATTCGTGCAGGTTAGAGCATCTTTCAAATAATCACCCACATGCCTCTGTGTAAGGATTTGGGTTGTAACATTAGTTATTGAAAGTGCCGGATGGGGACTGTTATTGCAAAGGCTTTGACAAGAGGGACTCCGAAGCACGGTTATGCGATATTGGATGCGTACCGTTATATGCTTAGGACGACAAATGAGGGTACGCATACAGCGTTGAAGGTTGATGACAACCAAAGGTTTATGTATTTTTTTGTAGCTCTTGGTGCATGGATAAGGGGTTTCGCGCATATGAGGAAAGTCAGCGCTCTAGACAAAACTCATTTATCGGGAAAGTATGGGGGAGTTTTTTTGTCTACCATGGAACAAGACTCAGAGACGAATATTTTTCCTATAGCATTTTGTGTTGTAAACGTGGAATGCGATGCCTCATATGATTTCTTCTTTGAATATTTGGTCGGTATACTCCCAAGCACCAATGAGTTGTGTGTTGTTTCCGATAGGTATTCAAGCATCCCCAAAGCAGTTTCAAAGTATTTTCCACAAGCTCATTATGGAGTTTGTAGTGGCACTTGGCTGAAAGTGTTCGTGCAAAGCTTCATTGTGGTGAACTTGTATCCTATTTTTATAAAGCAGCCGATTCATAACCCCCGTTGAGTTCGAGGAACATTTCCAGTAAATTCGTTCATTGTGCTCAAGGGTTGCCACATATCTTGAGCAGGTTGGGTTTGAGCACTAGAGCAGACCCTTTTTTCCAGGCTGCAGGTAATACATTCTACACATATTTAATATGTGTACATATACTATATGTGTACACATCCTTTATATGTGTAGTCATGTGCCTTAGAATTTCAACACATTAGCCATATTTGTACATGTATTATATATGTGTACACATAATATTATATGTGCACACATATATTTTATGTGTACACATACAACTTATATGTATCCGTGTGTTCTCATTTTTAAAAATATAGACTTATGTGCACATATTAAATACGCGTACACATATTAATTATGTGTACACATAAGTTTATATTTGTACACGCCTGTGTCATGCGTAGTCATTTAAATAAATGCAGAATCATATGTACACGTTGTAAGAATCAGTTATATATGTGTAGGTTTGGTGTGATGACCTCAAACATCGCTGAGTCAATTAACGCAATGCTAAAGGATGAAACAGAATATCCCATTGTTGCAATGTTCAATGGAATTTTGAAAAAAATTTCTGAAAAATTTCATCATAGGCGTACCATGTTCTTACAGCACTCAAAGCCTTGTGTTCCTTCGATTGAACAAATATTAAGGAAAAATGTCACAGAGGGCAACAAGCTTTACGTTTGTTGCGTTGGCAATGATGTTTACAATGTCGGTACTTGGGATGAGGTTGTTAGTGTCGATCTAATTCAAAGGACTTGTTCTTGTCGGAGGTTTGATTTGGACGAACTACCTTGTGCACATGCTATGGCAGCCTTAAGATGTTGATATGAAGGAGTGTTTGAGTTTGGGAACGAGATATACCAATATACATCGGGGTATTATTCTACAAATGCATACATTCTTGCGTATGACGGCTTAATCTATCCAATGATTGCTGAGGAGTTGTGGAATGCACCACTAGAGCTTTATGAGAGGAAGATAAAGCCGCCTTTTATGAAAATCACACGAGGAAGAAGGAAGACCAAGCGAATGCCTTCGATGGGTGAAGCATTCACAAGTAGGAAGAATAGATGTGACATATGCAAGAGACTTGGCCATAAGAAAGTAACATGTCCCCAGCGGAGGGTTGTAGATTCCGGAGGCCCAAGTGGTGTTTCATAGAACCATATATTTTCATTTCTTGTATTTGTAACCATTTGTAAACTTATAGTTCCTATTTGTTTTTTATCTATTTTTCTGTTTAATATGTCTTTTGTGCACACATTACCTATTGTTTCTTTATCCTTCAGCGTAAAACGAACAAACAAAATTATAACATGATAGATAGAAACACTAAAATATTTAATGTACTGTGCACATATAAATTATGTGTACACATAACATAATATGTATACACATCTTGCTGATGTGTGGGTACATTACAAAAATAATTAAAATTCATTTACACATATTAATTATGTGTACACGTAAAATGTTATATGTGTACACATATAAATTTTATGTGTACACGTAAAGTTATGTGTGAGTACATTCAATCAGTATCAACAGCTAAAAGCATAATTAATGCATGAGAACTCGTTTGAACACTCAAATAACTTCCATTTCAACATAGAAACATGGATTCCCCATTGTAGACACTCCAATTAACCAAGATTTGAGATATTTGAGAATTAATGACAACTACTATTTAATGAAAAGGTCAAATCCTTAGATTCTAATGCTCCAATGATAGGGAATGCATGAGAACTTGTTTGAACACTCAAATAACTTCCATTTCAACATGGATTCCCCATTGTAGACACTCCAATTAACCAAGATTTGAGATATTTGAGAATCAATATGACAACTACTGTTAAATGAAAAGGCCAAATCCTAAGATTCTAATGCTCCATATGCATGAGAACTCGTTTGAACACTCAAATAACTTCCATTTCAACATAGAAACATGGATTCCCCATTGTAGACACTCCAATTAACCAAGATTTGAGATTTGAGAATCAATATGACAACTACTGTCTAATGAAAAGGCAAAATCCTAAGATTTTAATGCTCCAATGATAGGGAATGCATGAGAACTCGTTTGAACACTCAAATAGCTTCCATTTCAACATAGAAACATGGATTCCCCATTGTAGACACTCCAATTAACCAAGATTTGAGATATTTGACCATCACTATGTCAATATGTGTACACATATAAATTTTATGTGTACACGTAAAGTTATGTGTGAGCACATTCAATTATTATCAACAGCCAAAAGCACAATTAATGCATGAGAACTTGTTTGAACACTCAAATAACTTCCATTTCAACATATAAATATGGATTCACCATTATAGGCACTCCAATTAACCAATATTTGAGATATTTGAGAATCAATATGCAACTAATGTCTAATGAAAAGGCCAATCTTAAGATTCTAATGCTCCAATGATAGGGAATGCATGGTAACTCAATGAAACACTCAAATAACTTCCATTTCAACATAGGAACATGGATTCACCATTATAGGCACTCCAATTAACCAAGATTTGAGATATTTGAGAATCAATATGACAATTACTGTCTAATGAAAAGGCCAAATCCTAAGATTCTAATGCTCCAATGATAGGGAATGCATGTTAACTCAATGAAACACTCAAATAACTTCTATTTCAACATAGGAACATGGATTCACCATTATAGGCACACCCATTAACCAAGATTTGAGATATTTGACCATCACTAAGTCAATATGTGTACACGTCAAACATGTGTGTGAACTTTTGAACAATGCTTGGTTGATTTCATACGAAAAGAGAATACTATATATTGAATAACGATTATAGAGAAACATAAGATTGATTCAAATAATTATAATCATACTTCACAATATCTAAAACAACGATATATATCAAAGGGTAAATCCTAACAATGAGAAAGCTACAATAACAACGGGGACTAACCATAGCTAGGGGAATTTCACCATAAACTATTTATTAAATATTAAAATAATAAAAGGGGAGATTACATGGCTTAATCTAAGGTCTACTGCCGGTTGGAGAAGAAAAGTTGAGCGGAGTGAAATATATGTCGGCCAAGGACTTGCCTTGTGCTTTTAGGAGAAGTTCGAAGATCCTCTTAATCCTCTGAATATACATAAGTTGACGATCCCTTGCTTCTATTAGGCCTTCCTTGACATCATCAAGATCTTTCTTCAAGTCTTCCATATTTATAATTTGACGTCTTGCCATGATGTTTCTTCAGTATTTCCTGTAGTTATTGCTATTGTTTTTGCGTGTGTGATGGTGGGAAAGTATGTTCGTCCATTTATAGTGAAAGGATGTGAAACCGTCTGCACTAAATCGTTTAATTTATGTGTACAAATTTTATAATATGTGTACACATTATAATATACGTGTACACGTAATTAATATGTGTAGGAAATACTTGTATAAATTTAGAAAGATAAAATTGTGTAGGACAGATGTGTGCAAGTTAGCTAAGAATTTACCTACATATATTAACTATGTGTACACATATATTTTATGTGTAGGAAATACTTGTGTACATTTAGCAAGATATAATTGTGTATGACAGACGTGTGCAAATTAGCTAAGAATTTACCTACACATATTAACTACGTGTACACATAATTAATATGTGTAGTAAATACTTGTGCAAATTTAGAAAGATATAATTGTGTAGGACAGATGTGTGCAAATTAGCTAAGAATTTACCTACACATATTAACTACGTGTACACATAATTAATATGTGTAGGAAATACTTGTGCAAATTTAGCAAATAATTTCCTACACGTATTTCTTATGTGTACACATATTTTATATAAGTTTGAAAGATAGGAGGAAATAGGCAAGTCATTTCGATACATCGATAACAGGTGTACACATAAAAGAAAGCCGATCATGTACATCATGCAATATATTAGTCCACGACATCAAAAACTAAAATAAAAAAGAAAGAAAATCATCCAACAAAAATAAAAAGATTAAGATTATCCATACAGACCAATCAAATTAGTTCATCCAACACAACTTAAGGCTCAATTTCCTCATAGAATATGTCTACACCCCACTTCTTTCTCATATCTTCCATTGAACTATCATGCAGCAACGCCATTGGGGTGGTGTCAAGAGATGCTCCATGAACATAAACGAATATTCCCCACACGCAGTACCTGTTTCGTTCCTTGGAAGATTCATGACTCGTTCATAACCCCACAAGTACGCATTCAAGATAGCTTCTAGTAAATGTTTGAATTTACCACCATCACGCAAGAACTTTACGAACATAATCGTAATGGGCAAGACATATGGAGCTAATGCATCTTCACTATACACCCCCATGTTGCAATCATAAAGCTCGATCTTTCCCTGCTCAAGTAAAAAGACACATGATAATGCCTTTTATTAATATTAAGGATGGTAAATATCCACTTGGCACCATCCCACTTGCATTCACCAGGGTAAGGCAGCTTTCCACTAGCATAATCTAGGAGCCCCTCCTCACACTTCTTCAAGTTCATACATTCATCAAATGAAATCCCCAATTCATCACATTCTTTATAAAAGCTTGGTGTGCTGCAGTCAATTTAGTACAGAAGTTCATGTCCAAGATGACATCGGTCGTGTTGTAGTGCCTGTGGAATTCCTTATGCCTTATCCGCATCAAGTCTAAAATTTCATCAACATGCTTTATGATAATAGAAAAACAAAACAAAGATGAATATAAGCATGTAAGATAGTAATTAATAAAAAGAACAGTCACATATTTGAGCAAGTATGCACGTCTATAAGTTGATCATTTATGGGTACACATATTATGAATGTGTACACATATCCTTGTTCTGTACACATATTCTTGATGTGTATAATGACACGACCAGAAATCTGGTTAGGCCGTGCGGGCACCCGACATCCTCCCCTAGACCTGTCGGGCGAATCCTTACTAATTAAATTAGGAAAATAAATATAATAATTCATAAATAAAGACATGACTAAAAAAACACACCGACATATTGTCACCTATAAGCTGTATGAAAGAAAGTTACAGCTGACTACCCAATATACTAGGTTTAGGGCTATCCAGACTAGACATCTAAGAGTACAAAAGAAGACAGATACCTCCTGAAGGGAGCAAAATGCAGCTGAAATAATAAAAAATAAACTGGTGGCCATCCGGAATAAAAGCTGGCTCACCCTGACAGTTGAAGTCGTCCTCGCTCCTGAACAACGTGGCGAACTCAATCCTGGAGCGAACCTGCCGAAACAAAATAAATACACAAGAACAAACAACAAACAAGGGTGAGTCAAAAAGATTCAATAAGTGGGGCAGACTAGCCACCTCAAAGAATAGGATAGCTAGTCAGGGAGAAAAGAAACAGATAAACCAAATTTCTCTTATTTAAATTATGAAAAGGCAGAGCCAGATAATAGCTAGAAATACGCATGGAATCGCAAACTCATTAACAACCAGGAGCGTAAGATAGCCAGAACATATAAGTATCCCGAACATATCAATAATCAGAAATACATCCTGTTACGGCGTGCAACCCGATCCATATATTCATCCTGTTGCGGCGTGCAACCCGATCCATATATTTATACCGTTCGGCATGCAATCCGATCCATATATTTATACCGTTGCGGCGTGCAACCCGATCCATATATTTATACCGTTGCGGCGTGCAACCCGATCCAAATTTTTCTACCGTTGCGGCGCGCAACCCGATCCATATATTTATACCGTTGCGGCGTGCAACCCAATCCCCGTAACCCAGAATACGAGCCAAAAATATATAGGCAAATAAGCAATGCACGTAGAAATAGAACAGTAGTTATGTACCACAAGTCTACACAATGGTATGAAATGAAATAAAATGAGATGAAATGAAATGAAATATGATGCAAAGGGTCACATGTGCCCGTAATCCCATCCCGAAGCGGAATACTCCTGCATTCGAGGGGAATCCAATCTGATAACCAACTGGAGCGGAATACTCCTGCTCCTGGGGCGGAATACTCCTGCACCCGATATAATATAAACCAGAGGCGGAATACTCCTGCACTCTCCTGGGGCGGAATACTCCTGCACCCGATATAATGTAAAGCTGAGGCGGAATACTCCTGCACTCAATATCTGTCATAAGAGCGGAATCCTCCTGCTCCTGGGGTGGAATATTCCTACACCCAATATGATATGCAATGTAATGCATATGAATGACATATAATGCATGTGAATGCAATGTGATGCAATAATAACCCTTCGCCAAGGCGGGACTCTCATCGACAGCCGGGAAGTAGATGTCAACTTACAGCCAGGGTACAATGCTCAGATCCTCAATGCAATACCAACAATAGGACATAAGATATTTTATACAATGTAAATCCAAAGCTAAGGCGTAATGAGTACGCCTATCGGCAGCTACACACGTAAGGAATACGCGGTAGAAAATCCACGAGGGCACGTGCCTCCAAAAAAATGGATATAAACACTTACCTATTCCAAAAGTTAGCATTGCTAATCAACAACTGCTTTATCCTTTAGTTTCATTGCCAAACGATCCCACTCTATTCAATAAGCAGAAAAGTATATCAAATTAGGCTAAAGGCTTCATTCCTCACATCTTGGGGCAATCCGGTTAGGAACCTGCTACCCTATTCGCATACGCAATACGCAGGCCAGGCCTATGTACAGGGTTTAAGGTCACATAACCAAACCCCAAATAAATTATATTTATATGTTGCCCATAACTCACTGAGTACGAATATATAATCAATAATCGTTATCGGGGTCCATTTGACCCTTTAAACTATTAATTGAACTTATTAAAACGATGTCTAATATTTCAAGTTTTACCGTTAAAATATATTCAAACACACGTAATAAAATCAAATAATATATTAGGATCATTACCTGAATGTTTTGGGGTAAAAATACTATTTTCCTCCGACTCTTTTTCTCATTTTCTGGCATTTTTCCACAGTGTGTTCTCTGTTTCTCGCGTTTCTCTATTTCTGTTCGTTTCTTGAGAGCTGCTAAGCACTTGGCTAACGGATATTAATCCCTTAGCACACCGCCTAATCCTTTTTCTTTTCTTTCCTTATTTTGTCTTTTTCTCTTTTTTTTTTTGTTTTCTTTATTTTCTTTGCGCGACGAAAATTAAAACAGTACCCTCCGATATTCAAAATAATTCCAACTTTTGCATACAAGTTATATAAAATATATGTAACATACTCGCGAAGGCGGATCTCAAATCGGACTCCCTAAACTCAATATGCAAATTAAATGAAAAAGAAGTCAAATTATTTAACTTTCGGCATTTTAGCGGAAACTAGCCGAACAACATCGAAATTCACTTTCGAAAGTTCACAAAAGTCACAAATAATCATACGAACCTAACAGCGCTTTTGAATTTTGATTCGGAGCTCGTTCGCCAAAACCGAACTCGAAAATTCTTTTTTAATATTTATTGACAATAAAAACTGAAACCTTCTTCCGACCCCTCCCAAACGAGGTCTGATTTAGCTCAAATTTTACAGATAAGTCTCAATGGACCTTACAAATATTTTAAAATTATCGGCACGCCAATCGGAGTCCTAACTTCCGAAACGACTAACCGAGGTCGTTTCATTCTCCTCCACTTAAACTCTCGTTCGTCCTCGAACGAGCCTAAGTCTAAAGAAAAATTCGTACAGATAGCAAAAGAACTTGCACGACCTTCATAAGCTACTCCACGGACATTATTTCCTGATTACATGATCAGAATTATAACACGTATATCGAACTTTTGGAACAAAATTTATCTAGATATTATCATAACACCATTGCCCAACTTATTTTGACTAAACTGACCCTTCCTTGATCACGAAAGGAGATTTTTACTTTTTCGAAACAAAGATACATGAAACCTTGAATGGGTTAACATGATTCAGCCGATAATCACCCCTTCGATATACCTTTTGATATAGAACAGGTCGATGGAAATAAAAATTAGCTCACGCTTGATGCAATAGGGGAAGCTTTTGAATTACCTTGTTACTACACACTATAGAAGATTTGATGCAAGGTAAATTATTTTTTACGAACGCACCATGCAACATCTCAGTTGATGTTAGTGTTGTTCCGCAAGCTCCTTGTAGGAATGTAGTTACTCATATCCTAATGTATGTCAGAGGTTCATATGAACAGGGTATTGTCTTTAAATTGGAAATATTATGACTTGAAAAAGTAAATATAAAAGAGACATAGCAGAATTTATGGCTCAATATTCTAATTGCCAGCAAGTTAAAGTCGTGAGAAAAGTGGTATCAACATCTCAGAGATTTAATATTACCATTCAGTATTTGGAGGAAGACTCCTCCACTTAAAGCACAAACTCATGCAGCCATTTGAATAGGAATAACCATCCGCGCACAGTCTGCTGGACTAAAGAAGATTTAGCTAAAAGCTGAACGTAGGCAGACCTAAGCTACCAACTACCCTTTCGAGTTGCCAAACAGCTGCAACTCTCAAGTTCACAACTCCATACCTTTGCCGTAAACACCACCGCCTGATGGATGGTACTTCTATATAAGAATTTCGGCAGAGTTTCCCCTGAAACTGGATGATCCGCAAAACCAGAACCAGCACTATACTATACATAGGAATGGATACCCGGATAAGCTGATATCCAAAACAATAATATGCTTACCCTGCTACAATAACATGTATTCTGGCTCAACACAGGGAACGTCACAAGCGGCTACCAATCTCCCAAGCTCACTAGTGCCGGACGAAGAAGAAATGGAAATGGATCGAGGAAAGAAATAATTAGAGCTTCAGGAAGTTCATCTTCTTTTTTTTTTTTTTTTTTGCTTGGCTACCAAAGCTAGACTACTTCCGAGTCAGGCGAGCCAAAGAATCGTAATTGAAGAGATAGACATTAAATAAGCTTTATGGAAAAACATCCATACCAATTTAACCTCCCAATAAGAAGGAAACTCTAACCATTTACCAGAAAACCCTTTTATAACCCAGATAAGCTCATGGGATAACATGGCTGTATTAGCGTCTTGAACAAAAGGAAGACACATAAATTGCATATTACTTACTTATCACTTTGCACCGGTAGAAACGATAACACTTTCTGATGGTGATGAATTAGGATCCCATTATCCTACCAACATTGAATTCCGACGAGAGAGGTAAACTGATTTGACATAATAACATAATGTGGCACAATAAAATGCCAAACAAACAATACCGACACTCACTGTCAAATCTCTCATATTTAAACCAGATAAGCTAGTATGGTCTTACAAATGCCAGGAATAAATCATACTAAAAACTCACTCCTCTACCACAATCGATTTTTAATAAAAACAATATCCAAGGAAGCCATGGAAACATGGTAAGATAAAAGAAGTTCTGACCGATCGGAAGAATCAAATCTTACTCACATATAATGGAAAAAGAATTACATGGGTGTACTACATTGGATGCCTTAGCATCCTGCCAGACTAGCAGTTCATAGAACTTCCTCTGCAGCTGAGCTGAGCCACTACCCTGATAATTACCTTCTGAAGAACCACTGCCACCACGCTCTCAACCTTTACTGGATGGTGGTATTTCTCTGGCTGATTGAGATCTAAATAAAATCGCTTACGACTGTGCAAGTACCTGATAACAAGAGGAAGGACGACTGCTACTTGCCGGAGTAAGGGAGAACTCCACCAAAGATGACAGCCTCGCGACAATGATAATACCTTTTCAGTGAAAACTGAAGCTGGACAGATTGAGAAAAACTGGGTCTGATATTGACGAGCTACTGGCGCATTCTAAGAATCGCGTGACACAAGCTGAGATAACCTGGAAGGTGATCTCCCAAAATAATCAGAACTCTTACCTCTAAATGAGGTACCATGGTTACCCACTAGGGCCACGGGATCTCTTGTTCTTCCCACTCTAACTCTTCCCCCTCTAACTTATGGTATGCCTAATACCTCTGAGCAATATTAACAACAACATCAAATGAAGACTCAAACTCAATTTCTCAAGCCATATGGGATCTCAAGGAAGGTGAAAGGTCACCAATAAATCTTTGAACATTCTCAAAGGCTCATGGACTAGTTCTAATGCATATTCAGCCATTCTATAGAATTCAATCTCATAATCTGAAACACCAACAGGTTATCCGACAGGCTACCCTATCCGATCCACTCAAACTGGCAACATTCTTCATCTACTCAAAAGGAACTTTCCATGAATCTAGAAGAAAAACCGAACCAAGTTAGCTAATAAAATAGCGGCCCACCAATTCAAGGCTGGACCCTGAAACTGGAAAGAAGAATAATCGACACCATACCGCTCGATATAATCAAGAGCCTGAAGGATACACTGACATCATTTTACTTTTTTTTGAAAAAACTTACACAGGGATTATCTAATGCATTGCTTGGGAATATCGAGATGGTTCAACCAGATAAAATAATACAGCATCTTCGGACACTCGGACCGAGCTATTACTTGGGCTAGCTAACCAACCAGAATAATTAGTGGCGCAACACATGCTGCCTCAGAAACATAATTTACTGGAGTAATATTAAGAACTAGAATAGGAGCTCCCTGAGACCGAACGTCTGGCATGATGCAACCTGGTAAGCGCCCTAGTGAATAAAAGGTTCTTGCGGTATCTGTGTCGCCACGATTCTCGTAAAAGCATCATAGAGAGCCAAGGGAACCATAAGGCCCTGTTCCCTTACCCATCGCGAGCTCGTATAGGTGGGACCTCCATAACTAGATCGTCAGCACGATCAAAACTCTCAGGGCTTCGTCAGTGCTAGCCCCAGGCTAGACTGCTTCGTCTTGAACTTATACCGTTTGCTGATTTGTCGCACGAGGGTTCACAATTACCACGAAGGAATTAATGAATTAACGAACAAACGAAAATACTTTTGAATCCTAGACCGACGCACGATCAGAAATAAAGGAAGTGAAACTTCCTATATGCCATCATAGCCTCTCGTAGATAAGTACGGACGTCTACGTACCTATCAGCGAGACTCTACTAGGCACTGTCTTAGTCTGGATAGACTTTAAATTAGGCTCTGATACCAACTGACACGACCCGAAATCCGGTTAGGCCGTGCGGGCACCCGATATCCTCCCCTAGAACCGTCGGGCGAACCCTTACCAATTAAATTAGGAAAATAAATATAATAATTCATAATTAAAGACAGGACTAAAAAACACACAGACATATTGACACCTATAAGCTGTATGAAAGAAAGTTACAGCTGACTACCCAATATACTAGGTTTAGGGCTATCCAGACCAGACATCTAAGAGTACAAAAGAAGACAGATACCTCCTGAAGGGAGCAAAATGCAGCTGAAATAATAAACAATAAACTGGTGGCCGTCCGGAATAAAAGCTGGTTCACCCTGACAGTTAAAGTCGTCCTCGCTCCTGAACAACGTGGTGAACTCAATCCTGGAGCGAACCTGCCGAAACGAAATAAATAGACAAGAACAAACAACAAACAAGGGTGAGTCAAAAGGACTCAATAAGTGGGGCAGACTAGCCACCTCAAAGAATATGATAGCTAGTCAGGGAGAAAAGAAACAGATAAATCAAATTTCTCTTATTTAAATTATAAAAAGACAGAGCCAGATAATAGCTAAAAATACGCATGGATGCGGCGTGCAACCCGATCCATATATTTATACCGTTCGGCATGCAATCCGATCCATATATTTATACCGTTGCGGCACGCAACCCGATCCATATATTTATACCGTTGCGGCGTGCAACCCGATCCAAATTTTTCTACCGTTGCGGCGCGCAACCCGATCCATATATTTATACCGTTGCGGCGTGCAACCCAATCCCCGTAACCCAGAATACGAGCCAAAAATATATAGGCAAATAAGCAATGCACGTAGAAATAGAACAGTAGTTATGTACCACAAGTCTACACAATGGTATGAAATGAAATAAAATGAGATGAAATGAAATGAAATATGATGCAAAGGGTCACATGTGCCCGTAATCCCATCCCGAAGCGGAATACTCCTGCATTCGAGGGGAATCCAATCTGATAACCAACTGGAGCGGAATACTCCTGCTCCTGGGGCGGAATACTCCTGCACCCGATATAATATAAACCAGAGGCGGAATACTCCTGCACTCTCCTGGGGCGGAATACTCCTGCACCCGATATAATGTAAAGCTGAGGCGGAATACTCCTGCACTCAATATCTGTCATAAGAGCGGAATCCTCCTGCTCCTGGGGTGGAATATTCCTACACCCAATATGATATGCAATGTAATGCATATGAATGACATATAATGCATGTGAATGCAATGTGATGCAATAATAACCCTTCGCCAAGGCGGGACTCTCATCGACAGCCGGGAAGTAGATGTCAACTTACAGCCAGGGTACAATGCTCAGATCCTCAATGCAATACCAACAATAGGACATAAGATATTTTATACAATGTAAATCCAAAGCTAAGGCGTAATGAGTACGCCTATCGGCAGCTACACACGTAAGGAATACGCGGTAGAAAATCCACGAGGGCACGTGCCTCCAAAAAAATGGATATAAACACTTACCTATTCCAAAAGTTAGCATTGCTAATCAACAACTGCTTTATCCTTTAGTTTCATTGCCAAACGATCCCACTCTATTCAATAAGCAGAAAAGTATATCAAATTAGGCTAAAGGCTTCATTCCTCACATCTTAGGGCAATCCGGTTAGGAACCTGATACCCTATTCGCATACGCAATACGCAGGGCAGGCCTATGTACAGGGTTTAAGGACACATAACCAAACCCCAAATAAATTATATTTATATGTTGCCCATAACTCACTGAGTACGAATATATAATCAATAATCATTATCGGGGTCCATTTGACCCTTTAAACTATTAATTGAACTTATTAAAACGATGTCTAATATTTCAAGTTTTACCGTTAAAATATATTCAAACACACGTAATAAAATCAAATAATATATTAGGATCATTACCTGAATGTTTCGGGGTAAAAATACTATTTTCCTCCGAATCTTTTTCTCATTTTCTGGCATTTTTCCACTGTGTGTTCTCTGTTTCTCGCGTTTCTCTATTGCTATTCGTTTCTTGAGAGCTGCTAAGCACTTGGCTAACGGATATTAATCCCTTAGCACACCGCCTAATCCTTTTGCTTTTCTTTCCTTATTTTGTCTTTTTCTCTTTTTTTTTTTGTTTTCTTTTATTTTCTTTGCGCGACGAAAATTAAAACAGTACCCTCCGATATTCAAAATAATTCCAACTTTTGCATACAAGTTATATAAAATATATGTAACATACTCGCGAAGGCGGATCTCAAATCGGACTCCCTAAACTCAATATGCAAATTAAATGGAAAAGAAGTCAAATTATTTAACTTTCGGCATTTTAGCGGAAACTAGCCGAACAACATCGAAATTCACTTTCGAAAGTTCACAAAAGTCACAAATAATCATACGAACCTAACAGCACTTTCGAATTTTGATTCGGAGCTCGTTCGCCAAAACCGAACTCGAAAATTCTTTTTTAATATTTATTGACAATAAAAACTGAAACCTTCTTCCGACCCCTCCCAAACGAGGTCTGATTTAGCTCGAATTTTACAGATAAGTCTCAATGGACCTTATAAATATTTTAAAATTATCGGCACGCCAATCGAAGTCCTAACTTCCGAAACGACTAACCGAGATCGTTTCATATAAATACCAGAATATGTATACACATAAATAATATGTGTACACATAAATCATACGTGTACACAAAAAAGGTACATAGATAGAGAAAAGTGTACCTGACTCTCCATCTACTTCTTCATGCGGATTACATCTTGGAAGTCGAGGTAGTTGTAATCGTGACCCAGAAAAAGACACTTTTCCCTGTTTTTCTCCTTCATGTATGCCTCCTTAGCAGGATCAACTGGTCTATAAAGATCAACAGGCAGCGTCTCTTGCTCTTGAACATCTGCAGTTCTTGGCCTGGTTCCCCTATCCCTTGTTGCCTTCGTTCCCCTTGCCTTCACTGCCCTTTCCCTCTTCAATGATGCAACAAATGGAGACATCTGCACCCTCGAAGGGTACACAGTCCTTTTGGGCTTCTCCTCAGCACACCTTTTTAGGAATTCCACGGTTTCCTTCAATTCTTTCAACAATTTCATTTCATTTTCCTTTTCCTCCTTACATCCTTCACATAATGAGCACCTGATACATCAGTGTCTTCTAAAGGTACTCTCACCAGCCTCACCTCCATATCTACCAGATTGTTCAAAAAGCCTACGACCACCACCACTACAGTCAACATTCTCTCTAACTCTCCCATTAACAAAGTCAGCACTCATACCAACAACATTATCTCCAACATCTCCTCTTCCATCACCACTTGGCTCTGGAACAATTTCCATTCTTCTATCACTTTTCTCTGGTACAATATCCATTCTTCAATAACTATGTTCTGGAACAACATCCATTCTTGTATCAATATGCTTTGGAAAAACCTCTGTATCAACACCAACAACTGCAACAGATCTGTCACCACCAACAACATCCCCCACCTCAAATTTTGCACACCTTTAAGTCTTTTCGTCAATTGATCGATCAACTCATCCTCCTCATCCACAAACGGCAACAAATTTTTCATGAAAACCTTTCTCTTCTCCCTTGGAGTAGGCACAAGGAATGGGCTCATCACCTGCAAATCCATCACAAAAAAGTTGTATTAGAAAAGAAAAAAAACAAGATCAGGAATTAAACATACGTGTACACATACATATATGTTATGTGTACACATAAAAAACTATATGTAATATATTCTTGTATTTTACTTGTGTGTACACTTATAAGTTATATGTGTGTACACATATAAGTTATATGTGTACACATAAAGAACTATGTGTAATATATTCTTATATTTTACTTATATTTTACTTATATGTATACATAAAAGTTATGTGTACACATATAAACGATGTGTAAACACCAAATAGACGATAACTAAAAAATAACTAACCGGGTTATCAACATAGCAAAGGATATGATCACATTCCTTCTCCTGCTTGGTAGGGGTCCATCTTATCATCCTTGGTTATGTGGGTTTGTCTCAAATTCCGGGTGCCGAAGGGATGGAATGGCTTCATATGCCAATACAACGAATGCCCATGGGAAGCCATACAGGTTGTATCCTTTCATTTCAATGGACGTTGGCTTGACTAGGCTCTGAATTGTCATCTCAAAGCTTTTTCTCCCCCAAGGATACTTGGCGAAGAATGTGGTAGGTCTATGAGCTGACATGACAAATAAAGGATCAACACTTGTGCGAGCATCCTTCGAACATAAGATTGAGTGCGCAAGCCAAGCAAGGGAAAGACGAAACTTTGTTCTGGCATCTAGATCACCTTCACTGATCACTCTCAAGAGCTCACTTCCAGAAACAACATTTTTCCTCCATTCTCCTTGATTAACGTGTCCCATATCTGTTGCCCTTTCGTTTTCACATTATCCAGAAAAACATCACTAAGGTAATCATGGTAGGACAATATCGTCATTAATGCAAATTTGTTTAGTCCAAACCGAGCAGGAAGTCCATTAAATTTTACCCATACCTCCTTTGTCTTCTTGCATTTTATGGTCCGCAATCAGAGCCCATGAAATAATTTTAGAGGAAAAATTGCTTTATCACTCAGACCCAACAAGTGCTCAAACACCAAACTTTTAAATTAATCCAACATATCCAGACTAGTCAAAGCCTCTCAAAACTTCTTCATATCCCCGGAAATGGAGGATCTTTGTGTGACCTTGGCCATGGTGAACTCTCCATGTTCCTCCATAAAGGTCCTGAGATTCATATCAGGATGGAAAGTCCTTGTGCCCTCCTCAACCTGCAAATGATTAAGAGATATTGATTAGTTACATTTTTTCAAACAACATTTCTTTGTGTGCACAAAAGATATATGCGTACACATAAGTTATATGTGCGCACATGTGTACACATATATCTTATGTGTACACGAAATATCTGTGTGTACACATTATTTATATGTGTGCACATAAACACATACCACTTCTGGGGCTGCCTCTACTGATTTTGCACCAGCACTTTCTTCTTCAACTGTCTCCTCATCATCATCATTTTTATACAAGTCCTCAGCATCCTTCTCAGCATTATCCAACTCCTTTTCCTTCTTAGCATTGTCATCATCCTGTATTATCTTTCTAAAAAACGACCTCCAATTTCTCAAGGCAGCACGTTTTGCCATTTTTTTTCTCCAGTAGCAGTGCCAACAAGTTCTCCACCTTCTTGTTGTACTCCACTAGCAGTACCAACACGTTCTCCACTTTCTTGTTGTTTTCCACTTTCTTGTTCTTCTACTTGTTCTTCCCTTCCACTAACACTAGCAACACCTTCTACTTGTTCTTCCCTTCTATTAACACCAATAACAACATCTTTTTCTACTCCATCGCTTCTACTAGCAGCTTCTTCTTCTACTCCATCCATTCCACTAGCGGCTCCTTCTTCTACTCCATCCCTTCCACTAGCATCACATTCTTCTACTCTATCCCTTCCACTAGCATCACCTTCTTTTTCAATACCCTCACTATAACTTTTTCAGCAGTCTGATCTTCTCTATCACCAGCCTCTTCTTCTCTATCACTAGTAACTCTTTCACTTTCTTTCTCCACTGTATTCTTCTCTCCCTTATTGCATTCTATATCGCCCTCCTTATTTTCACCTGCCTGAGTTGCAGAGCCCTCATTTTTTGATCCACTATCTATGAGTGCTGCTTGTTGATCAACTTCTTCAATGATTTGATTTAACATTTACAGGTGCACACATATCTATGCGGCTTGGCTCTCTCATTGGGCCTCATTTGATCGTGCTTTACCGCTAGCAGTTCTAGTTCTTTTACTAGCATTTTCAGACGTCTCGCTTCTTCCATCAGCCTTCTTCTTGCCACCCCTGTTACTGATACCACTAGGCTCCCCACGACGTGTGCTAACCATTGTATCTACATAGCAAATAAAAGGAATAACATAGTTAGATTAAATGAAAATAGCTTCTAAGAGAAGTACACATGGAAAGGTGCAGACACATTGTTATATGTGTACACATCAAGAATATGTGTAAAAATAGTAGTGCATTTTTTAAACTTCTGTGTACACACGTCAAGAATATGTATGCACATAAAATAATATGTATACACATATAACCATATGTGTACACATCTAGAATATGTGTATAAAATAATAAATCTTTTTTTGAACTTTTTTTGTGTACACACATCAAGAATATATGTACACATATTGTTATATGTGTACATATAAAATAACATATGTACACATCAAGAATATGTGTACAGATCTTGCAGATTTATACACATTTTTCAGATATATACTCATCTTTTGTTTACACATCTGCAAAGATGTGTACACATTTGCAAATATGTTTACACATAATTTTTTAGTAGGAATCGAAGTCACGATATAATTCAGTCTATTCTGGGTTTTCCAACGAACTTGCACCATAAAATCCATACACAAACTCAAAAAATAAAGTCAAACCAGAAAAATGAAACAAGGATTTTCAAACGAACCCTATTCTTGTTTTTGCTCTAAAAAAGTCGAAAAAGTACCTGAAATCGACGATGAACAGTAGCACATAGAAATATGCAACAATCGGTTTAGTTCCACAACAAATTTGACGGAAATCGGAGAAAAGAAGAAGAAAATCGACGATGAACTGGGATTTTTTGAAAATTGATAGAGAGAGAAATGATGTAAGTTGAGAAGTTTTTGCGAGAAGAAATGAGTAAGCGTGCACTGACACATTGGAGACAGAGTGTATTTATATGTTTCTATTGTTTGCCCCACTTGTGTACTTGCCTCAGCTTTTAATATTTGCAAAACAGTCCCTCCCCCTCTTAATTACTCCCTTAATGACGAAAACACAATAAAAGAAAAGAGAAAAAAAATTCTTGTCCCCTTTTCTTCTCTTAAGACTCAAGAGGTCCCTATGCCTCTTTTCTCACATGAAACAAACACCACCTATATCATGACTTCTAAAATTAATACAATTTCTAACATGTACTTTCACAACTGTATAAGAAATACATACATAGACCAAAAATACTCTAATTATTTGGTATAAAGGATTGGAATATTAATCGTAGGATAGAATTTAGAATTATATCTATCCTATGTAGGTATTAGCTAATACCTTTACAAATTTTATAGTACCTAAATAGTGGTATTAGCTATCCCATATGGGAGATGAGATTAACAATCCTGAGGCGTGGTTTCTAAGGACAAAGTTGGTACCAATTAGACAAAATTAAAGCAATTGCTTCTAAAACATGATATGTAAAATGGATTAACTAGTATGAAGCATGAGTCCTCAACATATGAATATCTCCGATGGAAGAAAATGCTAAATCGATTTTTAAGACGAATAACAAATCCCATAGCATGAGTGCTACAGTTAATCTAACTTGTAGCAGAATACTTTCATCATAGTTAAAAACGCATAGATAGAGCAAGAAAGGAAATAAAAAAGAAATCTAAACTCATAGGATTTCAAATACTATTTATGTGCAACCGGGGAACTTGCTCAGGATGTATAATATAAAACAATTAAACTGAGATAGTCACTATTTTATAAATAAATTATAATTGAAGAAAACAAAAGAGATTGTGCATACTAAAGAAAGGGGGTTTTAAGATACAAGTGCTTATATAGTACTCTTCCGTATCGTGACACTGTTTCCTATTTAGTCAGTTTCAAAACAGGACAGATTTTTATATTTAGTAATAATTTAATTTTATGACATGAATCACAACTGCACAATAATATTTCGTTTCTTAATTAAACCTCGTGCCTAGTCAAGCACTTTCATATTAAATTATTAAAATTTATGAAATATTTAGGCAGAATACATGTGCAGCCCCTTAAACTTAGTAAAAATCTTGTGTAGGGGCCTGTTTGGCGCGCACTAAATGATCCGTAACCATAAAAAATAAATTCGCTGAGAAATAGTCACCTTCAGACAAGTCCCAATATTTTATACTGGGACTTTGAACATGTTAGTTCAAAGTTCCAGTATTTTATTATGAGACTTTATAAAGCTTCAGTAAACTGAACCCCAGTATAAAATAATGGGACCTTTGAACATGATACTTCAAAGTCCCAGTATTTCGTTATGGGACTTTATATATAAAACTTCAATCCAGTATAAAATAATGGGACCTTTGAACATGTTAGTTCAAAGTCCCAGTATTTTGTTATGAGACTTTATATATAAAGCTTCAGTCCAGTATAAAATAATGAGACCTTTGAACATATTAGTTCAAAGTCCCAAAATAAAATATTTAGACTAGTCTGGGGTGTATTCCAACATTAATGGAGCGTAAGTGTGCGTGCAATATTTTGCTATTTCTCAATTAATTTGAAAACGATGGATATAACTCATTAAGCGCGTCCAAAAATGACTACACATCAAAATTTTCCTTAAACTTACCCATTTTTCTCATTTAGACACCTGAACTAAGGATTGTACTAACCAGACACTTGAACTTAAATCATCTTGTATTTGTTGAACATATGGTGCTGACATGGCACAACATGTGTATAACATTCTCCTTTGAGAGAGTAGAAATCTCCATTCTCCACCTCTTTTATTTTTATTTTTCCAAAGAAAATTAAATAAAAAAGTTCTATCTCCTTCAGCCTTAATCTACAATCACCATCTCTACTTCCTCTACAACTATGTCCACCGCCACTTCCAATACAACCATCTCCACCGTATAGTGGATGCACACAAAGATTTTCGATTTTGGCTAAGACATTGTCTTTTGTGTGTTGGGCGAAGAAAAGTATGGTGGGTCTTCTTTGCCGATGAAGACAATTTCGCAACAGTACTACTATATTTCAAGGCAAATATGGAGCATAAGAAATGTGAATGAGATGAATTTGTTATCAAAAGTAAAATTTGAACAGATTTCTTTTGAAGAGAAAAACACACTTGTGCAGCGACCAAAAATTTTATGAGTTGTGGGGAAAGATCAATTTTTTTGTCGGAAACACACTGATTGCTTTAGTTTTTCCTTTATGATCTTGTTGCTATTTTACAAACTAAGTTCCTCTACTACTCCTGATTTCATTTACATTTTAATTATGTTGGCACCATTTTTTCTATCCTTTTCATATACCCATTTTGTTATTTTTCGATTTAGATTGAAAAAATCTGCAAATACAAATGATTAAATGGGTTAGATCGAAATTTTCTCAACGATATCTTAACCAACATGCTGACTCCGAAAATATTGAAGCTTGTGGTGCCGGTGGTCGTAGGTGGTTTGTGAGGTTGGGGGCGGGGGTTTGAGGGATAAAAGGATAACGAAAAAGGAGGAGACTAGCTGTTGCTTGTGCTCGATGATATTCTCTTTTTTTTTTTTTAACTACTAAAAACAACTTTTTATCTTTTTCCTTTTTCTGATGTGTCATTATTTTATTTGTCATGATAATGACATTAGCAGCATTTGTGCCTCACGCATGAAGCATTTTTTGTTGTAAAAAATGTGTTTATAATACACAATATGGTTCAAGTTTAAGTGTTCAAATGATACAATCCTTAGTTCAGGTGTTTAAATTAAAAAAAATGGGCAAGTTTAAGCGGCCAAGTATTAATGTATATGGTACTATATTTTCATACTTCATCTGTTTAAATTTATGTGACAATATTTTCTTTTTAAGTAGTTCCAAAAAGGATGACAGCAAGTTGGTAAGAATTTAACTTTAAAATTACTACTATACTTTTAATGAAATGATTTACAATTACGCAAATTTCTATATCTTATTTTGGACGACAAGTTACAAAATCTTTATTTTATATTTCTTAAACTTGATAAAATTATTGCAATACGAAACGAGGTGGTTAGTAGGTATGGTTGTTGATTCCAAAAGATTCAACATTTGATAAATTTGTGGCGCAAAACAATTCACACACACAGAGAGACAGAGAAGCTCCGACTTAGAGTAGTACTATACTATGGCGTTGCTCGCTGGAAACCTCTCTTCTTTACCTTTCTACTTTTCCACTCTGTCTTCTTCTTCTTCTTCTTCTTCATCACAAGGTTATCTCCTCTTTCACCATTTTTATAAAAAAGAAAAGAAAAATTAAAAAATTTGAATTAATGTTTAAATTGTAATGAATGGACAGATAGAAATTCAAAAGAAAAAGCAGTGAAAATAAGAGAAGATTGGAGGCAAAAATCACGTCCCATTCCTGCTGGTGGAACTTATCCTGCTAAAGACCACTGCAGGTAATTGAGCCTCTAAGACTAACCATACTTCTCCTTGCCAATAAATAATTGAACTTTTTTTCTCTCTCTTTCTCCATATACTTGTTATTCATGCTTATAATACACATACACTTTTGTATATTTTCTTCCGTTGCCCCTTTCTTTATCATAGCCCACACTTTTTTCGCTTAAAGCCCAAACAAACCCTCTGCGCTTTTTTGCTTTTGATAACACTGCTTCTACGATTATATTGGGTATGTTATTGTTGCTGTAGACGAAAACCTGGTTTTTCATTGTAAGTGTGAAATAATAATAGAAATAGATATGCAGGAGGCGAGACATTATTATTTTAGCGTAACGTAAAAAGACAATGTGAAATATGCAATTTGAAATGGAGGATATATTTCCTAAGGTCTCTGGAAAAGCCTCATGGCTTGTCGTGTTAATTGGCAAAGCACGTGAAATGCAAGCTTACATTGGTGGTAATACGTGAAAAAGGAAAAAAAAAAAAAAGAACTTTTAGTTGTTTCATCTTTCACCCCTTATCCTCATACTTATTTACATTAATCATTTGTTTATTTTGTGATGGTTTCTTTATGATTATATTTTGTTTTAGTGGCTCTAGGATTAGCTTTTGGTTTTATAACTTTCTGGTGGTTGTATAATATGTTCTGGTTTGCAGCCACTGTGGTTTGTGTGACAGTTACTACATTGCCCATGTCAATAATGCTTGTGCCTTCTTGGGGGATGGCATGTCTAGAATTGAAGTGAGTTTTCCTATATATCTCATTATACTGTTAGCTTTAGTTATAGTCCATTTTTGATGCCTCAAGTTCGTTCTTAATTCAGGCTTTGGAACCTATTGTCCATGGACGAGGGCGGAAAGAAGATTCGTCGGATGAGATGTATATGGGGGTCTATGAGAATCTATTGTATGCTCGTAAAACGAAGCCTGTGGAAGGTATGACTTTGGATGCTATTAAGTAGTTTTCTTGTGCTCCTCTAGTACACTAAAAGAATGTATTTTCATTCAAGATCTGTCAAATTTGTCTTTTGAGTAGTTGTTAGTGTGTGCCAACATCTTATGAACCATCTCCATTTTTTTGTTCCTATCTTTTCTTTCTACCGGTCAGGAGCTCAATGGACGGGGATTGTAACAACTATTGCAGTGGAGATGCTAAAGGCTGGGATGGTGGAAGCTGTTGTTTGTGTTCAGAGGTATGGCCTTCATCCAATTTGATTAAAAAGAATTTGGTTCTCTATCCTGGTCACTTGCATTGTACATGAGTTATGCATTTGAATTTTTTGGTTTGTCAGTCCAAAATAATCTTTTTTAACGATGTTTTAGTAAGCATCACATACATGGGTATGTACATAAGAGATCATATTGGAGGCGACCGTGGTTTTAGTTTTAAGCTTTATATAACATCCAAAACAGAAAGTAAGACAATATGGATAGAATTGAAGGATTCATGGCCTTTGAAGTCCTTCCCACCTATGAAAAGATGAATATATTAAAGTATAGAATCTGTTCCTGTCCATTCTTCTGCAAAGTGCTTCGTTCATATGTTATTTCTTTCCATTTACTTATTTTCCAACAATTCATGGACTGTTACCTTCTTCTTTACATTGTTTTAGTGATCCGGAAGATCGATTTGCTCCCCGGCCTGTCCTGGCAAGGTTTGTGACTGGAACTTCTGTGCTATTTATGTTCGTGTTTGACATTGTATTGATTAATTTACCCATTTCCATCCTCCACTCTACTTTCATGTATCAATAGGACTCCGGAGGAAGTTATAGCAGCTAAAGGTGTTAAGCCAACACTGTCTCCTAATCTAAATACTCTTGCCCTAGTTGAGGTTTCTTCTTTCACTTCCACTGGCATCAGAACTTTTTGCTTGTTTATTATTATCATAGCTGGGTACAGATTAATTTTCTGAGATAGCAAATACAAAAGAAATCATGGCATTCAAATTTGACAACTTTCCTCTAGATCTTTTCTTTCTTGTGCTCACTGTTTTATTCATCATTAGATCTCATATTTACTTTGTGAATATCTTTGTTTTCTACATTTAGCTTCTGATTATTTTCATCTCGTAACAATGTAATCCATACAATTTCACACTTCTAGTCGTCCAAGATTTAATGCATTAAAAATTGGTTTGAAAGAGACTGGTTTTCATGGAGTACCGTTCTGCAAGTTTACCGTATAATTTGTAGTTCAAAGGTTGAAGTAGGCAATCTTGTTCCTGGAAACAGGCAGCTGGCGTGAAGCGGCTTCTGTTCTGCGGTGTTGGCTGCCAAGTGCAAGGTATTCATGTACTTATGAAGTTATGATATATTTGTTTCTGCTTTAAGGTTCTTTTTTGTCATTACATCTTTGTATCATAATGCAGAGAAATTTGCTAACTTGCAGCTTTAAGATCAGTGGAGCAATATTTGAATCTGGAAAAGCTGTATGTTCTAGGCACCAACTGTGGTAAGTAGTCAGATGCATTCATTGATTCATTCTCTTACATCTTTGATCAACTTTTAAAAATTTGATAATGATGGCAATCAAGTCTGGTTGAACAAAAATCTGATCTACAATAACAGAAGGTTTGATCTATTGACATGATTCAGAAAGAATGCCGGTTGGCCTAACAATGATAAACTATAGTAGTTGAAACCTCTGTTAGGATAGCGTCTTATGCAGAGCTCTGATCTAAAAGGGAAGTTACCTGCTCTGCATATCCATATCAGATATGAGGAAACCGTTGTCTGTCTTATGTAGCCTGTGATAGAAAGACCTAACAGTTAAGTAGCGACTGCTTTATCTCTCCATCCCCAAATATTTGAGTTGTGTCAGAGATCCTTTGCTTGTACAAGTATCAAGTAATTGATATAATTAATCAACCTTCTAAGCTTCAACTCCAGAAAGATTCCCTGGTCTGTTACCTGCACACTTCTTTAATGTTGAACAAATGCTGATTGTGTTGTAAATACTGCTGAAAGCGTCACATAAGATTATCTCGACACCATCTCTGTCTCCATAAGCCAACCCTTCACCAACTTCAAAACATAAATTCTTGAAATTGCTTCTCCGAAAGGATGTCCCGTGACCATATACCGCCAAATCTCAATAACCATATACCTAACTGGTTATCTCTGAACACCATTATGTCTAGTACCCAGTTTTTCTGAAGGAGTAAATACCGCCAATAATCAGATGGTATTTCTTTACATCCTTGTCAGAATCCCACTGACTTTTTTTCCAGTTTGTCCACTGCAGGAGGAGGCAGGAAAATAATGATTAGTAAAATGATCTATAAAGTGCTTTTTATCAAAACCTCCTTTCCCTCCTTAGATATTGTTAAGCAGATATTAGTAGCAATACTAACAGTTGGTTCTTGACAGTGGATAATGGAACACGAGAAGGCTTGGATAAGTTTCTGAAAGCCGCAAGCAGTGAACCTGAAACAGTTCTTCACTATGAGTTTATGCAAGATTACAAGGTATGCTCTTGTTATAGTACTTTCATAAATAAAAAGGGGGTGTTCTCTTCTTCATAAAAAAAAGGGGGTGTTCTCCTGCTACTCTTTCACGACAAGCTCAACTTCTTTGCGAGACAACCTATGCATAATCTCTTGGATCTTGGAAGTCTATCCTAGTCAAGTATAAGCACAAGAGAACCAACTTCTATATTCTCTATAGTTTTGTCATGGCCATCTGTTTTCTGATGTTTTGTTTTCTCAAGCTTTGTTAAACAGCTTTCCTTAATCTGATGAGTACCTTGTCTGTCTAGAATATGTTTTAATTTGGTTGGGGAGGTCAATTCACTCTTGAAGATGCATTTCAATATCATACTCTCTCCAACAACAACACCAACAATACCCAGTGTGATCCCACAAGTGGGGGTTTTGGGAGGTGGGGTGTACACATACCTTACCGCTACCTTGTGTGAGGTAGAGAGGCATCATATCTTTCCATTCCAATTAATTTATATGACACTCTTTTTATTTTGGCACGTACCAAATGTTTGGCAGGTTACTAATATTATTACTTTGTACTACTCTCAGTAGTTTCTAGAATACAGTTCTTTTTAACTTATCATAATCTAAGGTTTGATTTAATGTTTCCTTACTCTTAGAATACACAAGTCAAGCTAATATCTTAAATATAGTGCCTTGTAAGTGATGTCGCTTAAAAAGTTGATAGGGCGTACCATTGCTATTTTATGTTGGATCAGATCTTCCGATAAGAAACTTGCAAATGAGGAAGGCAAAACTAAGCTCATATGGTTCTTCGATGAAAGTATTTCGACAGTTGATCCTATAAAAAATATTTTAGGCTTCTAGTTTTATGATCATCTAGAGGATATACTATTTAATTACATATATGATGGTGGTCCAATCAGTTTTACTTACCAGTCTAAGCTCTACTTTCAACAGGTCCATCTGAAGCATTTGGATGGCCATATTGAAGAGGTGATAATAGTATCTAGTTTTTCATATATTTTTGTTTTATGTTAATGATGTTTATTCAGATTTATATTTTACTAAAGCAGGTTCCCTATTTCTGTTTACCAGCAAATGAGTTAATTGATGTAATTGCACCATCTTGTTACAGGTATTTCAATTGCTTATTCTAGATTTACTGACAGTCTCTTGTTAATATACAACCTCTGTTCCAATTTATGTGACACTATTTCTTTTTTAGTTTGTCCCAAAAAGAATGACACATTTCTATATTTAGTAACAATTTAATTTTAAATTTCCCATTTTACTCTTAATGAGATGATTTATAGCCACAAAATTTTCTGTGACGTGTTTTAGACCACAAGTTTTAAGTTCTTTCCCTCTTTATTAAACTCCGTGCCGAATCAAACACTGTCAGGTAAATCGGGATGGAGGAAATATGCATAGTTATTCCTGCCAAACTTTTTGATCAGAGGTCTATAGTGGACCAAGTCTAATAATATTTTTCCTTATTCCTTCTCTTTCTTCCATATGTTGATACAATGAGTCAATCAACTATGCCTCAACATCAAATTAGTTTGGGTATGCAATATGAATCCGTTGTATCTTATCGTGCTATGTTTAGGTCCATTTGTTCCAATATTTAATAATTTCTCTTTTAAGGAAATTTAGGGGTTATTTAAGACTAAAGGTTTTGAATTCTCACACTTTACAAGTCATTACCTAGAATGAAGTTACTCTTGACTAGGACCTGAACTAATTTAAATGCAACTACACTGAGGCCCGAATTCAAACTAGTTGAGAACCATGTTGAGCCAGCCAAAGGCTCGAGTCGGCTCGGTTAAAGCTTAACTCGGCTCAGCTCAATTAAACCTTCCAGGCTCGGGCACAACTGAGCCAGCTTGACTTAACTCGGCTGGCTTAGTTAAGTCATGTAATGATTACTTCAAAATCTATAATTTACTGTACCTTTTTGTTTGATGTAATTAAAATTTTACTCACATTAAATTGTTTGGCATAGCGCTACTTAGGGAAGCAAAAATTAATCTTGGCTTGGATAAGCTCGAGCTTGGTTGTACTATGTTAAAGTGTCATTCATTGAGAATGTGGGTTGTTGTCTCCTGTCTTGGAAGTCCTCGCCACGTGAGTTAGCTTTTAGGCTTGAGTTTGGCCAAAGCCATTTTTTAACATGGTATCAAAGCCAAACTTATTCCTATGTTATATATTGCATTATTTGTCTCTACTTCTTCGGGATATTAACTCGTGCCGATTTGTAAAGTATACTTTTCTTTCTGTATTACAGCTGTTTTGACTACACAAATGGCTTGGCGGTGAGTTTTCTGCTCATAATCAAAGGGCTTGGTATATTCTGTAATAGAATTTTCTCAAAAAATACTGAGAAAAGAAGCATACACGAGCAGCATGTGCCACAGTACATACACACACTGTGGACTACCAGAGAAATGAGTACTCTAGTGTGCTACTTTGATCAGTCTTCGTAAATGCTAGAATGTTAAGTGTTAAATTCTTAAGATATGCCACATTGGACAAATATCATAAGTATATGTTGTGTTTGACATGTATAGTTTATTATCTGTTTTTCTGTTTTCAAAATAGCAAATCCAAATTGGTCTCACCTCCTTGGGTTTGAGGGGCACATGTTAGAATTTTAAGTGTTACAATGGATTATTAAAGTTAAAATGTTAGATGTGTTAAGTTTGTAAGCTACCAAATTAGTATTCCAAACGTTGCCGAGGCAGATTATTTCTTCTGAATAAAAACAAAGCTTAATGTCCTATTGCATGCAAAGATTTCAAACCTTACCTTCAAGGAACTTTCCAGGATCTGGTGGTGGGATACATGGGTGTGCCAAAATATAGTGGAATCAGCATGCCGCAGCATCCACAGTATGTCACTGTCAGGTAAAGTAAAAGCCAATATATACTTTGACAGGGTACATCAGCATGCTGCCTGCTTTACCCTGGAATAAGTTTGTTATACTTTTGCATGTTCCAAATGCAGAAATGAACGTGGCAGAGAAATGCTAAGCCTTGTTGAGAACCTTTTGGAAATTACTCCTACGATAAGTAGCGTAAGACATGATTCTCATAATTTGGACCTTAAATTCTTGTAATATAATTATCTCAAGGCATGCATCTTACTTCAGGGTGAACGGCGTCCATTTGTCGTGGAAACTGTGAAGGCAGATGATGCAGCAAAATTTGGTATGCGGTAGCTTGTATAAATTAGTTTCATAAGTAATTACTAAGCAGGCTGTCTCTGTACCCTTGCTGGTTCGAATTTCACATCTGCTATGGGTTGTGCTACTCTGTGGTGGGTCCATGTGTAAGGAACATATTTTAATCAACTATACAAACTTTTGTCCCATCTTTTTTTTGGTTAATGTCGTATAGACTATGGAAGTAGGAAAACTGTTACAGAATTATGCAACCTAAGCTTCATGTTGTGTCGCATTTTCTAATGTTTGCTTGTTCAAGTTATGATCGTTTGATGGATTTTTTACAACACTTAGACCACACTTAATTTATGAATTTGTTTTAGTTCTACTAGTGTTGCTGATTCTGGTCCATTACAAAATCTTGTTTATCTTAGTTGTTTCGACACTTTTAATCTAATCAGATTTTTCTGGAGGGAAGAGAGATTGCTTGTAGGTGAATCTCTATTATTTGATTATATTCATAGCATATATGTCATGAATAAAGTTCTATAACAGGACACTGCTTCATTTACTATCTAACATCTATAATATTTGGCACATCTCATTGACTATTTATTCCTGCTTCATTTACTATCTAACATCTATAATATTTGGCACATCTCATTGACTATTTATACTGGCCTAAGATTAACATCAGTTCGTTTTAACCGTGACAATTCAAGTGGATTTAGCTGATTAAGGTGCTTACAGTTTTAATTATTTGTTATGGTACTCATGGTTGATTACAGTATGCTCTCAGCAGAATCACGAGAAGCAAATCTTTTTCTGTTATGATCTTGAAGTAAATATTTTTCCTCTGTGATGTTTAAACACCTTTTCCATGATCTAGCGAGATTCATGCAAAACTTTCCGATTTCCAGGAAGGGGTCCTTCTCAACCTGCTCCAAAGTTCATTGGAAATTTAATTGCATTTTTTCTCAACATAGTAAGGATTTCTCGTTCATATAATTGTTGATTTCAGAAATTGTAATAAAATCCCTGTGCTAATCTTGGTTCTTTGGGTTCAGGTCGGGCCAAAGGGTCTAGAATTTGCCCGTTACTCACTAGATTACCACACAATCAGAAATTATTTGCATGTAGTCCGCAAGTGGGGAAAAGAAAGGTTTGTAGAAATTAATATTTGTTCCAGTATGAGGAAATAGACTCATGTTTTTCTCTCTCACTATTGTGGGTTTTGTGAAAGGCAGAGCTGACAGACACATGCCAGCATATGCAAAGAAGATTGTCAGCATGTATAATCAGAGTGGAGAAATTGATCAAATGCTTTCCAGCAAGTGAATAATATGATGGTGAAACTTCGGTGATTGCAACTCCCACATGTACGTAAATAGTGTCAATCTTTAAAAGAGCAGTTGCACGTATTTTCTAAAGCAGAGATACATCCAGTCTATAGAAGTCATGATGCAGTCCAAAATTTACCTGACAAACTGAACACATGCACTTTAATTAACACTTTTTGATAGGGGAAACACTAGTCCTTTTTATATTAGTTTATGTTGATTATTGGTAAACCATCTTTCTGATATATGTAATTTAGTTTAAGATGTTTGAGGATAATGCTTTTGATTGTGAATCCATAACCTTACATTTGATCTAGTTTGGCTCAAAATATCTTCCGATTTGTTCTCTGGTTCAACTGAATGTTATAGTTTTCTTGTCAAGAATCAATTCTTTGTATCTTGAGAATAAAATTTGAAGATAACTTATAGTTTTCTAAAATAGGATTCCTTCTCAAATCATGTTAAGCACCAATGAGATGGAAATTCATCTCTCTAATATATTGTTGAAATGGTTAGAAGTAGTAGTCCAAGATAATAAAAGGCAATCAGCAGACTGAAACTGAACTGGAGGGAGATTTCTAATCCGTGTTCATAATGTTCCTTTGCTATTAGTTGAAAGATGGTGGTTATCGGAAGAAAAGAGTTGAAACATTGTGAAAAATAATTTTTAGTTTTCTGATAGATGCTTCATTGGTTGAACCTTTTGAACTTCCTTCTCCAGGCCTGAATGTTCATAGGCCTTTTTTTTAAACTTCCTAAGTCATGATTTTGCACCAGAAAGTGATCAACGAAGTAAATAGGGGAATCTTGTCACAAATGTTAACTCCATGCTATCATGTAAGGATCTACAAGACTACAACAGAGATGCAAAAATCAGTGTGGAGTACAACTTTAGAGGATATGTAGTCGTATTTAATGAAAAAGATATCACCATGACAGGACTTTTGTGTATATTATATTTAAAACTTTTATGCGGCCAAAATTTACCAATAAAACATGATAGCTATAAGGAACATGGTCTATCAACTTTAAATTCTTAAGATGCAAACAATCAAAAAATGATCTCAAACAACCAAAGCGACCAACATCTCACCATATAGAAGAGTTTTAAACTAACTTCATATCAATCAGCTCATATTCCTTCTTCGCTTTAGGAGTTTGAACGATTGCTATTCCAGTTCTCTAGTGCTTTGGGACTTCAGCTCTGGAATCCAAGCAGTTATTTAAATTGGAAAATTGGCACATTTCTTTTCTTTTTTGGTGCCAAATTAAGTACTATGTTTTCCATGGGCACAAGTTTCAAACAAAGTAGTTGGTAACAACAACTGATCGTCTTCAACTTGTGTCCAGCAAGTGTCAGTGTTTCATGCCATATACCTGTGCATTCAGCGCTTCATAAGTGAGAACTTTCTGCTTTTCCTGAATGTGCTTTTCTTGTATGTCAATGATCTTATATAGGAAATATAATACCTGATACTAGTGAAACTATCAAAGATGATATGAATCATGCGTTTAGTATACATAACATGCCAATTCATAAAAGAAAAAAAGGTAATAAGCTGTGACACTGGTGAAAATCCACATTGAGCCTTGTCAGAGTACAGTATGATATAATCATACCATTTAAGCCATTATTTCCTTCCTTTTTATTACAGTATTGATGGATAAACACTACTACATACATCTTCGTCATACTTTTTATAGTTTCAAGGAACAGAGTTTTTTGGTTTGGCAGCTGCATTTCATTTTTTGTCTTACCCTTAGGTAAGGGAGAGCATGGGTGGAGAAATCTAATAAAAGCAAAGCACTGTGCTTCAGTTGCCGGTGCAAAAATTAAACAAAAGCATTTATTGCGGATACATAAATTTGATGAACCTTCAGGATGAGCTTATATCATATAGTGCTAATAGTCGATTGATTCAGGCTTTGCTTGCAGTAGCTGATTTTCTAGTGGCTGCTTTGGTAGCTTCTTACTTTCTTAAGATATTGGTGTAGGTTCAGAAATTTTTTATAATTTCTTTTCCTGGTGGTACACTAGTTCGGAAGTATATTACTTTGTAAATTCTTGAATAATTTTGGTTTCCTGCAGTATTCCTTCCATCTGTTCATAATTCCTGTGTTTGGCTAGCTCTGGATGGTTTCTTAAGGCTCTGCTTTTCAATAGCTTGAACTTGGTACGACATTGGAGTGCTCGCGTATTCAGATGCATAATACAACGTTAGAAGAATGAATCTAGGAACTTTGAGAACTGTAACCTAGTGTTACTAATCTGTGTAGTTAAACAATCTGAATGTTTTTGAGATCTTAGATGACAGTCTTAGCTAAACTATTTTTCTGCTAATTGCACCTGCAGGTCTCACCTTGAAAGCTAGTAATGTGTTATCTCATGTTTTTTATGAAACCCTATATAAGCTTTATATATTTTAGCTTAACACACTCTTCTAGTAGGGCATGCAGCAGTAAGATAAAAGGACAGTGCCCACCATCCAACTCGGGCGAACACTTAAAGGGTGACTGCATGATAGATCAGAGCATGAAAGAATGGGTATGGAACTTGAGGATATAGTTGGTGACCAGGCCATGTGTACTCCTCTCTTGGTAAGAGTGCTGTCTAATAATAGGTTGTAAGGTTAGAAAAACCTAAGTAAGTTCCACTGCAAAAGGACACGAAAACAACTGTAGCTTCAAATATGTCACTAGCTCTAGCAGCCTGGTAGAAGTGGAAGATTCAAACACTTTGCATGGAGCAAGTTGAGGAACATGAGCTGTGTGTTTTCCTCTCAAGGTTTGAAATTGACTTATCTTATATTTCTTTTGCAAGACTTTTGTATGTGGTGGTGAAGCAATTCTAGATGGGACACTAGATAAAGGTTTGCTGCATGCTTGATTCAGCAGCATGGGAACTCATATGGGTTGTCTATATATGTACTGCTGCTTTGGATTTTCTTCTTTTTGTTAATTCTTTTCTGTCAGTGGAATTTTTATGTTCTTGTTCATTGTAAAATGGGAAATTTAAGTCATGTTGGATCTGATGGAAAAGCCATAGAGTTAAATTCCTATTCTTTATCATAGAATGTTAAAAAAAAGGAAACAAAAAATTGTCACCAAGGAGACAACCATGGACCACTTTTCTGAACTTACACACAGCCATCTTCCCACCCCCCTCCCTCTTAGTTCTTAGAAGAAAAGAGTGAGAAATGAGAAGTTCAGTTTATAGATATTGTACCAGAACCAATTAAAGAAGAATGAGACAGGAGAAAAATCTAGGTAACATGGCAATGATTCATATAGATTTGCTGTTAGGTGCTAGACTAGACGGATAAAATGAATCACTGCTTCTTTTTTCCAATTTTCTATTTTGGTCATGACTCATGCAAGCTGTTATTTGAGATGTGCACAAATGTTTGTAATATTTTGACTTCTGAAGAGGGGAAGTTGTGGATATAAAAGATTGAGGAAGTTCCCATTCATTCATGGAGCTTTGACCCCTTAAGGATGAATCTTTGAGCTACCCCAGCCATGCAGTTGGCCCTTTGAAGTTCAAGATAATCTTGTCACATCTTAGATGATAATGACTGAGCTAGACTTATATGGTATTGGTCTGAGGTATGAAATTCTAATTTGATCTAATTTGGGAAACCTATACTATTATACTGTCTAACACTTGAGAATAATGAAACAATATCTAACAATTCTCCAAGTTTGACTTGGAAGTAGCGGATCTTTTTAATCCTCTTGTTCTCTATTTTTTGTGGGCTCTATCCATGTGCTTGGCAACATGGAGGTACTCTTAAGAGTTTTCCATAGGTATTTTCTGAACTAAAGTAGTTTCATATTATAAATAGAAATAAGGGATGTTGTGGAATTATGGATATTTGGTCCACCATATTTAATTGGGACCTAGGTGGACCATGTTCTAGAGATAGATCCCATCAGTTGAAATAAATGACTTAGGCGGACCAAAATTTATTGAGTGAGAGAACCTTTGTGTTACCTTTGACCTTATTTTACCAACTTGACAACGTCAGAAGATGAATTATCCTTTGCAAGCAGTGAGGCATGATGCATAAACTGAACAACATCACACTTTTTAATTTTTTTTCCATAGAACTGGTTAAGTTACTGACAGAGAAAAGAGAAGTTACATTTTTCTATTAAACATTATTCAACCTTTTGTACAAATTCTCCTTAGAAGTAGATGCTGAAAAAGCCTCTTCTTCCTTCAAAAAATGCCCAAAGAGGGATTTTGGGATTTCTCTGGAGAGGGCTGCTCTCTGTTTTGTCTCTTCCTTCTCTTGTTACAAATGGTCTTACTTTTTAAACCCCCACTACAGACTTTATCAGTTTGTTACTTGGAGTAAAATTACAGGAAGAAAAGAAAAATCTTATTTGCTAGACATTAAAAAGGTGACTTGCTTCTTCTATGACATGCAACAGCAACAGATTGATTTTTCTGCATAATTTCTTCTTTCCATATTTTGCCAATATCTTGTGCTACTTTAATGGCATCTAAAGATGCACCAGAGAGTCCTCTTCTTGTAAAACCAACTGCATACAGACCAGCTTTTCCTTTCCATCCATCTGGAAATGGGCTTTTCGGAAATCCCTCCCCTGAGAAAAATTCATTTTCCTGTATACAAAAAAGTCAAATTCTCATTAGGCCAAATTTTCAAGGAAATTTTTTTTAATAGAAAACTCTTATTAAATAACTCTAATAGAGCAATTCAATTCAGTAAGGACACACAAAAAAAAAAAAAAAAAAAAAAAAACGAAAAAGAAACAAGATTTTGCAGCTCAGATCTGCTGATCTAATCCATTCAACCATTTTCTTGGAAATCTCAATCCTGTTTCTTGAAAACTTATTACTACCATAGTAAAAGAAAAAGAAAAAAAAAGGAATCAGCTATGTTTCTCTGTCCCCAATAAACTAAAAAGAAAATTGAAGCAAATGAGAATACCAACCACCTGATCACTAACAATACAAGAAATAGGAACAGAGAATCTACAAGAAACCAAGTTACCAACTTCCATAACTGTCACCAGAATCCATAAATAAAAAATAAAACACCAACTTGGATATATAACCAAAACAACAAAAGAAACTGTTTCTCTTATCACCTTTAACCAGGAAGGAACATTGCTGCAATATCCTGTTGCAAAGATAATAGAATCAATCTCAAGAAATTCCCCATTAACAAATTCTACTTTTCCTTGAGAAAATTTCTTGATCCCTGGAACTATCTTTATGTCCCCTGATCTAATCTTTTGTAATGCACCTATATCTAAGACAGGAGTTTTCCCTTCTGTGTTCTTGAGCTGTAAAGGTCCCGTGGATGGCCTTTTCAAACCATACTTTTCTATATTTCCAAGAAGTAACCTTGCTGCAACTAGCAATATCTTATCAACTAGCTCAATTGGTAGCCATTTCATCATTGAAACTGCCAGCTCAAACGTTGATCTTCCAAGAATTTCCCTTGGCAAAACATGAACCTGTTCATTAAAAATGAAGAAGTTATAAAGATATTCCCCATGAGATTATGTACTTGTGAGGATCAAGTGCATTGGTGTAGATGCAACATAGACGTGTGAAAATTACTAAAATTTAAAAAGTACTACTATGTTTTGAACCAATAATTGCAAAAGTGCAATGGTTTCAGTCGTGAAAACAAAAAGGTTGAAATTATCAAGTTTAGATGCTGGATCCATCAGGGGTGAGAAATGAGACTAACCGAGCTTCGAACCACCATGGATGGACTTGCATTATGGTGACAAAGATCAAGTGAAACTTCCATGCCTGAATTGCCACATCCAACAACTAACACATTCTTCCCTTCATAAGCCTCCCCTGTTTTATAGTCACAAGCATGCATGATAGGTCCACCAAAATCTTGCAAGCCTTCGAATTCGGGCACTACCTTTTCTGCATTCTCTCCTGTGGCCACCACAAGATACCTGCATATATATTCAGTGACCGAACCTGTTCTAGACACTGTCTTTATCCTCCATAAACCACAAGTCTCGTCATACTTAGCAGAGTGGACTGACTCATTGAATCGAGGGTTGATCTCGAAATTCTTGGCATATGATTCAAGGTAGTTGACGAATTGGTACTTAGTAGGATATTCAGGGAAGTGTTTTGGAAATGGGAAGTAAGGTAATTCACAAAATTGTCGAGGAAGGTGAAGTTTAAGGCGATCATATGTCCTGTTTTGCCATAGGGAAGCAATGCAGTTGGCGCGGTCCAAGATTACAAATGGAACCCCTTGCTGTTTAAGGCCAGCACCAACTGCTAGTCCTGAAGGACCGGCTCCTACAATAACAGGACCATTTACTAGTATGCATCTACCAGCAAAGAATTCTTCTTGCTCAAGTGCATGAACTATTAGAGGTGAACAAGGATTACAATGATTATTCATCAAGAAGTAGTTGAAATGTACAACTTTTATAGTTGTAGGAAGCAATACCTCACTGTTGTGATCTTCTAGTTTCTGATAGTTTTAGTGGGACAAAAGAGCAGGACTAGAGAAAATTAGAGAAAGGGAGATATAAGCTCAAGTTGGTTGTTTGACAAAAAACTGTGTGGAGAGGGTTTAGAAGAATAGAGAGGTTTAAATAGAGGGGAAGTTGGCCATGAGGGATGGCATGTAATTAGGATTTGAAAATGATGTGTTGATTGTCCTTTTCATATGATTAAGTCTGTGGTCTTCTCCCCCTTTGTTTTGTTTGATGCACATATATATATATATATATTCTTTTATTAATGTATCTACACATATACAATTGTTTAACTCTCTTTTGAACCTATATATATTAATGAGACCCCACATTCAATGTAAACCCTTCTATAAAAAGCTATTTCCATTTTATCCAAGCTGTGCTATTATATATAGTATGGCTTGTATGACCTCAAGCTACCTACTTATACCTAAATATATTTTGGATTGAACCTACAAATTGAGCTTTCATGTATTTGCACCTCTATATAAGGAGGTACTTTAATCTGTCATGGTATAGTTACGTACTCCCTCCGTTTCAAAATGGTTGTCTTAGTTTGATTTGGAGCGGAATTTAAGAAATGTGGTAAGACTTTTAAAATTTGTGGTCCAAAATAAGTCATACATAAATATGTGGTAATAAAGCATTTTATTAAGGGTAAAGTAGTAGTTTCAACTCAAAAATGTTTCCAAATTTAAAATTGTGTCATTCTTTTTGAATGAACTAATAAGGAAATAATGTCATCCATTTTGAAATGGAGCGTGTAAATATTTGCTTAAACTAAGATATGACAAGTTGAGAGTATGGGATAGACTGAGAGAAATGATTCCATGTCTTAATCAGTTTATTCGTTGACTAGGTCTAGGTGGAAATGCTCGAATTTTCTCATTTATATAGAGCAAAGAGGAGGAAAAAGAACTGCAGTAAATAATTCTATGCTTCCCATTTTTGGTTTTGGACGTAGGGGAAAACATATAGGAGTACTACTCTATTTATCAACCAATCAACTAATTAGTTGAAGTTAATATATGAATATTCAATAATCATTATGCGAATTCCATATTCAAAAGATTACCTAGTTGTTAATTTATACCAAATTGGTCATTTATTTGAACTTACTTCTCTTTAGGACAATTTGAATTCTGGTATATACTAATTGAATCAATTCATATTCGTGGCACGTAATTAAGACCTACCTTATCAGTTCCATATTATGTGTCATAGTTTGATTCAATATGAGGTTTAAGAAAGAAACTTTTGAAACTTGTAGTCTAAAATAGGACACAGACGTTTGATTGGTCATAAATTTTTTTATTATTGGTAAAACTGTAATTTTAAATTTAAATTGTTACCAAATTAAGAATGTTGTCATTCTTTTTTAACAGACTAATAAGAAAATCCTGACACATAAATTAGAACAAATAGAGTATTAAATGTAAAGCACATATATAAATGGGGTTTCTTCATTTTCAAGCTCGAAATTGAATTTTTGATTCGATTTTCTCATTTATCCGGACTTACTAATAAGTTATAATAATGTGTTAAAAAAAGAAAATTATATAGAGGATTATAGTTTTGTATTGCTCTATACGTTTGAGAGAGAGAGAGAGTTCTTAAATATCTCCTCTTTATCCTCTATCCATTTTAATTCCTTTCAAAATCAACCGAGGAAAATAAATGTTTTCCCTACTACTACATTCCAATTTTGATTATATTTTTAATGTGCCTTCTCTCTTTCTTCCACTCTATTCCACCTAAAAGCAACGTTGAGCATGAAAACCCATAAGCATACGCTTCAAAAGACAAACAAAACCAACGAAAAACAAGAGGTGCAGCTATTTCCCAATATCTTCTTCATCTTCTTTTTTGTTTTTTTTTTTTTAAAAAAAAAAAAGTAAGAAATTTTCTAAACATGTTGAGTTGTCGACATGCCTGGAGCACAAGTTTTGCAAGCAATAGTCTCAAACCCATATTGCAGGAACCAAAAATGTAGTTACATGATATATAACTGAAGGTAGCTAGTGAGATCTCGCAATATATGGAGTTCTTCTTGGATCAAATTCTTTCATTAACAAAAGATATCTAGGTCATCTTAAATAATTACTAAGCATAGTTATCCAGAAAATAAGGCAAGCAACAAACTTCAACTAATCTAAAATTCACTGATAGTGTTAACATTCTTTATAATATTTGCGTACATAGGTTAAATCCTAAATCGTATGACACTCACTTGACTCTGCACTGATAAAAGTGTAATGGTTTTAGCTTTATTATGCCAATCATAAGTCTCATAGGCCAGAAATCATTCCTAGTCATGTGATTGGATGATTAATTAGGTGGTCCTATAATCTGCTGAGTGATTCTCTTTTGTTGATGGTTAAAAGATCATGCTAAAATGCTTATATAAGCTCAGACCAAGGTAGGAATTAAATAATCTACTTCACTAGTATCTTCAAACATCTATTATTATTATTATTATTATTATTATTATTATTATTATTATTATTATTATTATTATAAAACTCACTTTATATTTTAATTAGACTATTATCACCGCCAAGTGATGTGATGTAAGGTATTTAAGGGGTCGTTTGGTTTGAGTATAAGTTATGCCGAGATTAGTAATGTAAGTATTAGTTATGTAGAAATTAGTAATGCATGATCGTATTATAACTTGAAATTATTTTTCGTTGAATCATTGATATACGACAAATTAATATATAAATTTAAAATATTTGTTCATTCTTTACACAAATAAATCTTACTATTAGGAGATTTGATTTTGTAAGTATAAAATTTTAATACATGTATTGCTAATAACCATATTTTTATTCCACATACTATCATGCATAGAATAATACATAGATTTTCCGCATAACTATACATGTATTATTTATGTGGATGAGGAAATTAACGACCAAATATAATATAACTAATACTGAGTTTTCTGTGGAGAGAAACTTTGGTAACCAAACAATGTATTGATTTATACAAGTTTTAGTGAGTAAATTATTACACCTATGTGCAATCGAATTCTTAATGGATGATATTTCTCCATTTTTAATTTAGATTTTCAGGTTCGAGGCCTAGAAATGAAATTGTTTTTAGTAGCTAGCTAAGGAGCTATAATTACAATGGGTTTTACGCAGACACAGATTCAAATTAGTTTGAATGCTAGAATTGGATAATTATCTCATGACCCATGCTATAACTTCTGTCTCTCTCTTTCTTGTGAGCATATAAGAGTGATTTTATGGAATATCTTCTAATCTTTGAGTTAGGCATATAGGCATGCACATGTAACTTGATAGAATCCGAAGGATCTTACAAGCTCCAAAAGATTTTGAGATACATCAATATGGAGTATATGAGTTCAAGTGCAACATTAATATAGTTTTCAAACTTCTAGAATTTTGAATGAATAGATGTAAAGGATGAAGATCCACCTAATAATGAAGCGTTTTTCTGAAAAAAAAAAAGAGAGTTAACTTCATTAATAATATTTAATGTATCCTGATTATATAAAAGTATTTAAACAATTAGATTAATCTTTTCTAAGGGAAGTATCAAGAACCGAAAAAGGGGAGAAAAGCGCACACATACACTGTGGGAAAGTTTTAGTGATACACATGTGAGAATAATTGATGAAACTATTGATTAATTCTTTTTACTTGTTTAAAAAATAGAGAAGCTTGAATAAAAAATGCTTTAGTCGGCGTAACTTTCTGTTTAGCTTTTCCTTGTTATTGATTTATTCAACGAACTTTATCTTTGGGTTAATCAAATAGTATGATCAAGTTGTAATAATTATAATAGTTAGGGGTACTTTCTCTCCCAAAGAAAAGTATTTATAAAAGAAAGAAAGTAAGAAATATTCCACAACTTTATGAAATCACGACGAAGTTCGTTATTTAGGCTTTTAAAAGAGCGGTGGATAATTTAACTAATGTGTGGGACTTAATTATGTGAGACTTACGCCTAAGCATTTGGTTGTTCGTCCTGAGCAGCGCTTAGCACTTGGGGCTCACTCAATAGATTCTGTGTAAATTCTTCAATTTCTCTAACATCAATGAAATTTTTGAAAAATAAGTAATACAAGTTTTATTCATCTATAGAAAATTGAAATTGAGTGCAACTCCAATAACAAGACATAATATTACAGGTATTATAATTAAAAATATCATGAGGGTGAATAATATATATAGTTTTATTCTGAAAATACATAGCCAATGTTGATATTGTCACTTGTTTCTATAAGCTGTTTTAGTCATTTTTTATTTTCTGAAACTTTTTATGTATTTTCTATAATTTTTTTTTTTTTTGTAATTATGACACTATTCTAATTTAAAAATTAAAATATATAGGGCTTACACCTTACCCGTAATAAGTAAAACGCCTCGACTTACGTCCTTGTCTTTTAGTAATAAAACATTGCTCCGGAGCTAATGAGATTAGTTGTGAATCTATAGAATATTAAATTTAGAAAAAAGAGTAGTATCCACGGTCAAATTGAAGTGCACCAAATTTATGTTTGAGGCTAAGCTAATAAATTGAATAGACATAAGAATATTGTTTGAAACATTTATACCTAATTAGATGGTCTTTTTTTAGTCGAATAATTTCATCAAATTTCCTGAAAAATATGAAATCTCGCGTTTCTGAATATGTATACGTGTGCGCGCACGTCACATCACTCAATTAAAGAGAAAAAAACTTTGAGAAACAAATGCTATCATATTACTTCGTCGCATTTTTATTTAATTTCTTCAGACCTTTTCACAAAAAAAAAAAAAAAAAAAAAAAAAAAAAATCTTCAGACCTTCGTTGCAATTTTATGAATAACACAAATTTAGAGTATCTAAAACTAGCCCTCCATTTAGACATCCAAATTCCAACGTACACATTAAAGTGACACAAGGCAAGAGAGACGAGCATGTGAAGGTTTTGCATTTCCAAGACTTATTCATTTCTAGAGCTTTTTTGTTTTCAAAGTAAACAATGAAGAATGTTTTCCTTATCTAGCTCTAAATTCTTCTCATCAACATTCTCTCTCAAAAAAAAAAAAAATATATATATATATATAGTACTCTCTCCGGTCCATTTTATTTGATTTTTTAACCTATATTTTTTGGTCCACAAAATTTGATTTTTTCGAAAATCAAGACACAATTTTACAATATCACCCCTTGCTAATAAATGATTTTAAACAAAATGATAAGTAATAATAGCTTGAATAAGGGCTAATATAGTCAATTATATTGCTAATTAATGTTAAAAAGGTGATGTTCTTAATATGCGTGAAAACACCCAAAAAATCAAATAATATAGACCGGAGGGAGTATTTAACTAGTTTATTCAGCGTCAAGAAATGAAAGATGGTTTTGCTGTATTTATCTTTCAATTTTGGCACAGTCGCTAAAATCGCATTGCCTTAGAAAATAGGAATATTTTTTAAACTAGCTATTAGAGAAAATTTTATTTCACTAATTACCACTTAAAAATGGTAGTATATTTTTTTTAATTGATATACCACAGTAGTAGATTCCTTATCAGGTAGTTAAACAAATATGCTACAAACGTGTGAAAATGGTCCTATATTAAATCTCCTTGATACCAATCCCTCCAATCCCACCTTAAATACATAATCGTTGGTATACAATTAGAGTAGTATTAGTCCATTGCTTTGTGTTATTCCTTAATGTGTTTCACTAAAATATTTGGTATATTTCTGGTATATAGTTATATACACATAATATATGGTATATTTCTAGTATATATTTAATATACTACTAATAATATATGTTATATTATTGGTATATATTTGATGAATTGTTTTGGGTAAATCGAATTTTTGGAACTTTCAGAAGACACGAAAGAAATATATATATAAACCTGCTACTTTTCCACATCTAGAATCAACTTTCTTCCTTTCCATAGCTTGGGATGGAAAATGGAAATTGTCGACAAGATTAGTATTTGGAGCCAGGAGTAATAATGTGTAACCAATGATTAGATTGAAAAGAAAAAAATCATTGGAACGAAGAGCTTCCTTTGATTAACTTAAGGTAGAGTGAGTTTGAGACTCTCTAACGGATAGTTTAGAGATAAAAAAATTAGATTAACTACACTATTTTAGGAGATAGATATTTAATATATCTAAAACTTCAATTTAGAAAAATCTGTAAAAATGGTACTATTAAAATTAAATTCTCTAAATGTGGTATAAAACAAGCGAAAGTGGTAATTTTGCTATTAAAGTACACCGTTAGGTAAATATAGGAATTTAATCTTTAAACTTGGTGTTTTGGGTATTTTTCCTAGAAAATAACTATTATAGAACTACAAATCTAACTTTTTATAGTTAATCTTTAGTATTAAATTTATCTAATTTATTAAATGAATATCGATTTAGTATTCGCACAATTTTTGTTTTTTAGAGAAATTTAGGTAGAGTTAATAACTACCTAGGAGTATCTACTACAGTAGCTTCTTTTGTGTATTAATATTATTATTACTATTATACATCTCCTCTTGTGTATTAATATTATTATTAGTATTGTTATTTATTTACTTCCTCTGTCTCATTTTAGTTGTCGGTAGTTTTAAGCTTTTTTATATCTATTAAGGAATCAATAAATCAATGTTTATTTTACCAAATTATATTTACCCCTATTAAATGATTTTTGAAAATTGAGCATTATTTCTTTAATGATTAAAGATATAGTTGATAACAACAAAGAAATTAGAAGCGCCTACGAGAGCGTATTATCAGCCTTCGAATCCTAAAGCGACAACTACTTCGGGATAATGTTTTTGTTATAGTTGAAACGGCAACTAACATGGGACCGCGGGAGTATATCCAGCTTATTTTTCACTTCTATTTTTTTGTATTGTGATATCAAGGTGACATGAGTTAGCTTAAATGGAGAAAAATGGAATGCAAAATTTTATATAGCCGACCCAACTTATTTGTGATTGAGACTTAATTATTTTGTGCATCTCCTTTTTACATTCATTATGTAATGCTTTTATCTCAATTTCCAAAAACTAGGGATGCATGTAAAGGAAGGCGCATCCATATATGTCAACATTGGTTGCTTTTATCTCAATTTCCAAAAACTAGGGATGCATGTAAAGGAAGGCGCATCCATATATGTCAACATTGTCATATTTTACGAGACTGTCTGGCTAAGCAAATACGTGACTCTTCACGAAATATCAAATGATGTGGTATGATAATATGATTCTTTTTTATATTTAATTAAAGGTTTTAGATTCGAACCGGGATATCAATTTTTTCTATAGGAGCATTCCCTTTTAGTGGGCCTTATTATGTTGTAGAAATATGAATAATTTGATTGGAACCATAGGTATTGAGTACAGATGATTATACCAAAAAATCACTGGATCTCGAAGAATTCAGTGGCATAAATGTTGTGGTTAAGGCTAATTAGATTACTGTTGCACTCATCAATATACATTTCACAGATACATATATACTTGAGAGTAGATATTTTTATTATTCTCTTCAGTCCATTTTATTTGATAGATTTTACTTTTTGAGAGTCAAGTTGACCAATTTTCAGAGTTAAATTGAACTAGATTTAGTCAAATTTATATTGTTTGACTTTTAAAAAAGAAAAGCGATCAATTATTTTGGATTGGAGGGAGTATCATTTTGTATCTTGAGAGTGATCATTTTTGTTCTGTGTACATTCGCAGATGATTACTATAATATCTTTGATAACCGCGCCCGCGCGATGAAAATAATTTATGACTAGCTACTAAACTTGGTGACTTCGAGGTACGTACGAAACACATACTCACGTGTGGCTTGCTGGAAATGGAAATCTCTTGGATAAGAATTGTCATTACAAAAAAACCAATTCTCATTTGAAGTTGGAAAAGTGAATTTTGTATTTTCGAGACTAATAACATGTGCCACGGAACTCCGACGCACTACAAATTTTCAACCCAAACATGAGAGCCAATTCCATAGTCTTTTGAAGTTTCAACTTTTCTACTTAACCAGAGCTTCATTAACAGATTATATAAGATAAACATTGCTAAATGTAGTAAGAGTCCAAATTACTGTTCAAGACTTAGTAGTGATACGAAGTTGCTTACCAAAATAAAATCTCCTTCTTTTCCTTTTTGAAACGTTATTTTGGAATGACGATGGACTTGTAATTAGTTAATGAAAAGATAAACCAAAAAAGGATTTTCGAGGGGATTGGACCCGTGCAACCGGAATGGATTCAACTGAACTCATATATGAGAAACATGCATATATATATGAATAAATAAAAAAACTTCAACCATTATTAAACTCGTTGAACCTACAATTTCAAAAGTATAATGTGTTTATCAACGCTAAGAAGAACCTTAAAAGTCCACTCATCTAGTTTAAATCATGGACCAACATTGAACTGTGCAATGCATAAGAAGAAGCTGACAAGGATACGTGCAAACTACCCACATGGAGTAGGTGGAAGAAGAGAACAGGTCTAGTTGCGCCTGGGAGGACACACATTTCCCGAGTGAGTCCATTTCCCTAGCTAGCTTGTGAGGTTTTCCATTACGTTGAGATTGAAATTCAAACATAAACTTAGCCTTGAGATTTACACACATGTTGCTGATAATATGTTTTAATCTCTAAAGTCCAACTCTTTGCCAACCCCTATTCACAGTCCTAGACATCCATTGTATTTTGTAGCATGACAAAAAACTCAAAAGAGGCACTACAATTAGTTTGATGAAGAAATTGAGATGACCATTTCTTTGCCCTAAACTGAATATGTGTTTAATCAAATGCATATAGTCATGTGTAGAGGAATAGAATGAATAAAATAAAACAGAAGTGGGGGAAGAAAAGTTTGCATGTGCATGGAACATTGGCTAAGAAAGAAACTCGATCTATTCTTTTCATGCAAGAATGAGATGGTAGTGTTTGTTCTTACTGTGTTATCTTTCCAATGACTTTGGAAGAAGAGTACGATCATCATTTTTAAATTCCAAACCGGAAAAAATCAATTTTAAATGATCTTGATAGCTCTCAATATTTTTCTTTATTTTTTTAGTTTCCCACCCGGTGTCTGGTATCCTCATTGGAGCCCCGACTAATCTGAATTCGCACCGCATAGGGCCCCATTCGGGGAGAAGCACTCCCTACCGGTGATTTTTTCATACCCAGAGCTCGAACTCGAGACCTCTAGTTAAGAGAGGAGTAGCCACATCTGCTGCACCACATCACTTGGTGGTAACTCTCAATATTTTCAGAGGTAAAGAAAGCATGCATTTACATTTTTGGTTAATTTTCTCAAACTAGCTAGAGGACATATCAGCTACGGAAAAAAAACTTGATGACAAGGATCCAATTGACATGATCATTAACAGCTTGTTTAGATGGTCCAATATTTGTATACATTGTATATCGTTCTTATGGACTAGCAATATAAAGAATGAACATATAAAATATTTCTAAGAAAAAAGTTCGGCATGAGGTAGAGTTATCATAAAAAAGGTAGGGTAAACGGTAATATGTGAATATTAAGGGGGGAAAAGAGAGAAAAAATATGGTAACGACGCAATCACACCAAATTGGTCATTACTAAAATGAGACTTTTCATCGTTACGTAACGATGATATATTTAATGATACGATACAATAATATTTTAAAGTAACAATCAAAACAAACATTGTAATCATAGTAACAATACGATATATAACAACCTTCCAAACAAGCTGTAAGGTTGGGTATGTATTTATGACACGACCCAGAATCCGGTTAGGTCGTGCGGGCACCCGATATCCTCCCCTAGACCTGTCGGGCGAACCCTTACTAATTTAATTCGGAAAATAAATATAACAATTCATAAATAAGGACAAGACTTAAAATAAAAATACAGACATACTGATACCTCTAAGCTGTACAAAAGAAATTACAGCTGACTACCCAACATACTAGGTTTAGGGTTATCCAGACTAGACATCTAAGAGTACAAAAGAAGACAGATACCTCCTGAAGGGAGCAAACTGCAACTGAAATGATAACCAATAAACTGGTGGTCATCCGGAATAAAAGCTGGCTCACCCTTACAGCTGAAGTAGTCTTCGCTCTTTCACAACGTGGCGAACTCAATCCTGGAGCGAACCTTCCGAAACGAAATAGATAGACAAGAAACAAACAACAAACAAGGGTGAGTCAAAAGGACTCAATAAGTGGGGCAGACTAGCCACATCAAATAATAGGATAGCTAGTCAGGGAGAAAAGAAATAAATAAACCAGATTCCTCTTATTTAAATTATGAAAAGGCAGAGCCAGATAATAACTAGAAACACGTATGGAATCGCAAACTATTCAACAACCAGGAACATAAGACAGCCAGAACCTATAGGTATCCCGAACACATCAACAATCAGAAATACATCCTGTTGCGGCGTGCAACCCGATCTATATATTTATACCGCTGCGACGTGCAACCTGGTTCATATATTTATACCGCTGCGACGTGCAACCCGGTCCATATATTTATACCGTTGCGGCGTGCAACCCGATCCCCGCAATCCAGAATACGAACCAGAAATATATAGACAAATAAGCAATGCACATATAAGCAGAACAGTAGTTATGTACCACAAGTCTACATAATGGTATGAAATGAGATGAAATGAAATGAAGCAAAGGGTCACATGTGCCCGTAATCCCATCCCGAAGCGGAATACTCCTGCATTCGAGGGGAATCCAATCTGATAACCAACTGGAGCGGAATACTCCTGCTCCTGGGGCGGAATACTCCTTTACCCGATATAATATAAACCAGAGGCGGAATACTCCTACACTCTCCTGGGGAGGAATACTCCTGTACCCGATATAATGTAAAGCTGAGGCGGAATACTCCTACACTCAATATTTGACATAAGAGCGGAATACTCCTGCTCTTGGGGCGGAATCCTCCTACCCTCGATATGATACAATGGAGCGGAATCCTCCTGCTCCTGGGGCGGAATACTCTTGCACCCAATATGATATGCAATGTAATGCATATGAATGATATATAATGCATATGAATGCAATGTGATGCAATAATAACCCTTCACCTGCGCGGGAGGAAATAGATGCCAACTCACAGCCAGAGTACAATGCTCAAATCCTCAATGCAATATCAACAACAGGACATAACATATAATATACAAGGCAAATCCAAAGCTAAGGCGTAATGAGTACGCCTATCGGCAGCTACACATGTAAGGAACACGTGGTAGAAAATCCACGAGGCCAGGTGCCTCCAAAGAAATGGATATAAACACTTACCTCTTCCAAAAGTTAGTACGGCTAATCAACAACCGCTTTATCCTTTGGTATCCTTGCCAAACGATCCCACTCTATTCAATAAGCAGAAAAATATATCAATTTAGGCTAAAGGCTTCATTCCTCACATCTTAGGGCAATCCGGTTAAGAACCTAATACCCACGCGACTGGACTGTGGGACTCCAAATCACACATAACATGATCACAATATAAGCATAAGCATGTATGAGGCATAACACATGTGGCAACAATAGATATGGACTCAAAGGAATGAGAAGAAAACTCTAGATAGAATTATAGACACAACCTAGAACTCAGAATTTGTCCAACTCTTTGAATTTCCATAAAATTTTCGGCAGAGTTTCCCCTGAAACTGGATGATCGGCAAAAAACAGAACCAGCACTATACTACACACGGGAATGGATACCCTGATAAACTGAGAACATAAACATGTTAAATGGATAACAAGATGAGATGACTGGATGACATAACAAATCCGCTGATAGAATGTCTGGACAGCACCACTATCCTGCCTTTCGACCTAATTTTTAGAGTGTAGATCAAAGATATAGACTTCATGGTCTCATGAAAGTTTTAGATATATGTCTTAGGGTTCCAGTGAATCTTGAAGAATCTCAATATCAATTTTATACAAGGAGTTATGATCAATATACTAACAGCTGTCCGAGGATAAAAACAATTTCCCAGATTTTGAAACATTTTGTGCTACTGTTTTGGACATCTTTCACCGTGGTTCTTAGTACCAAATTAAGAACATACACTGTTACCTTCATGCCATACAAGTTTCCCACAAGAATCATCAATTTTTGGAACTAAGAAAAGCTTCAAAAGCTACAAGATACATGCCTTGCCAAAAGAAAGGTTAGCCTTACATACCTTTGATGCTTCTAAACCTTCTTTCCTTTGAATTCCACACCTTCTAGAGCTTAAACAAACTATAATAAAGCATTTAAGCACTTTATTTAGCCATGAAGTAATTCTAAAACTCAAGCTATAGACGAAATTGAAGGTAGCATAACGTTACCTTAATTGCGTAGAGCATTTTGACGCAATTTGTCTTCAATTTCGAGTTAAGATTGACGTCCATCCTTCAAAATCATAAAACATGCTTCAAGACTCATGGAGGAACTGTTTCTCTCTTGATGTTTCTGGAAATGACGAGATGAGGATGGCTTTTCCCTTTTATACTTGAAACATTTCAGTTTTAGTCCTCTTTTGCGCTTATGTCCCTTTTTCTGGCCTGACTTCTGATGCTCATATCTTTTTTATCCAAATATTGTATGAACAAACCGTCAAAAGTTTTAGAAACTACACTCCAAGACCTTCAATTTGGTATATGATATGTCCCCAAAAGACCTCATATAACACACGAAATTAACTGCCGAAAAAGCTCTGTTACAAGGCAATTCCTTAGCCGGTTTTTCCGCAACTTAAATCCGATTTTTCCCAAACTTTATATTCAATATATAAACATCATATATGGTCATATTATGACTTTAAATTTACTTAAATCATTCTTAACATGTCATTAGAATGATATACGTCACTTTAGACATAGGGGGTGTAACAATCTTCCCCCGTTAGGAACATTCGTCCTTGAATGTTAAATGAAGTACATAGAAGCATTAAGCAACGATCTGCTACATACTTGTAGTAGTGAAGAGATGTGAAAGGTCAAATTATTTAACTTTCGGCGTTTTGGCGGAAGCTAGCCGAATAACCTCGAAATTCACTTTCCAAAAAGCGCAAAAGCCACAATAATCATACGAACTTAACGGCGCTTTCGGATTTCGAATCGGAGCTCATTCGCCAAAATCGAGCTCGAAAATCTCTTTCTAATATTTATCGACAATAGAAACTGAAATCTTCTTCCGATACGTATCAAACGAGGTCTGATTTAACTCAAAATTTACAGACAGGTCCTAATGGACATTACGAAGTTTTTTTAAAAAAAATTATCGGCACGTCAATCGGAGTCCTAACTTTCGAAACGACTAACCGAGGTCGTTTCAATTTAGCTAAATATAAGAAGCATTTTTCTATCAAAACGGAGAAAGGACCGCTGTTGATATATGAGATTTGACAAACTTGTGAGCCTAATAATTAAAATATCACCTCATCTGACCCCAAAAATAAAAATAGGATCTAGAGTAAAATGCTATGCTTCTTAACATTCGATTTGACTTAAGAAAATAAAATTATAAAGAATTAAAATTTACGTATTATAAAAGTTAGGGTGCACCATTACTGCTTTTAAAGTATTTGAAGAAGTCTTAGTCAGAGAAAATATTATTTGACTTTGTAAATATATAAGATGAGGTAAAGAAGTATATTAAGGTAATACTAATTTCTCATCAACGCCGGCATAAAGATAATGTAGTAAAGTGTCATTCTTATAATATACAAGTTTATATTGAGTAATAACGTAATTTTGGATCACATAATTAAGATAAAATGGAATTTTGATGAGATCTCTTTATTCTTGGTCAAAGGTCTCGAGTTCAATCTAAAAATAAAAAATTTCCTAATATGTTCACCCTTAATGGGTGGCCTTAATTAGGATGAGAGTATAAAACTTTTAACCTAAAAAAAAAAAAAAAAAAAAGGAAGCTTTAGACTAATTTTTCTATTTCCCCTCCCAACCCCACCCTCAAAACCAAGAAACACACCCCGCCTCCCTTTGCGAAATAAAAAAAGTACAAAAATAAAATACTTTGCATGCCACCGCCCTCCTAGCTAGATCTAATTTCTTACTACTATACTATTGAAAGGTGATTCCAGCCAGATTGTTACCAGGCCTAGAAATAGTATCTTTCCCATGCCTGAATGCCACTTTTCTATAGTAGAAAGGTTTCTCAATCTTCCTTCTCATTGCTTCTTTGATTCGATTATTGGAAAAAGGGTTTCATTTATTTAACTTATTTACCTTTATAATTATGGATAAAGACTTTATATGAATCCTACTTTCTGTTGTGGGCAACATTTTATTATGTTGGTTCATATACAAGGTGAAGCAAACGCGTAGAACAATCTTTAGAACTCTACCTAGTAGTAATTAATTTGTTTATACACTGCTTCCACGCGGAGTCAAATAATAGACTTACAAATTACGCACTGTAAAACTTAAAAGTAACAAAGGCATCGTAACATTTGGTAACCTATATTATACTACTAGTACCTATCTCATTTCCTTGTTCAGTGACTAATTTCTTTTTATTGAGTCAAATGATATACTCTTTGATTTCACATATAGCTTTTCTTTTTTTCTTTCCTTTTTGTGTGCTTTATGTTATCATAGGTTGTCAATAATATAACTTCTTAGTAGGTTTTGTACACCAGCCTAGTCAGTTCGAGACTCGATTTGACTATTTATATGAGATAGTAGCCTATTTTATTTGGCAATATTCTCAATTCCGTACAACTCGATCGATTTCAATCAAACTTAATTTGTTCGGTCCAGTTCAACTCAACTTTGTCAAAGTTGGGTAAAACTAGGGCTCAAACCAAGTCATCTTGCTTAGCTTTAATTTGTAATCTCAGTTTGGTTTTATAATCATTAACTTTAAAATATCTTCAGATAGTTAAATAATTATATATATAACTTAAGCATACTTTGTTATTGATGTGAAATGTAACTACAATTTTTTAACTTATTATACGTGGTCAATACATACATCTTAATAGGTCTGGACATTAGCCAAGCTAGCTGGGGGCTTGATTTGGTTCGTTTGTGTTTTGCTCAGCTCAGTTTAATTCAATTCGATTTCAGTTCAATTCGGCGCGATTTATGAAAGCTCCATCAAGCTAGCGAAGACTCAACCTAGTCAGCTCGTTCGGCTTTGTAATTGGCCCAACCCGGCTTCTTTGAAAATAGGGCAATAACAAATCACAGTAAAGAAGGTAAAATTTTTCTAAACTACCGAAGAAGGATTTTTGTGAGATAATGATGGTGTCGTGCTGTTTTTGTTCCATCGATAGACTTTTTTTTTTTTGTGCAGAGAAAGGGAAAATACTAACTAATAAAGGGATATCTGATTTTCGAATAATTCCATTTCCATAATATCCTATGCATAATCCCCGAATGGATATTCCCATAATGTGGGATCAAAGACATTATAAATCCTTTTGAAAGCTCTTAAGAATGAGGAATAAATGTTTACTACATTCATCTCAATTTATGTGAAAGTTTTTAAATTTTAAGAGTGAAATTTTTGAATTTTTACCAGGGATTCATAGTAGAATCTTTATGTTTTTGAAAAAAAAATATATGTTTCAAAACTTTATTAAAAAAGTAATAAGTCACAATAATTAAAATAGATCAGTCGAAGCATCCAACACCCATCCTTATGTGTAACTTTGATTCAATGGTTATACATGTGGAATGAAGGTTTTTTTTTTTTTTTTGTTAATTTGGCTATTTGATTTTTTCCAGGGAAGTAAAGAGAGAAAGAGTAAGGGGCTCAAATATGTAATTGCTTATCTATAAAATCATTTTCATCACCTTAAAGTACTTCTCAACATTTGATGTTTATAAGCAACTTCAAATCAACTAACCTTAACGACCTCTTACGATGTTATTAGAACTTTGAGAGAGATAGCACGAGAAGCCTAGAACAATAAAATATGAAGCACACTAGTCTAGTAGGTGGGAGAGCTCATTTAGTCTATATACCTATTAGCATCTCTTTTTTTGTATCAATGTGGGAGAGGTGCTCACAACAATCGCCCTCGTGACACCCCTTTTAGGTCCAGGCCACCACTCTGAGTTGCGGCTCCCAAGCGTGAACTCTCAATGAAAACGCCAATGTTATAGATCAAATAGAAGAGTCCGACCCAAAAGACTAGTCTAGTAGGTGGGAGACCCATTTAGTCTATATACCCATTAGCATCTTTCTTTTTTATCAATGTGGGAGAGATGCTCACAACACCTTACCTTATAAATTGAATATATTTGAAATGAAATATCAGTAATCTTGTTATTAGCAGCTATCTATGTGCTCGAATATTCACGTACACAGAGAGTTACACCGATCTTGATATTGGAACTGCGATTTCTATGCCATTCTTTTTCTTTCATGTGGATCGAATAGTTCAAACAACTCTTTACATCTCCGTTATTCTTATTGGTGCTATTGAACTCTATGTTCTTGCGGGAGATGCTTCTTGAATTGCAAAGATATTTCACATGTGAAGTGGTCCATAAAATATAACCGTCCTTTCAGAAGATCACTGTAACGTTTCTGTTAATACGCTAGAAAACTTAATCTTTTATTTTTTTCTTTTGTTAGTAAGCTTTTTAAAATTATTTCTATATATCGGCTAGAAGATCACCTCCACAAAGCTCGTACAATATAGCATACAATCTAGTCAACTATACTAAATAATCATGGCAGAGAGCCAGAAACTATTTCGGATGGAAATAGATATTCCTGCATACGCAATATTCCATTATTAATCAAATCTTTAATACGTTGGAGAATTGAGTGATAAATGATTAATGATTGAATCCTTATTACAGTATATTATAAGGTGTAAGGTGCTCTTTTTTTGGACTACTTGAACATCTCTTTTATAAAGTTAGACTCTCACCCGATTCTTCTCTTATTTACTCTGTATCTTAGGTGTCTCTCACCTCTCTTTCCCTTTGAACCGCCCCCTCCTCCCAAAAAAAAAAAAAAAAAAAAAAAAAAAAAAAAAAAAAAAAGAAACCCCAATTTGCAAAAAGAATCTTTAATGCGTTATGATTGAGAGGGATGTTTGTTATTTGAAGCAGATAACATTTATGTTTGGTTTTGTTCAACACAAAATCTTAATGTTCAACATAAAATCTTTGTGTCTTAATAGTTAAATTCAACGATCAGATGAATAGGGTTTAGAAAATTGTGCGCAATAGAACGTTCTTCAAATGCTAAGAGCTCGTAATTTAAGCTGTAAGTCTTTTGGTTCTGCAATAATCAGGAAGTATCACTACTAAAAATACAGGGTTTTTCGACTACCACTGTTCGACCGATTTTCGGTCGAACAGTTAATATAGTCAAAACTGTTCGACCAAAAATCGGTCGAAATAGGTGTTCGACCGATTTTCGGTCGAACAAAATTTTTTTTTTTACCTTTCGACCGAATTTCGGTCGACCTGCACGTTTTAAGTTTCAGCAGAATACTTCTTCCCCCATTTCTATCTTCTTCCCCAAACACTAAAAATTCTCTCTAAACACCCCCCCCCCCCAAACCTCTATACCCGAAAACCACCATAACCCACCCCCAAAAATCAAAAATCAAACACATTCTACCCTCCTAAACACTACATATAACAAGAAATTCAAGGTAAATTCTTAATTTTAGGGTTATTTTAATTACTTTCTAAAACTTAAACCTTAACTTTTTAACTCAATTTTTTTGTAGTTCTTAAGCATATAACTAGTGGGGAATCATTAGTAGGTACTATTGGAGCAAAAATCAACCTCGAGGTAAGTTTTTTATTTTATTTTTTTAATAAATCCGAATTTAATTGTTTTTTTAATTATTTTTTAATTTCGTCCTATAATGTTGCATAAATAGTTAATTTGTTTATTGTAGTTATTGTTGATGTTGAAGAACTTGTTTGGTGTTGTTAGCTATTATAAAGTTAGGTTTATGTTGTTTGGGATTGTTGTAGTTGTTGGGGATTGTTGGAATTGTTTGGTAGAGTTGTTTGGAATGTGTTGTTGCTTTGGTATTGTTGAGAAGATGAACATGTTATGCCTAAAACGAATAAGTTTTTGTTGGTTTGAGTTGCTTTGATAATAGTAATTACAAAAAAGTGGCAAGCTAATATAAAAAATCATACATACTGTTTCTCAATCTTGCAATGTTTGTGTAGATATGGACATTAATCGACGTCGTTTGTGGATGGATAATAGAAATTTTCCCGAGCGGCGGGGGTTGAGGCCTTCGTTTGTAGCAGGTGTTATAGAATTTCTTGATATAGCCCGCAACACAGACGATTATTTAAGGCATGGCAAAATTAGGTGTCCATGTGAAATATGCAAATATGTAAAGATACAAGATTTGGAGAATGTCGAGGTACATCTGTATAAGAAGGGGTTTATGCCAAATTACTACGTTTGGTATAATCATGGAGAGCCTTGGGACTTGCAGCAGCAACTTCAAAATCTTAAAAATATTCATGGCGATAGGAGTTCTCCGGTTGTGGAACCAGACCAAGCAGCCGGGTATAGAATGGAAGAAATGGTGAATGATACTTTTGGGATGTACCCGGCTAATGATCCCCTTCAGCCGGATACATCACAGCCAAACATTGAGCACATTCCCAATGCCGAGGCAAATCAATTCTATGAACGGTTGGAGGAAACAAGTCGTCCATTTTATGAGGGCCAGTTGTCAGTTGTTGTTAGATTGATGAGTATCAAATCAGATTTTAGTATCTCTCAAGCTGCCATGGATTCCATCATTGGCCTTTTGAATGAACTCAATCCGACAAAAGATTGATTCTTTTCCAGTGCAAGTGGTTTGATCCCAGTAACAGAGGTACGAGGGTAGACCCGTATTCTAAGTTAGTTGAGGTTAATCACAAAATGTCATATGGACACTATGATCCTTTCATCATTGCACAGAAAGTAAAGCAAGTGTGGTTTGTTCCTTACCCTCAGACAAAGAACACAACAAAATCAAAGGCCAAAGCCCATTGGTGGGCAGTTTTAAATTGAAAACCGGTGGGATTAGTTGAAGTCCCTGATCTGTTAGATGTTGCATACCAGAACGAGGTCTCAACTGTTCCATTGATAGCGGACAATGAACTAGCCGACCAGTTGCAACATATTGATGGCATATATGAGCAGTTAGATGTAGGGGTGTTCATGGTACGGTACGGTACGGTTTTAAGCTTATCGGTAACGGTATATCGGTTAACGGTATGTAATTATGTAAAACCAATACCGTACCGATAAGCTATCGGTTATCGGTTATCGGTAGTTAACGGTTTGGTAGTTAACGGTTCGGTAAGCGGTATACCGAAGCCACAATAACCCAGATTTACGAAAGGAAGTAACCAAAGAAAGCTTGCTGGATTAATAAGAAATCTCACAAAAGCACATAAAAAGATTAGCTTTACTCTTAAATGTACAACTTATAAACTTTTGTTACAAGCAGCAGCACAACCTATAGAAAAGAAAATTAGCCAAAAGAAGGTAAATTTCATTCATATCTTCCATAAACAGACAACTATTAATGTTACTTATCAACATTAGCAACCTCAATCAAGGGATTATAATTTTACAGTAATGTTTCCTCCGCCAACATCTATGCACCTTCTGCAATGTTTTCTCCTCAACATTCTCCTTATTAGAATGTTGTAATGACAAATTCAAAATGGGCCAGGCCTCATATGTTTGTAACGACAAATAGCCACTAGTAGCAATAATATTTATACTTTAACATATAAATTAATATACTAATAATAAATAAAATACATAAAAATTATAAAAAAAAATTCTTATCGGTTATCGGTACGGTAGCGGTAATGATTTATAGAAACCGTTACCATACCGATATCTTATCGGTATTAGAAATTTATACCATTACCGAACCAATAACCGTTATACCGATACCGTTATACGGTATCGGTTCGGATATCGGTACCGGTTCGGTTTTGCACACCCCTAGTTAGATGCATCTGTAGCTAGTCGAGGAAAAAACCCGGCTAATTTTAGAGAAGGAACTTCAAGGGCAAATGAGGATGATGAATATACAGATGGTGAAGAGCCAACCGAAGAAGAATTTAACGATGAGGATGAGGAAGAAGAATTGGCTGATGATGATGATTGACCTTATCTGTACTTTGATGTTTTGTTTTTTTAATAGGCTAGTTTAATGTACTTATATAATTATAAACATAAGAAGATATATGTATTCTTATTTTTGTGCAAGGAATGAGTTTATTTTTGTGAAAGGAATGTGTTTATTTAATTTATTTAACCCGACTAATTTTTGTGCAAGGAATGTGCTAGTATGTTACATATTTACTTGTTCCTTCCTAAAGTAATGTGAATGTTTCAACAGGTATGAAGAAAGTGTTTACAAGAAGGAAGGGGACTAAAAAGGTAGGTGAGACATCAGGTGAGCCGGCACAGGACACTCCTACCTCTCAGGTGCCGCATTCGCTTTCTACAGGAGCACCTGCAGGATACAGTCCAGATTTTTTCAGGCCACCTGGCATGTCTCAGGTGCGTCCTGGTTGGCGGCATGACTTCAGTAGTTATGACATAACTGAGACCCAGGTCGGTCCATCCCAGGGCGTTCCCTCACTGGGCGATCCCACACAGTCCACTACTCCGTCTGGGTCGACTCAGCCGCCTTCCGACCCATCTAGCTCTACCGGCCGTTCGGTACAGCAGGAGATTCCTTACTATGATCCGAGATCGCCCTATTACATCGCTGAGCCTTGCACATGGGAAGAAGGGCGGTTGATTATTTATCCCGAGGGGGATAACAGGTAAGTATCTTATTTTTGAAGTTCTTATCTATTTAGTAATTAGTTTTTAATTGTTAGTATTTCTATTAACGCTTCTGTTTTTTATGTAGCTTTTGCCCCAACACTGATGCTACTCCTTTACTGACGAGATGCATGAGAACTCAATGGAAAGAATCGTGGCCATCCTGAGGCGCTGTGCCCCCTCAAGTAAAGCAGCGGATAATGCAGGCTTTTGAGGTGATAAATATGCATACGGTTTATCACTAATTGCAGGTTTTTCTAATGATTATGTTTAAATAAAATATTTTGATGAACATTGCCAGGTTGAGTGTAAGGGCATCCGGCTCTGGACTATAAAGTCCGTTCTAACTTCCCCAAGAAATGCGGGGAGTTATTCAAGAACGCAATGTATAATGCGCGCAAAAAAGGAAAAATGCCCGGCTTCCTCTATGATCATCAATGGAGAGAGCTGCAGCAATATTGGGAGACTCCCGAATTTCAGAAGAAGAGCGAACAAGGGAAGAAAGCGCGAGCATTAAGTAAGGGTGGATCGCTCCATACCGGTGGCTCAGTTAGCGCTGCGACGCAGAAGATGCGCTTGGTAAAGTAATTTAATTTATATGAATTACTATAATCATTTATTTTTTTATCTAACTTGTTCTCTTCTTCAACTTTTAGGAAAAGAAAGAACATCGGACAATTCCACTCTCTGAAATGCACAAGATCCGACATATCAAGAATGATAAAAAGAGCGGAGAAGTCTAGGTCGAGCCCCGCGCAAAAGAGACATGGGTAAGTAATTAAATTCAAACTTTTTTCGCGCCAATCCTTCAACTTTTATACTTCATATTTGTACCGTTGATATATTTCTATTTTTCAGGAAAGAGCTACAAAGGCCGTTGAAGACTAGACCGCGACTCAACAATCTGAATGCGGAAACAGTACCCCAGCACCGTTAACGCTCGAGTAAGAAACCAATTTATGGTTGGAAGCGGTCGGAGGGGTGAAGAAGGGGTCCGCGTATGGCCTTGCAACTCTGTATTCATCTGGCAAGAATAAATCGAACTATTTGGGCTCGTGTTCTACTGCTCCTTCAAGCTCTGCTACTCCTGAAAAAATGACTCGGATGAAAGAGGAGATCGAAGAGCTGAAAAGACAAAATGAAGCTATGCGCTTAGCACATGAGGCTCATCAAAGAGAAATGCGTGAAATGATGCAAGAAATCCTCATTAACCAAGAAAAGGCAAAGAAAAGCGTGATACTTCGGGAAAGCAGAAGAGCAGACGTCGACACCGTTCGTCGTCTGAGTCTAGTTCGGGTTCTAGCCAGTAGCTTGAAGGACCTTAAACTGTTTGTTAAGTTTGAACCTAAGTTTGTTTGATAATTGTAACACTAGAACTAATGTTGAAAAACTTCTTTCTATTGTTTGGCTTTGTTAGCCTTGTTGAATGTCGTTTATGAATGTGTTTTGTCTGGATTTTCTGCGTGTTGCTGAGTTTACAGGTGGTGTAGGGCTAATTTCAGATTTTATGTTGCAGGTTTCTACAGGTTTTCGACCGACTTTCGATCGAAATATTGGTCAAAACTACTTACGGTCGAAAGGCCCTTCGACCGCATTTCGGTCGATAGCCCTTCGACCGAAATTCGGTCGAACGTCGACCACTATTCGTTCGAAATTCAGTCGAAGAACATGTCACTTTAAAATATATGGTCGATGTTCTTCGACCGAAAGTAGGTCGAAAGTCGGTCGATGTTCGACCGAATTTCGGTCGAAAGGCTATTTTCGACCTAGTTTGGGTCGACCACCTCAATCGGTCGAAGATCGGTTGAAATGTCGACCGTTGTTCGACCGATTTGGCGGTCGAAAATCCCTATTTTTTTAGTAGTGTATTAGCCAAAGCAAACCAATAAAAAAAATTATTTGGTAACTAGACCTAACTCGTTAATTGTTTACAAGCTTGATAGCTCTAGAACATGCAAGGTTCTCCACCAATTTTCTACATGTAGAAGTCCTACTCAATGCTGATTGATTCATTAAAACTGCAAAGTAAATTGGGGTTATCATATAAATAAGCTAAATCTATTCTTATATGCAAAAAGCATGTGATATGAGCATTAAAAAATACAAGTTGGTGTCTTTAAATCATTTGCCATGTTCTAATCATAGAAGCCATGGTCAAAGACACAATAAAAGGAGGAAAGGGGGCAAAACAATTTCTTTGTTCTAATTGTAAACTTGATACACTTATGATTGGCATTGACCATGGAAGTGCATGTGTGAGAGCACATAATTAATTTTAGCTGCATCATTAATTCCTTGCACATTCAATTGAGACAATTTTACCAATAATGAGATTCAGTTAATGAGGTCAATAGCTAGGATTTGAATGAACGAAGACTAGTTTCTACTTGTCAAATATCTATAAACCCTTTCAATTATGTTAGCCATTATCTAGGGAATAGTCAAAATCTTCCTTGTTTTACCAACCCCCTTAAGATCTTCATGTTGTCCTCATTTTTGTGGCTTCCTTTGTTTGCACATTTTATGTTGTTTCGAGAGGCACGTAGTGATGAAGCTAAGAGTTTCTCCTAGAAAATTCAAAATATAACAAATACACATGAAGAAATCAAGCGAATTTAACATATAACATATATCAAAAAACTATTTATCGACCATTGATATCTGTTCGACAAGAATGGCTCCACCTCTTGAGACGTGAAAAGAAAAGAAAATAACTTAACAGTAGTATCAAATATGTGCTGAGCTTTGGCTTGGCCTTATGTCTACTTTTAATATATATATATATATATATATATATATATATATATATATATATATATATATATATATATATATATATATATATATATATATATATATATATATATATATATATATATATATATAACTTACTATCCCAATTAATTTGAATTTGAATTTGAATTTGTTGCTAAAAGAACTTTTTTGAGGGATAAAGTGCTTTCAAAAGGAGCTCCTAACATTCCTACAACTAGAATTGATAGTTTAGGAATAGAGGGAGTTTATAGTATAACATATCACTACACGGTGACTTCGTTGTTTACTCCTTTTAGCAAGAGATTGACCTTAATTTTCAGTGTTGACACCTATATGTAAGGCTAATTAGGATGTACTAATTTCTATCTCCGTATATATGAAGTGTCCATTTTCCACTTTTTTTTGTCTCGAAATAAATATCTATTTAGAGTAATAATATAAAATTACCTATGTTTTGTCAACATTGTTGTTAGGCTTTTCATACTGAATAATGAAATATATAAGGGTAATGAGGTAATATATATATATATATATATATATATATATATATATATATATATATATATATATATATATATATATATATATATATATTAGTTAATATTTTTTAATAGACGTGAAAGTGAGAAATTAGACACTTAGCCTGTTTGGCATTGCTTCTCCAAAGCCAAAAGTGCTTTTTTTTCCAACAAAAGTACTTTTTTTAGAATTTTGAGGAGTTTGGCAACTAAAAAAAAGTACTTTTAATAGAAGCAGAAGCAGTTTTTTTGCTGTTGGGGAGAAGCTACAAATATCTGCTTCTTCCAAGAAGCAGAAGCAGAAGCAGAAGCAGAAGCAGAAGCAGTTTATTAATTTTTTCAAGACAGAAATATCCTTACCAAGAATTCATATTTACCATATTATTCCTTATAAATTAACCATATCTCTCTCAAAATACAATTATATTTTTCTTTTTCCTATTTTTTTCTACTACGTACTTTTAGAAAATCTTCTTCCTCTAGGACTAATTTTTATATTTATGTATTACTATCAACCGTATATAGGATGTCCTACTCTTTAAATCATCTTTTAAAAGCAAGTGATTACTAGAAATTCCTAATTCTGTTATCACTTTGATTTAACTATATTTTATGTTGTTCAATAGCTTAAATTTATATCTTTTACGTTATGTTTTACATTTAACTAAATAAATTTTCTAATTAAAGTGTTTTATGATAAATATTCAAAATTATTTTTTTGTTTTATTAATCCAAAAGTAAAATAAACTTGGATGTCCTTTTCGTAATTTGACACTGAAAAGTACTTTTTGTAACGATTAACCAAACATAAATTATTTATCAAAAGTACTTCTCCAATGAGTTGTCCAAACACAAACTGCTTATTATCCAAAAGTACTTATTTAAAAAGTACTTATGCCAAAAGCACTTCTCAAAATAAGCAGTGTTTGGCCAAGCTTCTGGCACGCCAAAAGCACTTATTTTTCACAAAAAACACTTATGTTAGATAATACAAGTGTTTGGCCAAGCTTTTGGCAAAAAATAAGTGCTTCTGAGCAGAAGCAGAAGCTGTTTTTTAGCTTTTAAGCAGAAGCTGAAAAAAATAGCTTCTCCAAAAATAAGTGCTTTTGATTTTAAAGGACAAGATTAAACATATAAAAGGAATAGGAAACAACTTATATGCATATCCTTTTTCGTAATTTGATGTATAAAAATAAATTTTTAAGTACTTGTAAAATACAATAAACTAACAAAAGCACTTCTCCTATAATTTGGCCTAACACAAACTATTATTCTTCTAAAACACCTTTTTCAAAAGCACTTCTCAAAATAAGCTGATTCTCACGGCTTGGCCAAAGAGGTATAATGAGACGGAGGTACTATTTGGCAAAACTCAAAAGCATTAAAGTTTAGGTCGCTGTATGATGGATTTTCCTTTAAGAGAACTGTCACATCGATGTAAATGTTATATGACGATCAACATATAAGTTTGAGATTTATCCTGTTTACCACCATTATTTATCAATATCTTTTTCCCTGTTAATAAACCTCCGATATTTTCAGAAAAGTTTTTTTTAAAAAAAAAAAACCTCCGGTATTTAAATGTTTATGCTCGAGACTAATCAAAACTAAATAATAGTGAAAGGGCAAGAAAAAAGGTTTTGTACTTCGGCACAAAATTAAGATCCGATTAAACATCACGTTTATCAAAGAAATATAATAGTCCCAACTCCCAAGTTAGGAGGGGCCTTATGTTTTTACTTATTCATTGCCTTTTAAGAGTTTAGCCTACATACATTATTAATGTAAATAATTTTATACTAGCAAATTATCTTCTTAATTTTCAAGATTACAAATCCTACTTTTATAAAGGATTAACTATACATATCTTTTGAAACCTGATAATGTTAATATTCTTCACATTATGGATATATATACAAGTTAAACTACTCTTCTTTTGATCCAAAAATCTCATTTCCCCCTTTTACTTACAAAATCATAAGATGGAATATATCATAAATTAAATGCAGGTGCACAAGACCATCTTGGACTTACTTGTTCTTCAATCATTTTTCCCTTTCTTGGGGAAAGTGCTTTTCTCCAGTGTCTTGAATCTCTTAACAGTTCATTGAATTAAGATGATAGCAGCACTAGATTTCTAACTTTGTTTTGAAGCCATTTCTAGATTGCATCTTCAAAAGACAAGTTTTAACAGGTCCTTTAATCAATATGTCTCAATCCGAAGAACCTAAATAACTCTGAAGCTAGATTCAACAACACATTACAAACTTTAATCTCCCAAGAACATTTTACACCATAACCAAAATAAATAAATAATACAATAATTATAAGTTAATAAAAAATCTCTTTAAAATATTATCTACTTGTGTGATTATACTACAAGTTTGATTATTCTAATGCAACTAACTCCATAACTGTAATAACTGAAACACATTAAAAAATGTGATACTTATATCATGTGATAAGCCAAATGTCCGTAAAATAAGATATAGGGGAATCAATTAGAAAACATGGGAATTCATGTGATCACATGACCCCTAAGAAGAGTTCCGTGAGACCATTGCTCAAAGTTAGTCAATGGCCTATTTTACATGGCATCTGCAGCTAAAATTAAGCAAATCTATTTTTTTTTTTTTTTTTTTTACAAGCAAATCTAAATCATATGGGACAAAAATTATCTCCCTTGGAATTAATTAATTTTAAGAAACTAGAAGTTTGAAAACGGATTCATAATTGAAAATGTTTATAGTTGTGAATAATTGAAGGCAAATGAAAAAAAAAAACGATTTGAAAAATACATGTTAAAATTATTTATTGGACAAACAAATCTCATAATGAAACCCAAAATCGTTTTAGGACCACATGAATACGCAGCAAACTCATAAAAAATATAGTAAAGTAGTTGTTAATATTCTCACTAATTCATAGGTGGTGATCCAGCATTGTAGCAAATGATTATTTTATCAAAAAATCTTAGTAATATTTTACCTAGACATGTATATTGGAGGATTCTAACATCTTTAAAAGTAGATGCAGCAAGACTCATTTCATTCAATTCTCTGTGGTGGTCGCTCTCTCTTTACATACATACAAACTTACATATATAGTACAAACTAATTAGTGGATGCTCATTTTCGCAACAGAGTACTGAGTATAATACCATTCTAAAACTCAACTAGTCTAAAAATCTAGATCATTTTCTATGCATGGCAGTGTACTGTAACGTTTTCCTTTAGAGAATTTATGACCTCAGAGAACTGAAACATTTTTCTTCCATTGGAAGACTGCACTTTGTAATTTCTATGGGGGAAGTGCACGAATGCCACTTTTGCTGGTATTTGGACACAAGCCACTAATACCAAATTGTTTATAGCCACTTTTTACACCCATTAGAAATAGAAAAATGAAAATAGACTAAATTACCCCCCATATATATATATATATATATATCAGTCCATGTGGATAGAAATTCAGTACATAAAGGTAGGGAAGTTCAATCTCTGTAGATGGAACTTCAATCCATAAGGGTAGACAAGTTCAATCCCTGTGGATGGAACTTCAGTCCACAAGGTAGATAAGTTCAATCTCTGTGGATGGAACTTCAATCCATAAGGGTAGATAAGTTCAACACAGGGCAGAGAAGTTCAATCCACAGTCCATAAGGGTAGAGAAATTTAATCCATGTGGATAGAACTTCAGTCCATGTGGTTTGAACTTCAATCAGTAGTATTTCAAACTTCAGTCCAGTAATCAGACTGAGGGGTAGCTAAGTCTTTTCAGTTAGGCGTATTTAATGACCTTATCTAGTAAAGAGTCAAAAGTGGCCTTAAGTGTAAGACCATAGAAAATAGTGACCGCAAAGCTAATACCAGTGTCAAAACTGGCCACTGGGCTAAAATTTTACGGTGAGGGGGTGTATGGTGGTGAAAAATAAGTTGAAAAGAATAGTTAATATCTTTTAGAAGAAGATGATTAAAAAAATGGAAAACTGAAATTTTTGGCTTTCACTTGTCAAGTTGGTATGTAATACACACGCATGACACATAGGCATCGAGATGTGTAAAAGACACACTTTTTTCAAACTTTCGTGTGTAATAATATACCCGTAAAAATAAGGTGTGTCAGGGGGATTTCGACCAAAGATCAATAGGTATATCATGTATTCTGCCTCTAAAAGTACTTCTTTAAAATGTACTTATGCCAAAAGTACTTCTCAAAATAAGTCGTTTTTGGCAACAATGATAAACATGCTCTTAGTTTCATGCCACTTTTTTCTTGGTTGTACAAAAGAATGCATTTTTTGGAACTTCAATCTTTATGGGCTGAAGTTACGCATTCTATGCCTAAACTTCAGCCCTTGTAGGCTAAAATTGAACTCCATACCTTCAGGTATGAAGTTCAGCCCACAATGTCTGAAGTTCAGCTCACAAGGATTGAAGTTCCAAAAAATGACTAAAAACTAAATAGGTTTAAAAAGTGGCTCTAACTGTAAGGGCGAGCCAAAAAGTGGCTATTTGTGCACTTTCCCCACGTCTAACTGATTGAAATTTAAAGTTCAGACCAATTTTAGTTCTGTGGTTTGAATGTTAAGTCCGCTTTAAATATGTTTTACAGAGTGGTTGTGCTTTTTTGAGCCGTGGGTCTATCAGAAATATTCTACTCCCTCAATTCTAAAATGAGTGTCTACCTTTCCTTTTTTTTTTGTCCCAAAATGAGTCCCTCTTTCATATTTGGTAACTCTTTTAATTCCAAGATTTGTTTTGGACCACAAGATTTAAAGGTACTAGCCCACATTAGAAATATCTTTAGTTTTAAACCGCAGGATTTAAAAGTCTTCCTTATTTTCTTAAAATATGTGCCCAGTCAAATCCAAACACTCATTTTGGAATGGAGGGACTATTTATTTTGCTCAAGGTAAGGATAAGGTATGTATACATCTCACCCTCCTATACCTCACCTATGAGATAACACTAGTATATTGTTGTTGGATGCGCCTTAAAGAAATTATGTAAATAGGCTACCTCATGAATTTTTATAATTGAAAATTGGGCAATTTGTATGACTATACATACAAACATTTTTTTACACAAAAATATCATTACTATCCTATTTTCAAAACATAATAACATTTTTATAAAAAAAAAAAAAAAAACATAGCAAATACATAAAAGGGTGGATAAAACCCTAGATCCTCTTCCTACACTAGCCTACAACCCCCACCCCACCCCCCAGCGGTTGCCCCATAGCTACCACCGTAAGGCAGCCGCCACCGGTCGCGAAATTTGTTGTTTGAATGTTTTATTTTATAATTTTTTGTGTGTGTTGTGTATTTTTGTTGTATCCAAAATGATACATAGTGCATACAATGGATATACAATATGTATACACCAATACGGTTGTTGTGTGATGTTTATATATTCTTTGTATGGCTAGTGTTGTATGTTCATACATAGGACATACACATTATATACAACGAATAAAAAAACATACATTGTATACACTTATTGTACGTATAGTATATACCAATTGTATGTTCAGTGACATACACCAGACATACAATGGGTTTACGTGTAACATACACTTTCTTTACCTTCAACCATCACCAACAACTACTTTAGCCACCGGAGAACACCCAAAAAAAAAAAAGGAGAAAAATTAGATATGTCGGCGTCGGAAAAGAAGCAGCACCGGTAATGGGAGGGAGGATAGGATCTGGTTGCATAATATCAAGAGCTGACGACGGAGCCGTCAGAGGTCCGTCGCTGGCGACAACAAGGGATATGGGAGGGAACGCCGACGACGATGGGATAGGTGAGGTCGCCGGCGACGGGGAGGAAGAGGGATGACGGCCCGAGAAATCATGGGGGGGGGGGGGAGTGAGAAGAGAATTAGGATTTTTATTATTATTATTATTATTTTGTTTATGCTTGTCAAAAAAAAAAAATGCTATGTTAATTCTATACAATAACACATGATGTGATTTTTCTTTGAAAATTTGTGAACTAAAAATTGATGTTAGAACATCAACTAGTAAGACTGTATTTCCAACTATTGTCCGAAGATTGCAAAAAATGTCCTGAAACTGCTATACTTTAGTAACCAAACCTTGAGATCATTAGTCAGAGTATCAAGAAATCGAGCGAGAAGTAGGTGAAGTTCATGATTAGCCACTCTTCAGTGCAAGTATTTGCACTTTAACCAGTAGTTATTTGTTCTAAAGTTTTGAACTAACAAAACTTAAATTCAAGACATAGCTTCCTTGAGTTTGGAATCGAAAAATTGAGCTTCATAATACATTGGCTAAAAAACGTAAAACACAACCTGTTCTGCTACCAACTTTAGTGTCGGGCTTTAATATGGGCTGAATTACAAAACTATGACAACATAGGGGGCAAAGTGCACGAATATCTACTTTTGCTAGTGGTTTTTGGTTTGAAGCCACTTTTTTATTGGTTTTGCATGAGAGATCATTTTTTAAAACTTCAGTCTTTATGGGCTGAAGTTCAAACTATGTGGGCTGAACTTCATGCCTAAGGTATGAAGTTCAACTTCAACCCGCAAGGGCTAAACTTTTACGCATAGGATGCGTAAACTTCAACCCTTATGGTGTGAAGTTCAGTCCACAAGGTTTAAACTTCAGCCCATAAGGATTGAAGTTTCAAAAAATAGCCTCTCATGTAAAATCAATAAAAAAAAAAGTGGCCTCAGAGTTCCGGGTAAGGATCTCGGTTGGCTCTCGGGAAGGTGTTAGGCACCCTCGAGTCCTGTGCAAGTATAGTTGCTTTATTGACGCTCTCCAGATTTTGTGAATTATGTTTGTTGTATTTTCCACTTAACTATTTGCTACGTTTTGATTTGGATGAAAGTCACTCGTTCATTGATGAAAACTCTACCAAAGATTAACCGTGGACGCGTTGTCCATTCGAATCTTGATATAAATGAGTTTTGTGTAAACACCGGACCTTTGTTACACTTGAACATAATTTAAATGTTTGCCCGCTCATTGATGAAAGCTCTATGAAAGATTTACCACGGACACTTTGTCCGTTCGAATCTTATAATATGAGTGAGTTTCATGTAAACATGTGGCTGCTTGTTAATTTGATTCATCCTAAACATTTGCATAATCGAGTATTTTTACTTGGTTACTGTCACTTTGGATGTGTGACATATTATTATAAGTTCAATCATTTGTATAGATAAACTATATATTACTTCGGTTCTCGTTTCTGTTTTCTTATAAAATCTGGACAAATTTCAAAGTTTAATTTTATTCTTGGCTTAGTTTACGTCAAAGCCTAAAAGTAAAACTGCCCATTTTACGTCTCTATTTTTTATTTGTACGAAATGTCCTATTTTGTTATTCCATTCAGATCTGGCCATCTTTACATACAAGCCCATTTCATAAGTTGTCCAACATTTAATCAAGTTTGCTTTAGAATTCTAATTTTGCTAGTGTTTGAAAATGGTACAACTTTTACACAAGTGATATATTTCTTGACGGATCCTTTTTATCTTTAGAAACATAGCTGAATGATGAATATAAATTATTCATGTATTTTTATATATAAATTTAAATATTTTAAATATTATAATAAATAAATATATTATATTTTATTATATTTTCTAAGCAAGTTTTGCGGTGAAAGTTCAATTGAGGAATGAAGACTACAAGCAAAAACAGAAGAAAAAAGAACAAAAAAGAGTGATGTATAAAGGAAAGAAGAAATGATATTAATTCATGTTCTGACTTGAAGTCGCAACACCAACTCATGTTCTGACTTGAAGTCGCAACACCAACTCATGTTCTGACTTGAAGTCGCAACACCAATTCATGTCGCGACGGTAACTGTTGAAATCAGAACACCAACTCATGTTCTGACTTGAAGTCGCAACACCAACTCATGTTCTGACTTGATGTCGCAACACCAAAGATTTTTCTATAAATAGGAAGCAAACTTGTAAAGAGAAAACAACTTTTCATTAGCCAAAATCAAGATTTCTCTCTTGTTCTTGTTTTCTCTCTTTTGTAGTAGAATTATTTCTAAAGTCTTCTAAATTCCTTTTTTGCTTTTATCACTCCTTAATGGAGTAATTTCCTTTTGTTGGGATAGTTGATGAAACTTGGTATATTTATAATATCTACCTCAGTTTTAGTACATGCTTGGCCTGAAACTTTATATCTGCATTTTCACACTTTGCTAGAGTGATAGTTCTGTTACTCTTCATTTTCACATCTATTTATTTTTAGGTTATTATATATTAATTTTGTAATTCTCACGGAGCAAAATTAATATATGATGACTGATGAATAAAATAGTAGAGTGAAAATAGAACCTATAGTAACCTATCATTCCAAGTCAGTAATCTCGTTTCCCTCAGTTTTAATTCTCACGGAGGAATTGTTGTAAGCAAGATTGTTGGTTTTAGTGAAAATATTCTCACGAAGTTTTTGCTACATTTTAGCACAATTCAGGTAAGGATATTATTTCGGTTTAACCATCACAAAGTCATAAATCAATTAATATACATAACCTCACGGAGTGTATTTAATTATTATTTCTGAGTGAGCAAAATAAAATTGTATTAGCAATAAGCAATTTTTCTTTAGAAAAATACATGTCAAAACTGAGATTGTATTATGAATATTACCAAGTGAATTCAATGACTCCCAACTCTTTTTAAATTTGAAATTTTTCGAAAGTTCTTTGTTTTAGTTAAAATTAATTAAAAGTTCAAAAAACTCACCTTTCATCAATTTGATTCTCTCAAATAGTAGTGGAAATATTATAAGTCTGTAGAATAGATTTACCCAATCTCTGTGGGACGATATCTTAAACTATATTATAATTTGACTTAGCACGAGCATTAATTCCTATACACTTTGGCCTCGTCAAATTTTTGGCGCCGTTGCCGGGGATTGGCACAGATCTACTTCAGACTAAATATTTTATTACTAATTTGAGAACTTATTATTATTATTATTATTATTATTATTATTATTATTATTATTATTATTATTATTATTATTTTCTTTATTAGTTTGTAATCCTTGTCTTTTAAATCGCTATTTTTTTCTTGTTTTGATATTTCTGCTATATCTATTATTTTGTAATATGTGCTATTATTACTATTACTATTTACTTTTTCCCTAGAAATATTTTCTCTTAGTACTGGATTAGTCATTTCCGTCTTCTTCCATTTTTAGTATTAATATTTTTTTTTCTTTTAATATTTTCTTTTAGTGTCATATACTACTACTACTACTACTACTACTTTAAATATTAATTTTAATTTTCATTGCTTTAAAATATCCAACTAGTTTATGACCCGCTCTTCCACAAAAGAGTTAGTCAATTACGATCCTGAAATTGAAAGATCTTTGAGAGTGTGCAGGAAAGAACAATCATCATCTTCTCAGAGATTAACTTGTGACAGAATGGAGAACCAAGACAACAACCCATTGGGAATTCCACCACCAGCCCATGTAGAAGAGCAGTTTGACGAAGTGGTGCCAAGACCAGCAAACAGAATCCTAAGGGATTATGCTAGGCCAGACCACTTCAACTGTGAATTTAGTGTTAGAAAACCCCCAGTGGCAGCCAACAACTTTGAAATCAGGACCGGCCTGATTCAAACAATTCAACAATCTTGCACTTTCACTGGTGATCCAAGTGAAGATCCACACAGTCACTTAATCGATTTCTTAGAACTGGTTGAAACTGCTAAGTACAATGGAGTATCTCCTGAAGCAATCAAGTTAAGGTTATTCCCTTTTTCTTTAAAAGGCGAGGCCAAAGTTTGGTTGCGAAGTTTGCCTCAAGGGTCCATTACCACATGGGACCAGATGACTCAGAAATTTTTGAACAAATATTTTTCCCCTGCTAAAACAACAAAGTTGAGACAAGAGATATCTAATTTCTTGCAGACTGACACTGAGTCAGTTTATCAAGCATGGGAAAGATTGAAAGCAATGCTGAGAAAATGTCCACACCATGACATTCCTGAACATATGCAGTTATACATTTTCTATCACGGGTTTCTTCTAGAAATGTGATTGACGTTGCATCAGGAGGTTCCATAATGGGAAAGACCACAGAAGAAGCACTCCAATTGTTAAATGAAATTTCTGAGAATGCCATCCAGTGGCCATCTGATCGTGTGATCATCAGGAAAGCTGCTACGGTAAATCAGGCAGATGCTCTAAATACACTAACACAACAAATTGCTTCTTTGGCACAAAAGTTTGAATCTTTTCAGGTGAATACGCAACAAACAAATCAGTCTGAGACTTGTGACATGTGCGGAGGAAACCATCTGAACCACGAATGCCAAGCAACCAATCAGAATGATGAACATATCAATGTCATCGGTTACAAGTCATATCCTTTTGGAAGTCCAATGGCACAAAAACATCCAGGATTTCAATGGAGCAATCCAAACGGTGCTGAGAACTCTCAAAGCTTCCAAAAGCAACAGGTACAAAGTCCACCAGGGTACCAGAATCAAAACCGAGGGCAGCCAAATTTCAAGCCCTATCAGCAAGCAGCTCCATATCAGCAAAGGCCTCAACAATCTCATCCAAGTCTTGATGACCTTTTGTACAAGTACATTAAGGCTACTGATGAGAAAATGGAGAGCCAAAATTCTGCTCTCAAAAATTTGGAAACTCAGTTAAGCCAACTGGCTACTCTTGTCACAGAAAGAATTCAAGGTCCTTTACCAAGCAATACAGAGAAAAATCCAAAGGAACACCTTAAGGCCATTGCCTTAAGGTCAGGTAAAATTCTTAATGATCCATATGTAGACAGAGAAAAGAATCAGCCAGAACAGCAGGTAGATAAAGGTAAGAATGTTGAAACACCCTTGTCACAAGAGGAAGAAGTCAAGAAAAATGAAGAAAAAAATATTGAGAAAATGACTGCTCTCCCAGTGACAATTCCTTTTCCACAAAAAAATGAAAAGAGAAAAACTTGATAATCAATTTGCAAAGTTTTTGGAAATTTTGAAACAAATTCACATCAATATTCCTTTTACTGATGCTTTGTTGCAAATGCCTTCATATGCTAAATTTTTGAAAGAAATTTTATCAAGCAAAAGGAAATTGGAAGAAGTTTCTGTGGTAATGCTTACTGAGAAATGCAGTGCTATACTTCAAAATAAGCTACCACAAAAACTCGGTGATCCAGGAAGTTTTACAATTCCGTGTACATTGGGAGGGGTATATATTGAAAAAGCACTTTGTGATTCTGGAGCTTCAATAAATTTAATGCCATTTTCTGTTTTTAAAAAGTTAGATCTTGGTGAGATGAAAAATACGGTTGTCTCTCTTCAGTTTGCAGATCAAAGTACTAAGAAACCTAAGGGAATTATTGAAAATGTGCTCGTGAGAGTAGATAAATTTGTCTTCACTGTAGATTTCATAGTACTTGAAATGGAAGAATGTCCTAATGAACCAATAATTTTGGGTAGACCTTTTCTTGCTACAGGTAGAGCAATCATAGATGTTCATCAAGGACAACTAATTTTGAGAGTTGATGAAGAAAGAGTCATTTTTGACATGCAAAAGATTCTAAAGTTTCCAGGAGATGAGTCATCATCTTCTTGTTATACAATTGACATGATTAGTGATCTTGCAGATGAATTTAAAGATAATCAATTGATTCCAGACTCGCTGGAGAGGTGTTTGGCCAATTCTGGCACAACACAGGATGATGATCCCACCATTATAAGTGAAGTAGAAATACTGGAAAGATATTCTGAGGATGAAGGAATTCAATCAGAAGGAGTTCAACAAAAAATTGAACTCAAAACTCTTCCTTCTCATTTAAACTATGTTTATCTTGAGCCTAAATTATTTTCTGTCATTATTTCAGCTTCACTAACTGCAGAACAGGAGGATAAATTAATTGAAGTACTGAGAGCACACAAAGAAGCCTTGGGATGGACTATTGCAGACATCAAAGGGATTAGTCCAGCTGTTTGCATGCACAGAATCCTCATGGAGGATAAGTACAAACCAATAGTCCAACCCCAAAGGCGGTTGAATCCAGCAATGCAAGAGGTGGTGAAAAATGAAGTTATTAAGCTTCTGGCAGCAGGTATCATTTACCCGATTTCTGATAGTCCTTGGGTAAGTCCTGTTCAGGTAGTGCCAAAGAAAGGAGGTATGACAGTTATAAAAAATGAAAATAATGAACTCATACCTACTAGAACAGTTACAGGATGGAGAGTCTGTATTGATTACAGATGTCTCAATGATGCCACCAGAAAAGATCATTTTCCTTTACCATTCATTGACCAAATGTTGGAAAGAGTGGCAGGATATGGTTTTTATTATTTTCTTGATGGATATTCTGGCTATAACCAGATCCCAATTGCACCAGAAGATCAGGATAAGACAACTTTCACATGTCCCAGTGGAACCTATGCATATAGGAGAATGCCCTTTGGACTATGCAATGCACCTGCTACATTTCAGCGGTGTATGTCTGCAATTTTCTCGGACATGACCGAAAAGTTTTTGGAAATTTTTATGGATGATTTCACACTTTTTGGTAAAATATTTGAGGACTGTCTTCACCATTTGACCTTAGTTCTTAAGAGATGTGAAGAGACAAACTTGATTCTTAATTGGGAAAAATGTCATTTTATGGTTACAGAGGGAATTGTCCTAGGACACAAAATCACTGCTAAAGGGATAGAAGTTGATAAGGCTAAAATTGATCTTATAGCAGGATTACCCCCTCCTACAACTGTTAAGGGCATTAGAAGTTTTTTAGGCCATGCAGGTTTTTACAGACGGTTCATAAAAGATTTTTTAAAAATTTCAAAACCTCTGACTAACCTTTTAATGAAAGATGTTAAGTTTAATTTTTCAGGTGATTGTTTGAAAGCATTTGACACCCTTAAGGAAAAATTATCAACTGCTCCTGTAGTTGTGTCCCCTGATTGGAATCAGTCTTTTGAGGTCATGTGTGATGCTAGTGATACAGCAGTTGGAGCAGTTTTAGGCCAGAGAAAAGATAAGATTTTTCATCCTATATACTATGCCAGTAGGACTTTGAATGAAGCTCAGTTGAATTATGCCACAACAGAAAAAGAACTACTGGCAGTAGTATTTGCATTTGATAAATTTCGTTCTTATCTGATATGAACCAAGGTCACTGTTTTTACTGATCATGCAGCTTTAAAATACCTCTTAGCAAAGAAAGATGCCCGACCTAGATTGCTAAGATGGATTTTACTCCTCCAAGAGTTTGACCTTGAGATAAAAGATAAAAAAGGAACGGAAAATCAAGTTGCTGACCATTTGTCTAGAATAGAGAACTCTCCTTTTGAGATTTGTGATATAAAAGAAGAGTTTCCTGATGAACATATTTTTTCTGTCAGCTCAGTTGTGACTCAACCACCCTGGTTTGCAGATATTGCAAATTACTTGGTTGGAAAATGGACACCCCAAGATCTCTCTTACCAGCAAAAGAAAAAGCTTATTTCTGATGCTAAATATTATCTGTGGAATGAACCTTTTTTGTTTAGGATTTGTGCAGATAATATTATCAGAAGGTGCGTGCCGGAAGATGAAATGACTAAGATTTTGCATCATTGCCATGATGGTGCAATTGGAGGACATTATGCTGCAAATCGGACTGCATTTAAAGTCTTGGAGGCAGGATTCTTTTGGCCAACACTTTTCAAGGATTCACGTGCATATGTTGCACAATGTGACAGGTGTCAGAGAACAGGTAATATCACCAAGAGAGATGAAATGCCTTTGCAATCAATACAGGTATGTGAAATTTTTGATGTTTGGGGAATAGATTTTATGGGCCCTTTTCCTTCATCTCATTCTTTTGAATATATCCTCGTGGCTGTGGATTATGTCTCAAGATGGGTTGAAGCCATTCCTACGAGAAAAAATGATGCTCGAACCGTGTGTAATTTTCTTAGAAAAAATATTTTTACTAGATTTGGCACACCACGAGTCATCATTAGTGACCAAGGGACTCATTTCATAAATAAACAATTTTCTGCTTTATTGTCCAAATATGGTGTGACTCACAAAACAGGAACACCATATCATGCTCAAACACAAGGGCAAGTTGAGGTTTCCAACCGTGAATTAAAAAGAATACTTGAAAAAACAGTTGGAATCTCAAGAAAAGACTGGGCTTTAAAATTAGATGATGCATTATGGGCATACCGAACGGCGTTCAAAACGCCAATTGGTACATCCCCATACAGATTAGTCTTTGGAAAAACTTGTCATTTACCTGTTGAATTAGAACATAAAGCTTTTTGGGCATTAAAAATGCTGAACTTTGAATTAAATTCTGCTGGTAAAAATAGATTCTTTCAGATTAACGAATTGGAAGAGCTGAGGTTGGAAGCTTATGAAAATGCCAAAATTTACAAAGAAAAAACAAAAAAATGGCATGACAACTTGATTCGACAAAAAAATTTCAAAATTGGAGATCAGGTACTCCTTTACAATAGTCGACTCAGGTTATTTCCAGGAAAATTGAAATCCAGATGGACAGGTCCTTACATGGTTACAGATGTTACTCCATACGGAGCAATTGAAATTCAACAGATCAATGGAGGGGACAAGTTCAAAGTAAATGGTCACAGGCTAAAATTATACTTTGGAGGGCAGTTTGAGAAACAACCATCAGTAACCATGATAATCTGATAAATATCACAGTTACTACGTCGAGCTGGCGACGTTAAACTCAGAACTATGGTTTCTTACCCGTAGCCATTGAGGGTGAAGCAATGGAGCCTCATAAGTCCAATATACATTTGAGTAATTAAATGCTTAACCAATTGATCTGGTTAATATCCAGGTTATTGTGCAACCAGAACATATCATGAAGGCCTCTACAAAAACAGTGTCACCTACACAGGAGTAACTCCATGGTGATCGGTATGCCTAAGTAACTGGTTGGTTAGCCATTTAATTATGCAAATCAAATGTTGGCTCAGGTAATTTTCTGGTTTATATTTAAACCGGGACCCCATGACTGTTAAGGTGAAAAATTAGTTCAGTCTATTACACATAGAATATGTGTGGTCACAGTTTCTTTCAAGCTTTCTTCTGTGATTGTAAATTTGAAAGCCAAAAAGATTTTTATTTTTTTAAAAAAAGAGAGTATTCTCTATTTTAGTTTATATATATATATATATATATATATATATATATATATATATATATATATATAGATTTTACCCCCCTCTTTCACTTTTTTAGGGATGTGCTTTCATCCAGGAGAATGAAAAGTTTAAGTGTGGCGGAGGGTTGTTCTAGTTTATATATATATATATATATATATATATATATATATATATATATATATATATATATAATATTTTCTTCTTAACTATGATCATTTGTAGGTATTTAATTAACAAATTAATTTTTTTCATTATGGTTAATATTATTTCTTTTTATCCTCACCATATGATTTGTCATGTTGATGATTTTTATTTTGTGAAGTAAGAGCAAGCATCTTCAAATCAGGTAATCATTTGAATTGAGAAAAGTTATGATCACAAAAGCAAATGGAATCAACAAACTTGGCTAGAACTTGCTCTAAATGTTTTTCGAGGCGAAATAATAGACGACACTGATTTTTAAAAAATGAAATTAGGCCTTCTTTGATACACAATTCTAACCTCTTTATTTTTCATCCAAATATACATATATTACCTCCTAGAACCCTTCTTTCAGCCTTAATCTTTTTTCTCGAACAACATAATTCTCTTAAAAAAAAAGAGAGAGAATAAAAATCTCATACTATATATAGTATGCATTAAATATACAAATTTGTATATACATATTTAAATATAATAATTATTTCTTCCAGCTATGAATGAGCAGAGATTGATATCAACGAAAGGAAGAAATATTGTGAAAAAAAAAAAAAAGAAAAAAAAAGAGTTTGTATGATTGTTATGATTTTTCAAAAAAAAAAAAAAAATACTACGAAATGATGGAAATACTGAGGATTAAGAAATGTTTGCTCAAAGCTGGAAGAGTAAAAGTCACTATAAATATATCCATATACCCTACCAGCATGAAGCCTAACATTACAAGCCGAGAAAAGTCCTACAAAGATTTTGAAAATCAGTGTTGAATCTATATTAGTGGAGATAAACATGAGGAGCAAGCATATGGACAAGACAATGATACTGAATGAATAAGTGATCATAAATCTATCAATTCTGAAAGATTCAAGGGGAGAAAATGCAAGTTCTTATTGATCAGAGTGGAATTCAAAAACAAGGTAATGAATTTGGTGATTTAAAAAGGATGATTGCATTAAAGATAATGAAGGAAGTTTATTTTGAATAAATTCTTTATGCTACAAAGATCATGAGTTTGAAAAAAAAAAAAGTTTATATATGTATATATATATATTTTTCCTCGAGGACGAACAAAAGTTCAAGTATGGGGGAATTTGATGAATATAAATTATTCATGTATTTTTATATATAAATTTAAATATTTTAAATATTATAATAAATAAATATATTATATTTTATTATATTTTCTAAGCAAGTTTTGCGGTGAAAGTTCAATTGAGGAATGAAGACTACAAGCAAAAACAGAAGAAAAAAGAACAAAAAAGAGTGATGTATAAAGGAAAGAAGAAATGATATTAATTCATGTTCTGACTTGAAGTCGCAACACCAACTCATGTTCTGACTTGAAGTTCTAACACCAACTCATGTTCTGACTTGAAGTCGCAACACCAATTCATGTCGCGACGGTAACTGTTGAAATCAGAACACCAACTCATGTTCTGACTTGAAGTCGCAACACCAACTCATGTTCTGACTTGATGTCGCAACACCAACTCATGTTCTGACTTGATGTCGCAACACCAAAGATTTTTCTATAAATAGGAAGCAAACTTGTAAAGAGAAAACAACTTTTCATTAGCCAAAATCAAGATTTCTCTCTTGTTCTTGTTTTCTCTCTTTTGTAGTAGAATTATTTCTAAAGTCTTCTAAATTCCTTTTTTGCTTTTATCACTCCTTAATGGAGTAATTTCCTTTTGTTGGGATAGTTGATGAAACTTGGTATATTTATAATATCTACCTCAGTTTTAGTACATGCTTGGCCTGAAACTTTATATCTGCATTTTCACACTGTGCTAGAGTGATAGTTCTGTTACTCTTCATTTTCACATCTATTTATTTTTAGGTTATTATATATTAATTTTGTAATTCTCACGGAGCAAAATTAATATATGATGACTGATGAATAAAATAGTAGAGTGAAAATGGAACCTATAGTAACCTATCATTCCAAGTCAGTAATCTCGTTTCCCTCAGTTTTAATTCTCACGGAGGAATTGTTGTAAGCAAGATTGTTGGTTTTAGTGAAAATATTCTCACGAAGTTTTTGCTACCTTTTAGCACAATTCAGGTAAGGATATTATTTCGGTTTAACCATCACAAAGTCATAAATCAATTAATATACATAACCTCACGGAGTGTATTTAATTATTATTTCTGAGTGAGCAAAATAAAATTGTATTAGCAATAAGCAATTTTTCTTTAGAAAAATACATGTCAAAACTGAGATTGTATTATGAATATTACCAAGTGAATTCAATGACTCCAACTCTTTTTAAATTTGAAATTTTTCGAAAGTTCTTTGTTTTAGTTAAAATTAATTAAAAGTTCAAAAAACTCACCTTTCATCAATTTGATTCTCTCAAATAGTAGTGGAAATATTATAAGTCTGTAGAATAGATTTACCCAATCTCTGTGGGACGATATCTTAAACTATATTATAATTTGACTTAGCACGAGCATTAATTCCTATACACTTTGGCCTCGTCACTGAATCCTTTGAACGTGGCTGAATTTAAGATTAAAACTGTAAAAATTCTATTCAAAACTTGGCATGGTTTACAACGGCTATTTTTGGGCATAAAATGCCTACACTTTAACCTTTCTGGTTTTCTTATTTTTTAAAGTGGCTTTTGTAGTTTAAAGTGGCAACATAACACATATATCATTCAGACAATTCAAACAAGAGAAAGCAGAAGTTATTTGGCCCTTAACATGTTGTTTTCATTCAAATCTCACAAAGAAAATATTTCAAAAGCATTACAATATTAGGAGTCATTTACCTGGTGTAGATTTCCTCAAGCTTACAATTGTAGCTCCACACCAAGTCCAAACTCGAAATCAACTTGACAATACATAATCAGCAACTGGGGGCATCAACCAGCAGCAAGAGACTGGCCACGAAACAGCCTCTTTAAGACCCCTAAGCTCACTAACACACCCTGTTCTTTTCAGCTCATTTTATATAGTATTCTCCCTCTTTTTCTCTCTTACTAACTCTTTCTTTTAGATCTGAATATTGCTAGAGGGAGAAATGTTTTTTTTTTTCCAGAGAGAGTGAAGGTGTTTTCAGATGTTCCTTGTTTTCCAGATTTCTTCCCTTAATTGACTAAATGAACTCTTACCTATATAGGCAAAAAAAAAAGAGTGCATTTGGATGCAAGACAAGAACATGTGACCTCTCTTTTGCTTTTTCAGCCATTTAATGTTTTGTTAGGCATGCTCGGCTAGCCAACAAAAGAGAAGGCAACAAAAAGCCTATTTTCAAGGCTGCCAAGTGTGCTTCTACTTTTGACATCTATGACTTTTTTTTTTTTTTTTTTTGAATTTTCAAATTTTTAAAACTTGAAACCAAACTGACTTACCTAAGCAAATTTTCACACTAAACTGTGAGCAAACAGACTAACAAATACATGATTCAGATTACTACCATGATTATAAACTAATAACCAGTTCAATGTCCAAACATGGAACCCAAAAGGTCAAACAAATCCAAGACTTGAACTAATTGAACATCACCATTCGAAATAGATAATAGTGTATTCTGAATCATTTATCAATTTGGAACCCTTCACATATACAGGAGACTAGTGAATAGACTTGAAACTCTTAATAAGATCTACCACTTTATTACTTGAACACCACAAGTTTGGAACATACAAAGAATTGTAACAAATCTAGGCAATCGATGAGTCTCATTCAAATCAAACCAATATCAATTCAAATAAGAACAGAATTGACTTCATGCTTAACTGTTGCATACATACACACGGTCTAAACCTTCTCTAACAAATGAAACAAACACAATGACAGAGATACTATCCAGTGATTCCATGCGCCAAGAACAATACTTTGAATAATTCTATTCATGAACAAACACATGTATTCCAACGCAGACACAAGATGATGCACAAAGTTAACTAAAATCTGAACTATTTCTATGACTATCACATGGACAAATACGAATCAAGAAAGGAGAAGTAAGGGCGTTCTTCTAACCAGCTAAGCTAAAACGAACATCACCACCAGCTCGCTGCTATACCCGAGCCGTCACCACCTCGTCGCTGCCTCGGACCAGCTTCAACATGGCCAAACAACTCGCCAATATGAATTAACACAGCCCCCCAGAGCTTACTACATCGCAACACCACCATTCACCAATACTGCCTCGGCCAAGCATCGCCTTGCTACTGTGTTCCCATCATTGCAACAAATCAGCACCACCACGGTCTCATCTCCCCACCAATTACCCTCACTATTGCCTCCAAAACGCCATTATAAAACAATGAGCTGCAGCTCCAACACCCTCACGACCGAAGCCACGGCTTGAAAACCAAAAACCGCACCACGCCATTGCTGAACTTGCTCGTCACCATCACTGCCCGAGCATCATCATCGCCAACCCCTCATCATAGCCATTACATCGCTAGTTCAACTCTAACACAACACACACCACTGCTTCGATTTCCAATCAAAACAAATCCGTTGTTACAGCGTCGACGCTACACCACCAACGCCGCTTCAGTTCCAAGCCTTGACAGCCACTGCCCTTTCCAGTTTTAATCGAGAATAACCCTATTATGGGTCGTTCTCAATTAAAACGGGAGAAAGAAGCAACAGAAGGTTAGTTGAAGTGAAAGAAGAATCTGTATGCCTATATAAGTAATGAGGAGGAGGAGAGCATCTCGTGGATGTAGGATTTGACCGGAAAAAATGGGTGTCGCCGGACTTAGGGTTTAGTCCGAATTTTGGAGCCTCGATTCACTCATTTCCGTTCAGTTTTTGTGGAAATTGAGGTGAGAAATGGATAGTGGAGGTCTTGGACGGTTCAGTGATGTAATTTTAATCGGAATATGAGTGGACGCCGTCGCTAACCGGTGGCAGACGGCGGAATCCGGCGATGAGAAACAAAAGGGACATGGTTTCTGAGGTCTTAGTGGCTTGGGTGGAAAAAATGAACAAAAATAGCAAGTTTTGGTTTTAAACAGACGGACTGGGCCATGTTAAGCAAAGGATTGGGCTGATTGGTTCTTTTACCGATAGCCACTACATGGTAAAAATTATTCAAAGCATACACAATTAACTAAAATTTAAAACACACAAATTGTAATATTCTCACAATTAAATTATAAAATCACAATTAAATACGTAACAAGTATTTTTGGTAATTTTCAGTTTCCTTTTTCATTTAATGACAAATTTTAGCTAAAATAAAAGATAAAATTCTAGGAAAATTCGACAAAAATCGTAAATGTTAGCTCGACTATTTTGAGCAATTTCAAGCTATTTTTTTTGAATTTTCGTGCCAAAATTAGGTGATTACAGCTGCCCCTCTTTGTTCGAGAACATGAAGAGTTTTCGGACAAAGACGTAATCACCAACTAAATTTGGCTTTTCGGTTCTAGGCGAGAACATGCTTTGCAAAATGGTGACCGTACCTTGAATTTCGGTTCTAACCAAGAATAAGGCTACCTACATATCTCCGGACTAAGGAATCAGGTCAGTGTAGTTCCTCACGTGCGGTAGCTGAGACTACCGCATACAAATAGACACTAGACTCTCCTAGACTAACACTAAGCACTCTCTAGACGCTTCTATGCATAACAAGACTAACTCTAGACGCTTTGAGACATACTAGGACTGACTCGACATTTCTAGACTTACCCGGACTGACTTGAGACACTTTGACATGCTAGAACTGTTGCTGCTGGTTGCTGGCTAGGTGGCTGGTGGTCATTGCTTTACAAAGAAAAATAAAATTACAACATTGAAATGTAAAATTACAATTTCTAAGCTAACTCTTCATGCTTCCTAAGCTGATGAACTGGTCCGAAACTCCCACTACCCAAGTGGGTCTTGAAAACTTGAAATTGCCGCTCGGGCGGGCTTGACTTGAAAGTTGAAATCTCTGCTTTGACGGGCTTTGACTTGAAAACTTAAATTGCCGATTCAACGGGCTTTGACTTGAATGAAATTGTCGCTTTGACGGACTTGACTTGAAAAAATTGAAATTGCCGCTTTGACAGACTTTGACTTGAATGAAATTGCCGCTTTGACGGTCTTTGACTTGAAAATTGAAATTGCCGCTTTGACGGACTTTGACTTGAATGAAATTGCCGCTTTGACGGACTTTGACTAGAAAATTGAAATTGTCGCTTTGACAGACTTTGACTTGAATGAAATTGCCGCTTTGACGATGAAATTGCCGCTTTGACGGACTTGACTTGAAAATTGAAATTGCCGCTTTGACGGACTTTGACTTGAAAATTAAAATTGCCGCTTTGACGAACTTTGACTTGAAAGATAAAACTAGAACCACCACCCTGGTGGGTCTTGTTCGTGTTGAATTGAAAACCATCACTCTGATGGGTCTTGCTTATGCTGGAAATTGAGAACTATCACTATGATGGGTCTTGCTTCTTCCGGAAATTGAAAACCATCACTCCGATGGATCTTGCTTTTGTTGAAAATTAGAAACCATCACTCTGATGGGTCTTGCTTATGCTGGAAATTGAAAACCATCACTCTGATGGGTCTTGCTTCTTCCAAAAATTGAAAACCATCACTCTGATGGGTCTTGCTTCTTCCTAAAATTGAAACCCATCACTCTGATGGGTCTTGCCTCTTTCTGGAAATTGAAAACCATCACTCTGATGGGTCTTGCTTTTTGTTGAAAATTAGAAACCATCACTCTGATGGGGATTGCTTATGTTGGAAATTGAAAACCATCACTCTGATGGGTTCTGCTTCTTCTGAAAATTGAAAAAATTGCAACCCATTATCCCAATGGGTCTTGACAGAAAGCTGAAATTGTAAACCATCACTCTGATGGGTCTTGCTTTTTTGAGCGAAACTGACTCGAAAATGAAATGATCGCTATCTTTCAGCGAAAACTGGTAAGAAATGAACTTCTGCATTATCATGGGAGTGCCCAACTTTTAAATCTATTTTCTACAACTTCTACATTGTATGGGAGTGCCCGATTTTTGAATCTAACTTCTACATTATATGGGAGTGCCCCACTTTTGAAACTAAAACATCTACATTATATGGGAGTGCCCGTCTTTTGAAACTAAAACTTTTACATTATATGGGAGTGCCCGACTTTTGAAACTAAAACTTCTAATTGTTGGGACTATATCCTTTTGCACTGTCAAGGGTGAGCCCTGTTTGCTGAATTCGACATCTTCCATTATAATGGGAGGGCCCGTTGTTGAGTCTGATGTCTTCCTGGCAGATCATATTTTTTCTAGTCATTAACCATGACAAACTCTTGTCTTGAAGGTGGGAATTCTACCAATTTCACTGTAACGACCCTCAAATAGTCGTTACGGGATCCGGGACCTTGATTTGTGTGTCGACAGTCCCAAAAGCTCCGTTAGGTCATTTATGACCCGTCTGCGAAATCTGAGTCGAAACAGAGTCCGTTTGATAGGTTTTCGAGAAAAGGATCCGTTTATGAAATTCCGGAAAGGAATTTGGGGTTTCGATAGGTCGTTTTGAGTAAACGAACCCCGATGGAAAATCTTAGCGCACCGTTAGGTCCGTCTCGTCATTTATGATATGTAGCAACCTTCAAAATTGAAAACGGACCTCGTTTGATAGGACTTTTGATAAAGTCCCCGTTTCGGAAGTTTAAAAGAGTTAAAAGAGGTTTCCGAGCTCGATTTGAGCAAATGAGCTCCGATGAGAGATCCGAAAGTTCCGTTAGATTTGTATAGTCATTTGTGACTTGTAGCAACTTTCAGAATTGGATTCCGAGGTCTTTTGGTTAAATTTCGCTATTTTGGCGAAAGTCGAAAATTGAACCTTTGTCGTGGGACCCACTTTTTGAGTTCTGGAAGTCCGAATTGAGTTCCGTCTTGACGAGCATGTCACCCAAGTATTTTATGGCTTGTGTGAAAAATTTGGGATCATTCCGAGCTTCGTAGGGTCCCGTTTTGCCCCTAAAACAGTAGAAAATCTGGTGCGACTTTTCTGTTCTGTTTTGGCGCAAACAGCCGGATAAAAGCTGATGTTGCGGCCAATCCGTAAGGAATTAGGAAAAACTCAAAACATGAAAGTTGTAGCCCTTTGAGTTTTGGTTCTAATGGAATCGGTTTCAGGTCATTTGGACATTGCTATCTAAAGTTATGATTTTTTCAAAAGAAGCTGTCACAGAGGCAAAAAAACTGTTATAAAAAGGCCATTTCGGGCCATTTCGGTTCATAACTTATAAAAATCATTTGGTGAGCTCTTGAGGCGATTTTTGGGTATTTCTTGAAGACCCAATAATACTTACACTTAAGGTAAGCCCTTTCAATCCATCTTTATGTTGATTAACACAAGAATCAAAGGGTTGATTCTTGGAAATGGGTTAGAACCCTAGATTCTTAAGAATTGGGGAAAGACATCGAGCAAGGCTCGCATGTGGAATCTAAGTGTACTTTTGGACTCACGGGAGCGTGGGGAGTCCGGAAAAGTACATTTTGTAAATTTAGGGCTCGGCCCTACCCGGGGGCATTTTGGTAATTTTTACCCTCTAACATGCCGAGGATGTTGCCGGCATGTCATGATAAATGTCTTGCCGAGGATTTTGCCGGCTTTTGTATGATATTGGTACTTGATTTGTTCACGTGCCGGGTTGGGTAGTGCTGTCTATACGTAACCTTGGGTTGGACGACATGGGAGTAGGGATTGTACCCCCAAACTGTGGTCGGGTTAACCTTCGCCTTACGTTCAGCTAGCATAACCAACCTGGGTTACGGTGACTGTGAAATATTATCGTTATTAATATTTCTGTTATTATTTCTGTTATTGTTATTAATGTCGTGGATATTAATACTGTTAGAGGGACACTTGACAGGGGGTGTGGTGTCGCCTATACTATGAGATGTGTCACACTTGACAGGGGGTGTGGTGTGGACACTTGATCTTTGAGATGTGACACACTTGACAGGGGGTGTGGTGTGGTCACTTGATTTATTGAGATACGACGCACTTGACAGGGGGTGTGGTGCGATCGTAGACAGATTTGAGATGAGCCAACGACTACGGGTCGTTGGTCTACTTATTCATGATTGTGATAGTGACTTCGGGTCACGGTATATGGTTGATACTTAGTAGTGGTGTTGCTAGTCCATCGTAGGTCTAGGTTAGTCGGCACGGGAGTAGAGATTGGACCTCCAAACCGCCGCTGAGTTGACCTATGCCTTACGTTGGATGGGCATAATCCTTGAGACTTCTGGTTACTACTTGTGTGTATGGAATGTGTTACATCTATTTGTGATTTCACTACTTTATTGTATGATTACTATAGTATGTTGTTGCTTATGATGCATGTAGCGACTTGTCCCGCAAGGGTACCTTAGCGGGCCTGTCGGTGATCTTACTGGGCTTCGGCTCATAACTTACTCTGCTACGTGCGCAGGTCCTTCATCCAGTCAGCAGCCGGGACGTTAGCGGTTCCCGAGGCTTCTGAGACTTTTGATTGAGGTGAGCCGACCACACAGACCGTGGTGGCATACCGCCGGAGTCACTTAGAGATAGGACTCAGATTTCTTTGATGTATATTCATACTTTATTGAGTCACTCTTAGAATGCTCCAATTCTTTTGTGGATATATTCTTTTGGACTTCACCCTTTTATATTTATATATCCATTTATGATCTTTTCACATTATTGTTCTTTTCCGCATCTTGTTTCATTGGTTTGCCTAGGCAAATGTTGTTTAGGTGCCATCACGAGCCCTTGGAAATTGGGTCGTGACATTCACACATGTGGTCTTAACTTAAGAACTGGAAATCTTGACCCATTATCCGAATGAGGCCTTGCCTGAAGATTGGAAACCCTACCCATCTTCCAAATTAAGGTTCAGTTTGAAGCTTGAAGTTGACACTCTTGATTAAGGTGATCCTTGCTCTTGCCAACAATACAAAAAATATCATTCTGGCATTCTTTCACTCTGGTTACACAATCCCTAAATCATGTTCTTGTAAAATGAGGTTGGTGATTCTTGGCTTGCCCTTCAAAGTAATTTCAGACAAACAATGTCTTGATATTGTCAATATGTTTTTGATCTCCCAACAAATAAGTCAGTCAATGCCAAATGTTCCCCCGAATCTTCAGTTAAACACTTGTGGAAACAATATATCGTTCCATGGCGACTTATCCCGTACAATCCTGGCATGTTGTTTTTGTTGCTGAGGTGCAGCATGTGAGTTGCCCATTTGGATCTTGACAATGATATGGTACAACTTTGAAACCTGTGAACAAATTTTGCCAAACTTTCTTTTTGCTTATTTGTATTATCAAATGAAAGAAATTGAAAGAATAGTGAAGGAAGGATGAATTGAAGAAATTTGAAGAGGAGATATCGAACAGAAGATGTCCTTGAAAGATAGAAGGAAAACTATTTAGAGGTGAAATGACGACTTCAATGAACATGACATACATCTTGGAATAAAGTCATGACCTTTTCAACACGGTCTGTCCTCGATTTTGCCCCATTTTGATAATCTAGAGGCAATTGCATGCTTGGTCCGATCATGATGAAAAATCAGACATCCCTCATTCGACTAGTTGTGCCCTTTCGGGTTTTCACCGGCTAGCCTCTCTCTTTTTCTTTTTCCTCACTGTTGTCTTCCGGTGCCTTTTCAGTTTTTCACCGACAAGACTTCATTTTTTTTTTCATTTTTTCGCTCTTTCCCAATCGACCTCCTATCTCTCCTTGATACTCGACCTCGTCTTTCCTTTCTTTCTTCAATTTCGGCCTTTATCTTGATTCCCTGGGGAATTTCTCCTTTAATGACCTTGATGCTTCCAGTTCCTCAATGCGATTGTCGACTTATAAGAATGCGACTTTACAGGGTGGAACTTATCCCTTGATACCCTACTCGGCTTGACATTCTCAATGATCGGTCAGAAGGGTCTTTATTTGGACTGTAACATTGGATTTGGCTAGGCTATCAAGAAAGGGGTTCAACATAAAAGCTCAGAAACATCTCATGAGACGATCAGATGAATATCACAAACTATAAAATCACCGCTTTTTGAAAATAAAACCAACTTATTTCTCCAGTTTAGACAAATTGGGGACTATTTCTCTTATTTTTTATTTTTTTATTTTTTTGAGTTCTCTTTAGTTTGAAAAGCGGTATGAAAGCATCTCATAAAATGACTTAGTGAATGATACAACCCTTGAAATCATTTCTTTTAAAAATAACAACAAACTGTAGCCCCGGTTTAGTGAAACCGAGGAATTATCTTTTGAATTTTCTAATATGAAAACATAGGAAATATTGAGATTATCCCTCGAGATGAACACAATGAAAGAAAAGGGATGTTGACTTTCTCCTTTTCTATAAATTTCTGCCCCAGTTTAGGATAAACTGGGGCGCTTTGAGTTTTTTCCTCGACTTCGAGACTGATATACTAAACATCTCATGAAACAGACGAATATAATATAAAATAAAAACAAACTTCTACCCCAGTTTAGCATAGAATGGGGAACAAAATTTCTTTTGACGCTGGCCGCAAACTTGGAGGCAAGTTTTGTGTCAATATGAACAGGGAAAAAAATGAACTTTCCCCTGTTATGACCGCACCTGAATGGTTGCCTACGTATCCTTTTGAGAGGAATCAGGTCAGACGTAGCTCTACCACTGAGGTAGATTTTGTTGTTTCTTTTTCAATTTTTTCTTCTTTTTTTTTTTTCATTTTTATCAATTTCAATCACATTGATTCCAAAGGAGGGTAGCCAAAGAAAAAAATACGCCAGGCTCAAAGGGCTAGAAAATTGGTATAGTGTTTGGATAGCAGAAATGAAAGCCGTTCGTCATCCCGACCCGAGAATGCATCGCACAAATAATGATTCAGTGAATTGACCTGGATAGATCCACACGTGTCCTCGACTTCTGCTTCAACGATGGTTCTAAAAATTGGTATTTCAAATTCGGTCGAAGCGACAGTGCATGATTTTGAACTTCTCACCGATCTCCCTTATCGGATGACTACTGATTAATTCCCAACTTATTTCGCTCCCTTTTCTATCCCTCTTTACTGCTCAAATAGCTCACAATGCCAGAGCGCGTGTTTAGATCAAGACGTAAATTTCGCACGCATGTCATGTTATTAAGGTCGACAAAACATAAAATAGAAAACTAAAGAGGTAATAAAATGAAACATAAAAGACCGAATATTAGGATGAGATGGATCTCTCTTTCATAGAATTGAAGATATAAGGGTTTGAACAAACAAAACAAGCAAAATAATGCACTTGTGTTACAACCCTTGAATAACCAAGTACATAGAAAGATTAGCAAAACAAGCTACAACATTTCACAGTCACTCAATTGCAAGTCAAGGCCAGTTTCCTGCTTTTCCTGCATTGTTGAGCCCTTCACAAGGATGCACCTGAATCTGGCAATTTCTTCCTCTGTGCATACCATCCCAACTGTATGTGTGTCATTCTGAACATTATGAGCTGGCAAAGGATTCTGGTTCACATTTGGTGTCTCGTCTCCCACAACCTTTATCTGATTGTTATCTATCATTTCTTGGATTGCTCTTTTCAGATGCCCACATTGCTCTGTGTCATGTCCAGGCGCCCCAGAAGGAAAAGCGCAACGACGCGAGCGATCCACTTTCCTAGTTGGATTCATGTTTCCTGAGATGGATTTCAACATGTCAGCTTGTTGTAGCTTTTCAAACAGGTTGGTGTAAGATTCTCCGATCGGTGTGAACCTCATCATTCCCCCTCGTCGCAACTTTTTATGACATGCACTCAAACGAGAGCATGGATTTTTCCTTTTTTTGGAGGAAAGGTTAGGCGTAGCCTGAAAGTGATTGTGATGAGTGTTATATGTGGTTTCTGTGGCTGGTGCACGCCATTGCGGATAGGAAGATGTTGGAGCATATTGCTGCACTTTGTGGAATGAAGGGGCGGGATATTTTGGACTATGTGGGGAACGGAAATGTTGATGATTCTTATGTGGAGCTTGGGGGGGTGTGAGTGAGGTTGTTTGCACTGTTTCTCGCTCTGTTTTCTGGGACTTTATTCCATTTTTCTTTCTTTCGCAAGACTCTCTGGCCTAGCTAGGCAAGTGAATTGCGGGGCAGAGGCCGAGGGTAGAGCAAGTGGAGACGGTGGTGCCAGTGGACACATTGGGGAGGATTCCGCCTCCTTTGTTGCACTATAGTAGTGGGGAGAGTCAGGAGGATACTGAGAGTCCTCAACTGTCCTAGGCGGGTTTTGTACTTGATGCACGATGCTCGGTGCAAGACCTGTGAGACTGGCTGGCAGGGGAGGAGTTGTCTGTCCCGAAATAATGGCAAGATACAAGTCAGCCACCAACTGTTTCAAATTTTTAACCTCTTCGGTCAACCTCCCATTCCGTTCGGCCATCAACTGTTTCATAATTTTGGCCTCTCCGGTCAACCTATCAGTTCGCTCGGCCACCAAACGTTTCAGATTTTTGATCTCTTCGATCAAACTCTCATTCAACTCAATCAAACGCTCGTGAGCGCCGAACTCAGAATTCCCACCTTCAGACGTCATGACCACGGGTCGTGTTGATGCTGTTGTGTACGGGTGATATGATGCCAGAATGTCTGTCCGAGTTATTACAGAGGTCCAAACAACTAATGACAAACAAATTGAGTTAGCACAAAACACACATTGACAAGCTTATGGTTGTTATGCGTCATCCCGAAAAGGTTCACAGCATATGCCGCTTGTACCGACCCTATCCCAAAAATATTGACTATGTATCGTGTTGGGAAAAGTCAGAACGCAAATTGTAGACGACACGTAACTCGAGATAACAGACAAGCTTGACTTTCTTTTTTTTTTTTCTTTTCTTTCCTTTTTCTTTTCTTTTTCTTTTTTCTTATCCTTTTACTTTTAATCATTTTTCTTGAAATAACTGACATAATTTAAACAATGACACGAGACAAGAGTCAAAAATAAAAATACGACGTCTCGGTATTTACAAAATTAGAGAAAAACTAGGATACGAAATGACAGACACGAGACACATGAACGATTAACAAAATTTTACCATTACAATGGCGTAAAAAGACGACAAATTATTCTCGAACCTAGGTTAAAATCAAGACACAGACTCGGACATAGGAATTTTTCAAAAATTTTGTCATTATAACGTAAAATGACGACTAAAAATATTTTTTGAGACTCGGAGTGAAAACTGGACTCGGGCCTATGCAAACAGAAAGGATTTCAAAAAGGTTGCCATTATAACAACGTGACGCAACAATTTTTTTTCTAACTAGGAAAGTCCGGACACAGACCTAGACAAACAGAAAGGGTTTAAAAATTTTACCATCATAGTGACAACATATTATTTTAAAAAACAAACTCGGGCTAAAACCCGAACACACAACGAAACACAAGATTCTAAAAAAAAAAATCTTCGTTACAATGGTTTAAATGACGACTATTTTTTATTTTTTTTATTTTTGGAGACTCGAGACTCAAACTCCCATTCTTTAATTTATTTTTACGACTCAGATAAAGGTATAAAATTGACACAAATCCCGAAAAATTCGTCATTACAATGACATTAAAATGATAGTTTATTTGACAACTTGGGACAAGATCCTGGACTCAAATTTGGACAGTTTTTAGAAAACTCATCATCATAACAACGTAAAAAGTGGACAAAATTAAGGAACCCTTTGACACATATTTAGACACAAAATTTTAAAAAAAATCACCATTATAACGGTGTATAAGATTATTTTCATATTTTAAGATAGACTGCAACACTTGACTTAACCACAAATGGCCTAAAGAAAATTCGGCATTATAACGACACAGATTTTATGACTAAAAAAACCTTTTTTTATGTATTTTGACACAATAACCTAAAAAAAAAAAATCGCCATTATAACAGCGTAAAAATAATGATGACATTTTTCTTCTGTTTTTTTTTTAACCCAAAACTGCATGTTCTATTTGTATGCATTTCAGTATACCCTGGCCCCTCAAACCAATAACGGTCAACATAACAACCTTCCGAATATATGCAACACAGAAAATGCCATAAATGTGTCTTTCTGGGACGCGGGTCCCATCTTGACACGAAGGAGGTTAGCCTAGACAAGTGCAGTACCGATGTACCGCACATCACTAAGTCATCAAATGGAATGCGGATAAATCAGGTCTAAAGGTTTAATTCTAGGTGACACAATTGACTCGGTGGCTAGACTGGCTCAAAACTCGGTGGACAAACCGGCGGAAAGCGCATCGAGGTTGTTCGGCAACAGTGTCTCCGACCTAACCCTGACACACCATCCCCCTAAATCATGGGCAATTTTGTGTAAGAAGGTTTTCTAGATGCTGAAAGCAATGCTGGTATATATATATCAGAGACTCAGAGGGTTTCGCGAGAGGAGACAGTTTATGTACAGTTCAGATAAATATTGATGCAGTAACATTCAAAATATGACAAACAAACAAACAAATATTCACAGGACTAACAAGAAATAATGACTCAAGCCTGAGATTCTAATTTTCCCCAACAGAGTCGCCAAGCTGTCACGCCCTAAAATTTACTAAAAAAATAAAAGGTGCAGTGACTTAGGTGTTTAAAGGTACACTATTATTTAGAGATTTTCGGAGTCGCCACTTGACATAATTCAAAGGTGTGCCAAGTCACCAAAGAGGTACCTTGGAACACCTATGACTCGTAAGTGGTCTGCATCAGAGTTCCGGGTAAGGATCTCGGGAAGGTGTTAGGCACCCTCGAGTCCTGTGCAAGTACAATTTCTTTATTGACGCTCTCCAGATTTTGTGAATTATGTTTGTTGTATTTGCCACTTAACTATTTGTTACGTTTTGATTTGGATGAAAGTCACTCGTTCATTGACGAAAACTCTACCAGAGATTAACCGTGGACGCGTTGTCCATTCGAATCTTGTATAAATGAGTTTTGTGTAAACACCAGACCTTTGTTACACTTGAACATAATTTAAATGTTTGCCCGCTCATTGATGAAAGCTCTATGAAAGATTTACCACGGACACTTTGTCCGTTCGAATCTTATAATATGAGTGAGTTTCATGTAAACATGTGGCATCTTGTTTATTTGATTCGTCCTAAACATTTGCATAATCGAGTATTTTTATTTGGTTACTGTCACTTTGGACGTGTGACATATTATTATAACTTCAATCATTTGTATAGATAAACTATATATTACTTCGGTTCTCGTTTCTGTTTTCTTATAAAATCTGGACAAACATCAAAGTTTAATTTTATTCTTGGCTTAGTTTACGTCAAAGCCTAAAAGTAAAACTGCCCGTTTTACATCTCTATTTTATATTTGTACTAAATGTCCTATTTTGTCATTCCATTCAGATCTAGCCATCTTTACATACAAGCCCATTTCATAAGTTGTCTAACATTTAATCAAGTTTGCTTTAGGATTCTAATTTTGCTAGTGTTTGAAAATGGTACAACTTTTACACAAGTGATATATCTCTTGACGGATCCGGTTTTATTCTTAGAAACATGGCTGAATCCTTTGAACGTGGCTGAATTTAAGATTAAAATTGTAAAAATTCTATTTAAAACTTGGCATGGTTTACAACGGCTATTTTTGGGCATAAAATGCCTACACTTTAACCTTTCTGGTTTTATTATTTTTTAAAGTGGCTTTCTTAGTTTAAAGTGGCAACATAACACATATATCATTCAGACAATTCAAACAAGAGAAAGCAGGAGTTATTTGGCCCTTAACATGCTGTTTTCATTCAAATCTCACAAAGAAAATATTTCAAAAGCATTACAATATTAGGAGTCATTTACCTGGTGTAGATTTCCTCAAGCTTATAATTATAGCTCCACAACAAGTCCAAACTCGAAATCAACTTGACAATACATAATCAGCAACTGGGGGCATCAACAAGCAACAAGAGACTGGCCACGAAACAGCCTCTTTAAGACCCTTAAGCTCACTAACACACCCTGTTCTTTTCAGCTCATTTTATCTAGTATTCTCCCTCTTTTTCTCTCTTACTAACTCTTTCTTTTAGATCTGAATATTGCTAGAGGGAGAATTTTTTTTTTTTCAAAGAGAGCGAAGGTGTTTTCAGATGTTCCTTGTTTTCCAGATCTCCTCCCTTAATTGAGTAAATGAACTCTTACATATATAGGCAATAAGAGAGAGTGCAGGGTGATACAAGACAAGTAGTGACCTCTCTTTTGCTTTTTCAGCCCATTTAATGTTTTGTTAGGCATGCTCGGCTAGCCAACAAAAGAGAAGGCAGCAAAAAGCCTATTTTTAAGGCTGCCAAGTGTGCTTCTACTTTTGACATCTTTGGCTCTTTTTTTTTTGTTTTTTTTTTTTTGAATTTTCAGATTTTTAAAACTTGAAATCAAACTGACTTACCTAAGCAAATTTCCACACTAAAATGTGAGCAAACAGACTAACAAATACATGATTCAGATTACTACCATGATTATAAACTAATAAGCAATTCAATGTCCAAACTTGGAACCCAAAAGGTCAAACAAATCTCAAGACTTGAACTAATGGAACATCACCATTCGAAATAGATAATAGTGTATTCTGAATCATTTATCAATTTGGAACCCTTCACATATATAGGAGACTAGTGAATACACTTGAAACTCTTAACAAGATCTACCACTTTATTACTTGAACACCACAAGTTTGGACCATACAAAGAATTGTAACAAATCTAGGAAATCGATGAGTCTCATTCAAATCAAACCAATACCAATTCAAACAAGAACAAAACTGACTTCATGCTTAACAGTTGCATACATACACACGGTCTAAACCTTCTCTAACAAATGAAACAAACACAATCAAGAAGCTACTATCCAGTGATTCCATGCGCCAATAACAATACTTTGAATAATTCTATTCATGAACAAACAAACACATACATTTCAATGCAGACACAAGATGATGCACAAAGTTAACTGAAATCTGAACTATTTCTATGACTATCACATGGACAAATACGAATAAAGAAAGGAGAAGTAAGGGTGCTCTTCTAACCAGCTAAGCTAAAACGAACATCACCACCAGCTTGCTGCTATACCCGAGCCGTCACCACCACGTCGCTGCCTCGGACCAGCTTCAACATGGCCAAACAACTCTCCAATATGAATTAACACAGCCCCCCAGAGCTTACTGCATCGCAGCACCACCATTCACCAATACTGTCTCGGCCAAGCATTGCCTTGCTACTGTGTTCCCATCATTGCAACAAATCAGCACCACCACGGTCTCACCTCCCCACCAATTACCCTCACTATTGCCTCCAAAACGCCATTATAAAACAATGAGACGCAGCTCCAACACCCTCACGACCAAAGCCACGGCTTGAAAACCAATAACCGCACTACGGCATTGCTAAACTTGCTCGTCACCATCGCTGCCCCGAGCATCATCATCGCCAACCCCTCATCATAGCCATTACATCGCTAGTTCAACTCTAACACAACACACACCACTGCTTCGATTTCCAATAAAACAAATCTGTTGTTACTGCGTCGACGCTACACCACCAGCGCCGCTTCTGTTCCAAGCCTTGACAGCCACTGCCCTTTCCAGTTTTAATCGAGAATAGCCCTATTACGGGTCATTCTCAATTAAACGGGAGAAAGAAGCAACAGAAGGTTGGTTGAAGTGAAGGAAGAATCTTTATGCCTATATAAGTAATGAGGAGGAGGAGAGCATCTCGTGGATGTAGGATTTGACCGGAAAAAATGGGTGTCGCCGGACTTAGGGATTAGCCTGAATTTTGGAGCCTCGATCCACGCCTTTCCGTTCAGTTTTTGTGGAAATTGAGGTGAGAAATGGATAGTAGAGGTCTTGGACATTCAGGGATGTAATTTTAATCGGAATATGAGTGGTCGTCGTCGCTAATCGGTGGCAGACGGCGGAATCCGGCGATGAGAAACAAAAGGGACATGGTTTCTGAGGTCTTAGTGGCTTGGGTGGAAAAAATGTACAAAAATAGCAAGTTTTGGTTTTAAACAAACGGACTGGGCCGGGTCAAGCAAAGGATTGGGCTGATTGATTCTTTTACAAATAGCCACTACATGGTAAAAATTATTCAAAGCATACACAATTAACTAAAATTTAAAACACACAAATTGCAATATTCTCACAATTAAATTATAAAATCACAATTAAATACGTAACAAGTATTTTTGTTAATTTTCAGTTTCCTTTTTCATTTAATGACAAATTTTAGCTAAAATAAAAGATAAATTTCTAGGAAAATTCGACAAAAATCCTAAAATGTTAGCTCGGCTATTTTGAGCAATTTCAAGCTATTTTTTTTTTTTTTTGGAATTTTCGTGCCAAAATTAGGTGATTACAAACACTGAGCAATTTACAAAACTATGACACTATAGGCAGTGGTTTGCCTTATTGACCCCTCTTAAAGTGGTTTTCCAAGAATGAACTCATCTAACTTTAATAAATAAATTTTGGACAGAAATACCCCTACAAAATCTTATATTGATGCCTGCATCCCGCCCTTCCTTTCTAGTAAGTGCTGCCTAAACCTTTTATCTCATTCCACATTCTCCCAGATAACTTGAAGTGTTACCCCGCCCTCCTTTTCTCGTAAGTGGTGCCTCTTAGGCAGCACTTGACAACACTTGACTTTGACCACATCTTGCGTAGATAACACTTGCCCTTTTATCTCTTCCGACATTCTCCCAGATAACTTGAAGTGTTGCTTTGGCAGCACTTTCCCCTTTAATCTCTTCGCAGGCAGCACTTGCCTTTTGTATTTCCCGAAGAGGTAGCACTTATCACTTTATAACTGGGACTGTTGCCTCGGAGGCCATTTTTCTAAACCATTCTCAAGTGGAGACAAAAATTATAACTTGTGATATGGGGATATACCCAGTGATGTTTTTTGGACAACACTTGCCCCTTCAAATCTCTTCCCTCATTCTCCAGATAACTTGAAGAGTTGCTTAGGCAATATTTGCCACTTGACTACTTCCTAAGAGACAACACTTGTTAATTTATGACTTGAAGTGTTTTCTGCTGACCCAATGGAGGCCATTTTGTAAAATCATGTTAAACAGGGATGAATTCTCAGAGCCAGTCAATTCTGGAGACACCACATGAAATTGTTTGTGTTGAGGCCATTTGTTTGTCTGGGAGTGTTGCCTCTGAGGCTATTTTGCTAAACCATTCTCAAGTGGGGACAAAAATAATAACTTCTGATATGGGGGTATACCCAGTGAATTTTTTTGGACAATACTTGCCCTTTCAAATCTCTCCCTCATTCTCCAGATAACTTGAAGTGTTGCTTAGGCAACATTTGCCACTTGACTACTTCCTAAGAGATAACACCTGTTAATTGATAACTTGAAGTGTTTCCTGCTGACCCAGTGGAGGCCATTTGCTAAAAATCATGTTAAACAGGGATAAATTCTCAGAGCCAGTAAATTCTGGAGACACCACATGAAATTTTTTGTGTTGAGGCCATTAGTTTGTCTCTTTGTAAAAAGTTTGCACAGAGGCCAGTTTTGCCACTGGTCTTTACTTTGAGACCATTTTTTTCTTTGGTCTTACAATAGAGGCCACTTTTGGCTCTTTATAAAATAAAGTCATTAAACATGCCTAACAATAAAAGACTACATTACCTCTAAGTTTCTCTGAATTCCCGGGGTTTTGTCAAAACCTTTTCTCGTCAGTTTTCACTGTGAACGCATTAAAAAACCTCCATATTTACTTCAGTTTCTCAGTTTTCTCTTCGATTTTTGTCCCGTTTTCTTTGTATAATCAGTATTCTTGTGCTCATGTTAACTGTACTACGTAAATAAAAAAAAATATTGTGATTTTCCAGTATGAAATTGGGGTATTAGGTGCAAAATCAAATTTCTATCAGATATGTGGGTTTTTTTCGTATTTTTTAAAACATGTGTTAATGTTGTATGTATTAAGTTATTTAGGTTTCAATTTTTATGTATTACGTTTATTTTTTGTTGATTGACGTTATTGTATATGTTTTTATTTTGTATTATAGTTTGATTTTATCAATGATGTCTTAAGTACAAGTGGAGAAGGTTAGATGTATGTTTGATAAAAATTTTGTTAAATTTTTAGAGATTTGTATGTTTGATAGTTAGTAGTTACTTTTGATATGTTGTATGTTTGCGATTGGGGTAAAATTTAGACTATTAGTTTGAAGGCAGTCGCCATATACATCGGCCAAGGTTTTACACGATTACCCTGTGTCACGCAACACGTTTATGTGCAATTATTGAATAGTCGTTCAAAAAATTTATCACGTGATGCTGAATATAATTTTTTATTTTGATAAATGCATTTTTATGATGCGTGTGTATGTGTGTATAGACTGGGTGTATTGAAGTGCAGTCTCATTATTGGAATGAAGTTTGAAATCCTACTGATTGAAATTCAAACCATATGGAGTGAATTTTAGTTATGTAACAGGGGCTACATTGTAAGGGAAAAGATCATTGATTGTGTATGAAACTGAATAGAGTTTTTGATTTTTGATGAATTCATTTGTTGGTGATGTGTATGTGTGTGTGTGTATAGATATCTATTAGATTTTACCTTTTGTTAAATTGGGATGTCGGAATAGAAATATGCACTGTATTTTTTAGTCCTTATGGACTGAAGTTCAATTCACAATGATTGGAATATGCATTGTACTTTTAGTGCTTATGGATTGAAGTTCAAGCCACAAGGATTGAACTCCCCTACATTTATGGACTGAAGCTTTATCCATAAGGATGAAACTTCTTTACCTTTATATACTGAAGTTCTATCCACAAGGGTTAAACTTCCCTACCCTTATGTACTGAAGTTCTATCCACAAGGATTGAATCCCTCTACCCCTATGTACTTAACTCCTCTACCCCTATATACAGAAGTTCTATCCAGAAGGATTGAACTTTCCTACTCTTATGTACCGAAGTTCTATTCATTTCTACTGAAGTTCAGTTTGATACTTATGCGCATTATTTTATTCAATTTGTGTGTGGCTTTATACTGTATTTTTTGTACTGAACTTGAGGTTTTTGGTTTGAAGTTTGCTGTATTTTTTGTTTTAGTTTTGTATGTGTGACTGATAGTTTGTTTTTATTGCTAGTTTTTTGCAATATGGATGCTGGAAAGGCAGGCAATCTAGTCGTTTCGTTTAAAGATTGATCTAATTTGAATGAATATTGGCATGGGGAGCACAAGTTTGATGAATTAATTTCAAACTTCTTAAGTATATCACAGTATAATAAGCTTTCAAACGGTGTGTTTGGTAACTTTGTCAAGTTACCTTCGCACAAAACTTCTATGAAGTTACTGCACCGTTTACTGTTGTCTAGCATTGTGACCAATGATCCAAACATATTAAGCTTCAAGGTATTTGATCGTGTAATTCATTTCGGTCCTGAAGAATACCATAGTTTCACTGGTTTGAGATTTTCTCGAAATCGCAAGGATCTGTTTGATAGACCAGCAGAGAATATGGATGTGAGGCTTTTCAAGCTTTACTTCGATGGTAAAGAGAGTGTTCAGTTGTCAGACATTAGACTGTTTATAGTAGCCAATTCAGGTGGCACATTAGTTGTGCAGGACGAAGATGATGAAGTAAAGATTGCAGAGTTTTATGTTCTCGAGTCGATTATATTGAGTTGTAAAAAAAACAAGGTGGTGTCTCTTCCTCATCTGGACATTATTGACAACGACGATTTTTGTGCAGCTTATCTGAAGGGTAGTATGGCTTTTGAAACACTTGTTGAGTCCGTGAAGGCACCGTTTAACAGTGTTGAAAGTTCAGCGAAAGATCCGTATTATGTCACTATTCATTAAGTCGACATTGAAGCTTGTTCATTCTTGTTGCACATTGAATGTTATTGTACCTGTTGGGAATAACTATTTGAAATTAAATTAATAATTTTTAAAAGTCAGTGCAAATGGTATTTAAATCAGTACTAATCAGCTATTACTAATTTAGAGCAAGAGTTCATGAGTTCAGTCCGACTTGACTGAACTTCAGTCTTCTTTGTTCTGTGTTTCCAGACATAAATAGGATATAAGTAATGCAAGAGGGAGAGCAAGTCCTGAATTTAATCTATTTGGACTGAACTTCAGCCTTCCTGGTCTGTATATTCAGACACTATTAGAATTCCAGAGTTCAGTCTACTTGCACTCAATTTTAAGTGCTTTTGGTGTAAGTGTAGCTCGATACTTACATTTATTGTGAAGGCCAACTGAATCTTCTTATTCATTTCATCTTCTGCCCACCTTGATAAGTTATGAAAAGTCTCTTGAGCAGTAGTTTTTCTTTCACAAATCCATTTCTACTTCTTAAGTATGATCAAATCCAAAAGGCTTAAAATGGGCAACTCTCTTGCTTCAAGTAACACAGAATTGATTGACTCCACTATATTTGTTGTAAGCATATCATATCGTCGCCTCGGTGAATAAGATCTAGCCCATCTTTCAGGTGGTTCTTCTATTATGTAGTTGAATTTGTTTCTATCCATTCTCTCTATTTAAGACATGAAGTTATGAAAGTCTTCGCGCTTATAAGCTCTTGCTGCAGTTTGAAACAGACTTATCGATGTGGTTCTCACGTTCCTTTGGTATAGGTTCTTTTTACAGTGGTAGATGCATATACCATGGTTGTTATCAGGATAAACTTTCGCAATTCCCATGCGCAATTTGTTTCTGTCTGACAGAAACACCAGTTCAGCATGACTACCTATTGCCTTTCGTAGCTCGGTGAAGAACCAAGTTTAAGCTTCATTATTTTCAGAGTCTGCAATTCCATAAGTTAGAGGGAACAGTTGATTGTTTGCAACCTTTGCTATAGCAATGATGAGAATACCTTGATGTTTTTCTTTTAAGAATGTTGCGTCTACTGCTATCACTGGTTGACAATACCTCCAACAGTCAATTGGTGGCTTGAAAGTAACAAACATATACATAAACCTGAAATGTTATAACGTAGGACAAAGTTAATTCTCAGAAAGTTTTGAATTTCATATTTTTTTAGACTCTTTGTATTGAATTCTTTTTTTGAGAAATGCTTACCGATTAAGAATGTATATCTTTATGTTAGTGTGCGCGCCGGAATTTCTCTCTTTCAGCACATGCAAGTATGAAGCGGGGAGACGATAATACTCATCAGGTTGTCCTCTAATCAACACATTTACTTGTTGAATTGAATGCCATGCCTTGTGATATCCTATTTCAATCCCATGTATTCTTCTCATTTCATTGACAATAAATAATGGTCTAACTTCAGTACTGTTGTCTCAGATGTTTTCGAGAAAGTATTTACTTATCAATGTTAATGTGGCATGTTTCTGTCAGCCTTCTTAATATCAACAGAGCATTTGTGTATATTCTTAAACTTAATTACCTTAAACACTGAGGAATGTTTTATCCTTATAGCACGAGTATTCCAATCACAGTTGTGATCGATGCATTTCAATTCATATCTTGTTCAATTTGATCTAATAACCTTGAATTCAAGATGTTCCTCAATTTTCATCTTGGCAAAACACTTTATCATGGTTTCTTTGTTGTCAAATATTGAATAGGTTGCTATATCTTTTGATGATACATCTCTTGTTAATATCATCGCAGGAGATTGTTTCTATTTTACTCTGGACCTTTTCCTTCCGTTCTTGGCAGCCGATATGTTAAGAGGGTATTCAACTATTATCGCTGGTGACTGAAATTGAGTATTATTTAGTTGCAGGTTCTCAACAATATTAGTGTTTCAATTGCTTGATTGTAGTCAATCTGCATTATCAAATTTCCCTCTTCTTGTGGAACCTCAGTACAGGCACTCTGTTTCTTAAACTTGTCTATGACAAAATGACTACTCTTGAAAGGTGAATCACTCTTCAATAAGTGGATACATGTCATGAGTTCTTCTTCTTTTGTTACAAGCATTCATTTGCTCGAATTCATGCTAATATCAAACCATATATTCACATCTCCAATGAAATATGTTGCTTCATAAATCTTCTAAATAAAACTTCCGAATTCAATCGTTTCATTAACAAGTAGAAGTTTTGTTTCATGATCCAAGTACTTATAATCTTGTGTCCGATTCCCATTGAAAGCAATAACCAGACAAACTGTAGTCACTCTGCATTGAATAAGTAAACCAGAGAAAGAAATGTGTTAGTAGGGAAAATTTTCATATGTACTTAAGTTCTATCTGTAAGGATTGAACTTCAATCTATATGGCCTGAACTTCTATCCATAAGGATGTTGAAACCTCTGCCCCTATGGATTGAAGTTCTGTCCATATGGACTCTTCTGCCCCTATGGATTGAAGTTTTGTCCATATGGACTTAAGTTCTATCTATAAGGATTGAACTTCAATATATATAGCCCTGAACTTCTATCTATAAGGATGTTGAAACCTCTGCCCCTATGGATTGAAGTTATGTCAATATGGACTTAAGTTCTATCTATAAGGATTAAACTTCAATCTATATGGCATGAACTTCTATCCATAAAGATGTTGAAACATCTGCCTTTATGGATTGAAGTTCTGTGTATATGGTTTTACGTTCTATCCACAAGAATTTAACTTCAAACTATATGGCCTTGAACTTCTATCCATAAGGATGTTGAAACCTCTGCCCCTATGGATTGAAGTTCTGTCCATGTGGACTTAAGTTCTATCTATAAAGATTAAACTCAAATCTATATGGCCTACGAAACTTCTATCCGTAAGGATGTTGAAACCTCTGCTTTTATGGATTGAAGTTCTATCCATAAGGATTGAATATGCACTGCATTTTTCAATCTACCCCTATGATCTGAAGTTCAATCTACAAGGATTGAACTTCTCTACCTCTATGATATGAAGTTCTATCCACAAGGATTGAACTTCTATTCCTATTTAGTTAGCTTCAAGCAAACATCCTTCAAACTCAGTCCTATTCAGGCTTTAAGCACTGAAAATTCCATATAGGCTGAATATACTAAAAATTCCATCGTAATCGACTGAATGTACTTCAAACTCATTCCTAATCGACTAAATCTACTTCAAATTCAGTCTAAGCGAGTGATCTAATTCAAACTTAGCCCTACTTGACTGAATTTTAGTTCAACTTTGGTCCTAATGTGCTGATCCTTCATGCAACAATATGCAATAACGAATCGCCAAGTTTATATATGCATTTTCAGACCTTAAGCATTGAAGTTCTTTGAAATTTAGTTTTAATAGAGTGAACTTACTACAAATTCAGTTTTAATGGACTGAAGCTATTTCCACTTCAAACTTAGTCCTAATCGACTGAATTTAGTTCAGTTTCAGTCCTAATATGCTGATACTCTATGCGACAATGGCGATAACTAATCACCAAGTCCTGAGCTTGTTTTTCAGTTTATAAAAGAATTTTCAGCCATTAAGCACAATTTATAAGAAATTCAGTTCACATGGATTGGATTTATTTCAAATTCAGTTCTAAATGCGACATATTGTAAAATTGAAATGAAGAATTCTCACAAATTTTTGAAGAAAATAGTGGAAAATCACGTAATTGAAGCAATAGAGCAGCAACAAAGGGAACAGAGAAGTGAGAGACGAAGAAAAGAGACTAGGATTGTAAAGTGTGAGGTTTATATATGGGATAATTACACTAAAAGACAAGCAAAAGACGAAAATTACCAAAAATGACCCATATTTCCGAATCTTACCCGACCTGTCACCCTTTTTTCAAGATAGCAGTCTGCCACAAGTTTATACAAGTTTATACAAATTTATACACCTGTATAAGATTGTATAAATTTATATAAATATGTATATGCGAGTGGATAAATCTGTATATTAAAGATGTTTATATGAATTTTTATTTTTTTCGTGTATATTTTTGTATTTCTCTCATTTCTACGCATGTATCTATGTATATTCATGTATAATTTATTTTTTGGGGAATATTTGTGTGTATAAAATTGTCCTAAGCAATGATTTAGACGCACTAAACAACATAAATTCGGTAAAATACAAAAAAATAACAACACCACTGGTGGGGAGGGTGTCTGTCGGCGGCTTAGTGGCTGGGGAGGGGAGATTTGATATTTTGGGTATTTTTTATGAAGGAGTGCTAAAATTTATAATTTTAGGGATGGGTGATATATACGAAAAAAATATGGTCTCCTGTTTGTAATTTTGGGGAATGGGCTGCATATTTTTGAAATTTTCCCATTATATATTGTACTTGGGGGGTAATTTAGGCTTTTTTTTGGTGGGTAATAAAAGTGGCTACTATCTAAATATTTTTGTATTTGTGGCCTGTGCCCAAAGACTAGTGGCAAAAGTGACCTTTAGTGCACTTTGCCTTGTCTCTTTGGGTCAAAACATCAATGAGCCCGAACTCTTTCTTAGTTGGTTAATATAAGGGATAATTACACTAAAGACAAACAAAAGACGAAAATTACCAAAAATGACCCATATTTTCGAATCTTACCCGACTTGTCACCCTTTTCCCGAGATAGCAGTCTGCCGCAAGTTTATACAATTTATAAACGTGTATAAAATTGTATAAATTTGTATAAGTGTATATATGCGAGGGAATAAATATGTATATTAACGATGTTTATATGAAATTTTACTTTTTATGTGTATATTTTTATATTTATCTCATTGCTACGCATTTATCTATGTATATTCATGTATAATTTATTTTTTAGGTGGGAGATTTGTGATAAGACCCAAACCCCCTCAAGACCCTTCACTCGGAGTCAAGCCAAGTTGATCCAAGATATCCATCTTCACTTGATATGGAAGGGTATGGAAGAAGGCCTCGGGAGCGACTTGAAGACTATGCTTTGGTGCGCCATGGATGGAGGACCTTCTAGTACACTTGACGAGGCATCCGGAGCACTTTTGGAAGCAACTCAAGAGGCCACAGCACCAGGCGGACCGCCTACTCAACTAGGCCGGCCGCCTAGTTTTTGATCACTCTCTGGATTTCCACTAGGCGGACCGCCTCTGTAAAACGAGCGGACCGCCTACTCCAAAGGGGCTGGCCGCCCACTCCAAGTAGGCTGACCGCCTACTTCACTAGGCTGGGCGCCTAGTGGGGGCGCCTACTAGACTGAGAGGTGCGGGAATTCCTAGTTATTTGCTATGCGTTGGACAACTATAGCCCTATGAGGCCTTTATTGTTTTAACCCACTTTGGGGGTATTTTTGAGCTTTCATTACATGTAAGTGAAGTCTATAAATACTTCACAAACCTATTCAAACCTTAGTCTACCTTGAATTTTATGAATGATGAAAAGAAACTATCTCTTGTTTGGAGAACCCTTTGTCTTGGTTGCTTGAATTCACTAGTGGAACCTAGTTGAGTCTTGAACCGAAAACCCGATCATTCTATTTGCGAGTCCCAAGTGTGACTCGAGGGTAGTTGCATAGTGTAGGTCCTCCTTGACACCGATACGAGGGTATTATGGAACGAGTTCTCCATAGTTACTTCGTAGGGAGTTCGAGTAGTGTCTCGCTCTTTATCTTTATTTCCGCGTTTCGTTTTTGATTCTAATCATCTTGGTATCAGAGCCAGGTTCGGGTTTTGTTTCTACAAACCCCCGACCCTTGATTCTTCGTGCCTAGGTTGGTTTCTATCTTAGGTTCGTATTTGTTGTTGAAGAAAAAAGAAGAAAACACAAAAAAATAGAAAAGGTTGAAAAACACAAAAATTTGATCATAGAATCTTGGTTTGTTGGACCCATTGCTTGATTGATATTTGGGTTTGTTCCTTGTTGGAAACCCGTTCTTTTGGTACCCTGAGCATCGAATTTGAAGTAGAAACACAAGGATTGAAAATTTGAAACCCTTGAAAAATTTGAAAATTTTGAAACCCTAGCTATGAACATGATGAACATGGTGGAATGTTGAACTTTGATTGGGGTTTGATAAAATTGATTGGGGTTTGATCTCTGTGCTTGAAACAACATTGGGGTACCTTTGAATTGCTAAAACAACGTGTGGATTGATGAATTTTTGGGTGCAAAACCAAGAAAATCGTGTTTGAACTGTGCTGAAACTTGCAGTAGGCGGAGCGCCTAGGAAAACGGGCGGACCGCCTGAATTTTTCTTGCTCTCTGGACTTTACAGAGGCGGACCGCCTACTCAGAGTAGGCTGACCGCCTACTCCCCACTGCAGACACCGGGCGGACCACCTAGTCCAAACAGGTGGGGCGCCTACTTTTCTGAAAGTTGGGAATCGGGTAGTTTCTTCTAGGTTCGCTTGTTTTGTTGTTTGCATTGCTTCTAATTAGTATTATTAGAGTATAATCCTACTCGATTAGTACTAATTACTTCGAGCTACTAGGATCATCGTGCCTTAGAACGGAGACTAGAACTCAAAGAAGACCCGTAGTGCCTTTTGACTCAAGTCCTCACTCAAAGTGCTTAGCGTTCCAATCGAGTCCTATTAACTCCACTCACCCCGGAGTACATTTGGCTTTTGAGTCGAGTGATTAGGTTTAGGTTTACTATTCAACTTCGTGAAGCTTTGAGTTCAAGCAAGAGTGAAATAGCCATCACCACCATACGAGTGATCCGAGTGAACACAAGTGAGGGAGTGAGTGAGGTGTTTTAACTAACTCTTGTTTCTTTTCTTTGTAGGTACAATGGCCAACGAAGGTCAAGATTTCATCAAGGATGCCTTGGCTAGCATTCTTGCCAAGATGGACGTTATGACTCAAAGGATTGAGTCACTTGAAAAGGGTGCCTCAAGTACCCAAGGTGACCAAGGGGCCCCGAGTGTCCCAATTGAAAAGGGGACCCCGAGTGTCCAAATTGAGACCAGTGAAGTCTCAAGTACTCCTAACTTTACCCCGGAACAAGTAAGCCATGTCATTGAGATACTCAATCAACAACGGGTAAAGGAGGACCGAGAGAGAATTGAACGAACGGGCATTCCCCGTATCTTGGATAATCCCCCAAGAAACATCCCATTACCAAGACCCATCCGAAATGTGCAACCTCTTGAGCAAGTCGATGAGGCTCAAGAAGGGGAGGAAGCCGAATATGGTGATGATATGTATGGGTTTGATGATCACTTTCAACCAAGACGAGGTATGAATTGGGGTCGTAATGTGGATCGAGGTAGGGGCCGAGGTCGAGGGCCACCTATTGGATATGTTGGAGGGAATGCGAGGAGGGAGTATGGTGTGAATGAAGATCACTATGGGGGCCAACCGGAGCCGTTCCGTGGGGGTCGTGACAACACCAACCTCAATAGTGTGAAGCTTAATCTCCCAACCTTCAAAGGGAATTGTGATCCGAGTGCTTACATTGAATGGGTGCTACAAATGGAAAGGTTGTTTGACACAAATGAGATGTCCGATGAGAAGAAAGGCACCTATGCTATTTCATCCTTTGAATCCTATGCATCTACTTGGTGGGAATCCGTCAAGAGATCAAGGAGAAGGGCGGGAATTCCCGTGAATGTGGGTTGGATTGACTTGAAGGGTCTAATGAGTATCAAGTACATTACTCCTCGTTATCGTCAAGAGCAACTCAAGAAGCTTTATGAGTTGAAGCAAGGTGTCAAGACGGTGCATGAATATTATGATGAGTTTGAAAGAACTCGAATGGCTTTGGATATGGACACCGAAGACGAGGAGCAAGCCGTGATCCGTTTCATGAATGGGTTGAGCTATGGTAATGCTTCACAATTGAGATTGCGTGCTTATCTATCACTTCAAGAGGTTCTTGATGCCGCTATCCAAGCCGAGCAATGGCTTGAGAAAGAGAAGTCCAACCGTTACAAGAGCAACACTTCTACTACCATGAACAAACCAAAGGATTGGAAAGCTCCCACAACGAATGCCAAATTCCCAAGTGCAAGTGCTAGCAAGGATGTGAAGAAGCCTTTTGAAAGGTCTACACAACCCGTGGGAGGTAATTCTAGAACTCAATTGAGTAATCCAATCTCTTCTTCTACTCAATGTTTTAAGTGTAAGGGTTATGGTCATCTCTCTAAAGATTGCCCTACCCGGAAAACTATGGTTCTTGTTGGTGACTTGGTCTATGAGCAAGATAGTGAGCCCGAGGAGGGAGAAGAAGAGGGAGTAGAGGGTGAGGAGGAAGGAGATGATGGGGAGATTGTCATGAGGGAAGAAGATGATGACAGTGCCTTCCTTGTTGTGCGGAGAAGTCTAGGAGCCATATGTGTGGAGGATGTTGAGACATTACAAAGAGAGAACCTTTTCCACTCCACTTGCCGAGTCATGGGTCTCGTTTGCTCTATGATCATTGACTCGGGAAGTTGTGCTAATGTTATTACCCAAACACTAGTTACCCGATTGAAAATACCTACCTTGAAACACCCAAATCCTTATAGGCTACAATGGCTTAGTGAGTGTGGTGAATTGAGGGTGGTTAAGCAATGTTTGATCAAATTCAAGATTGGGAACTATGTGGATGAGCACATGTTCGATGTCGTGCCTATGCAAGCATGCCACCTACTCTTTGGTAGGCCTTGGCAATTTGATCGACGTGTGGTTCATAATGGTCATGCCAACACCTATACGGTGACACATGAGGGGAAAAAGTTTGTGCTCCCACCAATGACTCCCAAACAAGTGAGCGATGATTACAAACGGATGCGGGAGTTGAGAGAAGTGGCAAAGGCTAAGTCGGTGGTTGAGACTAGCCCATTGTCCAAAAGCTTGGTGGCAATCCCACCAACTTCTACCGGTGGCATATGTGCCATGATGCAACCGGGCGAGGTCCTAAGAGGAAATGATGGCAACAAGCTTCTCATATGCCTAGTGCACAAAGGTATGGTTCTAAACTCTAATTGTGATTTTTCTTCTAACCCTTTGCCTAGTGTGATTGAGAATGTTTTGAAGGATTTTGGTGACATGTTCCCGGATGAAATGCCGGATGGATTGCCTCCTTTGAGGGGCATTGAGCATCAAATAGACTTTGTCCCGGGATCCCAAATCCCGAACAAACCGGCATATAGGAGCAACCCGGAAGATACAAGGGAGTTACAAAGGCAAGTTGATGAATTGTTCACTAAAGGCTTGGTGAGGGAAAGCTTGAGTCCTTGTGCCGTGCCCGTGATCCTTGTTCCCAAAAAGGACGGCACTTGGAGAATGTGTGTTGATTGTCGGGCCGTGAACAAAATAACGGTAAAGTACCGTCATCCTATTCCCCGACTTGATGATATGTTAGATGAATTGAGCGGTTCATGTGTGTTTAGCAAAATTGACCTTAGGTCCGGCTACCATCAAATCCGGATGAAACCCGGTGATGAATGGAAAACCGCATTCAAGACCAAATTTGGTCTCTATGAATGGTTGGTGATGCCCTTTGGGCTCTCCAATGCACCTAGCACTTTCATGAGGCTAATGAACCATGTTCTAAAGCCATTCATCAACAAGTTTGTGGTCGTCTATTTTGACGATATATTGATCTATAGAAAATCAATAGACGACCATGTTGAACACCTTAGGCTAGTGCTTGAAAAGTTGAGAGCCGAAAAGCTCTATGCTAATTTTAAAAAGTGTGCCTTTGGTGTTGAGAAGGTGGTCTTCCTTGGGTTTGTTGTGAGTGCCCAAGGAGTGGAGGTGGATGAGTCTAAGGTAGAGGCCATACGTGATTGGCCTACTCCTACTACCGTGACTCAAGTGAGGAGCTTTCATGGTCTCGCAAGCTTTTATAGGCGATTTGTGAAGGACTTTAGCTCCATTGCCGCTCCACTCACCGAATTGGTGAAGAAAGACCAACCGTTCGTTTGGGGAGAGCCTCAAGAGAAGGCCTTCCTTGAGTTGAAAAGTAGGTTGAGTACCGCCCCTCTATTGCAATTGCCCGACTTCGGAAAGGCATTTGAGGTTGAATGTGATGCCTCGGGGGTGGGAATTGGTGGTGTTTTAATGCAAGATAGCAAACCCATCGCCTACTTTAGTGAAAAGTTGAAAGGGGCCTCCTTGAATTATTCTACATATGACAAGGAGTTGTATGCCCTTGTGAGAGCCCTTGCCCATTGGCAACACTATCTTTGGCCTCGTGAGTTTGTAATCAAGAGTGACCATGAGTCACTCAAGTATTTGAGAGGCCAAGAGAAGCTCAATAAGAGACATGCCAAGTGGGTTGAATTCATTGAGTCTTTTCCCTATGTGATCCAATACAAGAAAGGGAAAGACAATGTTGTGGCGGATGCGCTTTCAAGAAAGTTTGCTCTAGCCACCACTCTCACCTCTAAGCTCATGGGTTTTGAGAGCATTAAATTGATGTATGCTCATGACCCAAAGCTAAAGAGTGTCCATGACACTCTAGAGAAAGGGGAGAGAGTTGACAAATACCAATGGGTTAATGGTTATATCTTCAAAAATGGTAGAGTGTGCATTCCGGAGTCCTCTTGGAGAGAGTTGCTTGTGCATGAAGCACATTGCGGGGGACTCATGGGACATTTTGGCACAAGAAAGACTTTGGCCATTCTTCAAGAACAATTCCATTGGCCAAAGATGAGGGTGCATGTGGAAAAGTTTTGCGCTAATTGCCTTGAGTGCAAGCGAGCCAAATCTAAAGCCCACCCTCATGGGTTGTATACCCCTCTCCCCGTGCCTACTAGTCCATGGTTGGATATCTCAATGGATTTTGTGATGGGATTACCAAGGACTAGAGGGGGCCATGATAGCATTTATGTTGTTGTGGATAGGTTTTCCAAAATGGCTCTTTCATTCCATGCAAGAAATGTGATGATGCACAACATGTGGCAACTTTGTTTATTGAAAATGTTTTAAAGTTGCATGGTGTGCCTCAAACCATAGTGAGTGATAGGGACACTAAGTTCCTAAGTCATTTTTGGAGGTGTTTATGGGGTGCTTTAGGCACCAAGCTCTTGTTCTCCACGTCCCACCACCCCCAAACCGATGGGCAAACGGAAGTGGTAAACCGAACCTTGGATGCTCTTCTTAGAGCCATGACTCGAGGTAAGGCCGGGACTTGGATTGATCGTCTACCTCTTATGGAGTTTGCCTACAATCGCACATTGCATAGCATGATAGGCATGACTCCATTCGAGTGTGTTTATGGATTTAATCCCTTGATTCCCCTTGATCTAACCCCTTTGCCAAGGGAAATGGTTATTAATTTTGAAGGTAAAGCTAGAGCCAAGGCTTTGGTTGAACTCCATGCAAAGGCGAAGAAGAACTTGGAGGAAGCTTATGCTAAGGTTGCCGCCAAGAAGAACAAAGGACGCAAGAAGGTGGAACTCAAGAAGGGTGACTATGTGTGGGTGCACTTCCGGAAAGAAAGGTTTCCAAACCTTAGGAAAGGGAAGTTGGCACCCCGAGGAGATGGCCCATTCCAAGTGCTCTCGAAGATAAACAACAATGCTTATGTGGTCGACTTGCCAAGTGAGTATCAAGTTTCTAATACCTTCAATGTTAGTGACTTGGTTCCTTTGAATGTAGGTAATGAAGAGACTGTGCATAATGATGAAGAGGTCGTGGATGATGCTTCGATTTCGAGGACGAAATCTTCTCAAGAAGGGGAGGATGATAAGACCCAAACCCCCTCAAGACCCTTCACTCGGAGTCAAGCCAAGTTGATCCAAGATATCCATCTTCACTTGATATGGAAGGGTATGGAAGAAGGCCTCGGGAGCGACTTGAAGACTATGCTTTGGTGCGCCATGGATGGAGGACCTTCTAGTACACTTGACGAGGCATCCGGAGCACTTTTGGAAGCAACTCAAGAGGCCACAGCACCAGGCGGACCGCCTACTCAACTAGGCCGGCCGCATAGTTTTTGATCACTCTCTGGATTTCCACTAGGCGGACCGCCTCTGTAAAACGGGCGGACCGCCTACTCCAAAGGGGCTGGCCGCCCACTCCAAGTAGGCTGACCGCCTACTTCACTAGGCTGGGCGCCTAGTGGGGGCGCCTACTAGACTGAGAGGTGCGGGAATTTCTAGTTATTTGCTATGCGTTGGACAACTATAGCCCTATGAGGCCTTTATTGTTTTAACCCACTTTGGGGGTATTTTTGAGCTTTCATTACATGTAAGTGAAGTCTATAAATACTTCACAAACCTATTCAAACCTTAGTCTACCTTGAATTTTATGAATGATGAAAAGAAACTATCTCTTGTTTGGAGGACCCTTTGTCTTGGTTGCTTGAATTCACTAGTGGAACCTAGTTGAGTCTTGAACCGAAAACCCGATCATTCTATTTGCGAGTCCCAAGTGTGACTCGAGGGTAGTTGCATAGTGTAAGTCCTCCTTGACACCGATACGAGGGTATTATGGAACGAATTCTCCATAGTTACTTCGTAGGGAGTTCGAGTAGTGTCTCGCTCTTTATCTTTATTTCCGCGTTTCGTTTTTAATTCTTATCAATTTGTGTGTATAAACTTGTCCAAAACAATGATTTAGACGCAATAAACAACATAAATTCAGTAAAATACAAAAAAGTAATGACACCCTTGGCGGGAGAGGGTGTCTGCCGGCAGCTTAGTGGCTAGAGAGGGGAAGATTTGGTAGCTAGGGTGTTTTTTTATGAAGGAGTGCTAAAATTTGTAATTTTAGGGATGGGTGCTATGCATAAAAAAAATATGGCCTCCTGTTTGTAATTTTGGGTAGTGGGCTGCCTATTTTTGAAAATTTCTCTATAATAGAAATTGTAAAATTTTAGCCCAGTGGCCAGTTTTGACACTGGTATTAGCTTTGCAGCTACTATTTTCTTGGGCCTTACACTTGAGGCCACTTTTGACTCTTTACTAGATAAGGTCATTAAGTACGCCTAACTGAAAAGACTTAGCTACACCTCAGTCTGATTACTGGACTAAAGTTTGAAATACTACTGATTGAAGTTCAAACCACATGGACTGAAGTTCTATCCACATGGATTGAACTTCTTTACCCTTATGGACTGAAGTTCTATCCACATGGATTGAACTTCTCTGTCCTGTGTACTGAAGTTTTATCCACAAAGATTGAACTTATCTACCCTTATGGATTGAAGTTTCATCCACAGGGATTGAACTTATCTACCTTGTGGACTGAAGTTCCATCCACATAGATTGAACTTGTCTACTCTTGTGGACTGAAGTTCCATCCATAAAGATTGAACTTGTCTACCCTTATGGATTGAAGTTCCATCCATAGGGATTGAACTTCCCTACCTTTATGTACTGAAGTTCTATTCACATAGACAGATATATATATATATATATATATATATATATATATATATTTGGGGGTAATTTAGTCTTTTTTCATTTTTCTATTTCTAGTGGGTGTAAAACGTGGCTATAAACTAAATATTTGGTATTAGTGGCCTGTGCCCGAAGACCAGTGCCAAAAGTGGTCTTTCGTGCACTTTCTCACCCCACCCCCCCCCCCCCCCCAACCACCACTATCATTACTGCCGGAAAACTACTCACCTCAAAAGTTCTATTCATCAAACATGGTCAACAAAAAACAACTCCTTCAAATCCATGAAAGTGAAATCCATTTTTCACCACATTGAACCATTTCAATACCAAATTAATAATAAAACTCCATGGGTATGTTCAATGAGTAAAGATTCAAACTTACTTCAAATTGCACGAAGATTTTTGAAGGGTATTATTTAATTTGGCTGTTATTTCAAGTTTGTATCGTCGGTGAAGCTTTTCACAGGTGACTTAGCCGAAAAATGGTGTCGATTACAAACTTGTCTTTTATGATTATTCTTGCAATTTATAGCTTAAATTCTCTGAAATTGGATGAAGAAATAACTTTTCTTACCCTTTGGTCTGGGAATTGTTGTTCTTTAAACCTCAATATTTTGGTGGGGAAGGTGGTGCAACCATGGCGGGGGTTTTCCTTTTTCCTTGCCTTTTTCTTTTATTTATTTTAAAGTTTTTATTTTTTATTTTTTGTCAGTGACACGTAATTTTATTGGTGCGTGACTTTAAAACTGCTTTTTATAATTGAGCATATATAAGATGGTGTGTAAAAGATATACTTTTTCAAACTTTAGTGTGTAATAATACACTCATAAAAATAAAGTGTGTCAGGGAGATTTCGACCAAAGATCAATGGGCATATCATGTATTCTGCCTACTTTTAGATAATAAGTAGTTTATGTTTGGACAACTCATTGGAGAAGTAGTTTTGATAAATAATTTGTGTTTGGCTAATCTTTACGAAAAGTACTTTTGAGTGTCAAGTTACCAAATGGACATCCAAGTTCATTTTAAATTTGGATTAATAAAAACAAAAAAATAATTTTAAATATTTATCATAAAAGACTTTAATTAAAAAAATATTTAGTTAAAATATAAAATATAAAGTAAAAGATACAAATTTAAGCTATTGAACAATATAAAATATAGTTGAATCAAAGTGATAATTGAATTAGGAATTTCTTGTAATTATTTACTTTTAAAAGATGATTTAAAGAATAGGATATCCTATATACGGCTGATAGAAATACCTAAAATAAAAACTAGTCCTAAGAAAGAGGATTTGTAAAAGTACATTATAGGGGAAAAAATAGGAAAAAGAGTTTATTTTGAGAGATATGGTTAATTAATGAGGATAATTTGGTAAATATGAATTTTTGGTAAGGATATTTTTGTATTTAAAAAATTAATAAACTGCTTTTGCTTCGAAAATTTTTGATGCATAGCCATTTTTGGACGCGCTCAATGAGTTTTATCCACCGTTTCAAAATTAATTGAGAAATAGCCAAAAATTCGCGCGCACACTTACACTCCATTAGCGTTGGAAAACACCCAAGACTAATCTCGGTATTTTATACTGGGACTTTGAACTAACATGTTCAAAGGTCCCATTATTTTGTTATGAGACTGAAACTTTATATATAAAGTCCCATAACAAAATAATGGGACCTTTAGACTGAAACTTTATATTAAAGTCCCATAATAAAATAATGGAGCTTTGAACTATCATGTTCAAAAGTCCCATTATTTTATACTGAGGTTAGTTTACTGAGGTTTTATATATAGCCCCATAATAAAATACTGGGACTTGTCCGAAGGTAGCTATTTCTCAGTGAATTTATTTTTGACGGCTACAAATCAATTAGCGCGCGCCAAACAGACCCCTACGCAAAATTTTTACTTTTGCTTCTACCTAAAAGTACCTTTTTTTTTTTTTTCCAAACACCTCAATTTTCCAAAACTTGTCCGGAGGTGGCTATTTCTCGGCGAATTTATTTTTGACTGCTACAAATCAATTAGCGCGCGCCAAACAGACCCTTACGCGAAATTTTTACTTTTGCTTCTACCTAAAAGTACTTTTTTTTTTTGCCAAACACCTCAATTTTCCAAAAATAATATATATTTTTTAAAAAAAAGATACTTTTAGCTTTGAAGAAGCAATGGTAAACGGGCTATAAATAGCAGTGACAAAAGTGGCATTTTTACGTTAACTTTGATGGAAGCCAATTACCGTCTAGATGGTAAGAAGTTGAAGATGCAACTAAATTTAAACTTTTTTTTAACTTTTGGCTGTTCTCTAAATAGTGATGGGGTTAAAAAAAAGGGGGTTTTTACACAAATATACAAATTTTCACTCTTAATTACCAAAAAAATAGCAATATTTTTCTAATTACAAAGCATAGCAATATTATTATAGCACATTTTTATTTTTTACAATTACACTTTCATCCACTTTCCTACAACCCCTAAAACACTTTCTTCACTTTCCCAATCAAAGCAGTCGTCACCCCCATTGTTTCTCTCAAATTCAAACACACAAATCCACCACCACCACCACCAATCCAAACACCAGTACAAACACCACTATCACCGCGTGAATCTCCATGTCAGTACACGAGCAGTTCGAAATCGGAGCAATCGACGGTGATTCTTTTATCTCCGCCGCAACTTCCATCGCGAGCAATCGGCGGCGGAGCAAACCAGAAGTAAAGATTTAATGAAGCTACGATTTACTATTATTAACAGTAACCTCACATCAAAGCTATGATTTCTTCAAATCTGCGAAACCACCTGCAACAGCCATTGAAACCCAATTATTCCAAGCTCTTTAACCGATTTGATGTTAAGATTCGGAGCATGTGACAAAGAAGGAGAAAAAATGGGTGTTGCTGCTAAAGGCGACTGCCTAACACATGTGACAAAATCAAGGGCATATCCAACAAATTCTTCAACATTTTGGTTAACTTACGGTGCCATTTGAATCTGGATACCAGGTTCAGCTTTGAATCTGGGGTGGGTGGGGTGGTGGGTGCCATGTTCTTTGAATGTGTATTTTCTGTTATTTAGATTTGTTTCATTTTTGTTCCGTTTCTATTTCTTCAAAATTATTCAGATTTCGTTTCTGTTTCTGTTCCTATTTGTACGGATTTGTCGGATTAATAAATGTGAACTCTTGTTTTCTATTGCTCGCGACTGATGGTGTTAAAATAATATGATACAGTTTGAAACATTGCTGAAATATTGAAACAATTGTTGCAACAGTTTGATACATCTGAAAGGATGTTGAAACACTATGATACTGTCTAAAACGACATTGTAATTATCTTGTATTTTCCTCTATATAAGGTAATTTTACTAAAATATTTCTATGTTTGGTAATTAAGTTCTAAAACTTGTACTTTTATGTAAAAAATCCTAAAAAAAAAAAACAAGCTATTTGTGTACAACTCCTTTTTTGGATAATGCAGAATTAATGGTCTGGTTGAAAGAGAATCAAATAAGAAAAATCGAGAAACCAACACTTTTTCCTTTTTTTTATTTTTATTTAACGCAAATCTATAATTTTATTTACTACTTTTAACATTTGCAATTTTCGGGGGTTGTCGGGTAGATATTCATTCACTACAATAGAAAAATTATTACATTCAAGAAAATCCCATTACTGGTCTTGCAAAAGTTTGGGACGACGACAATGAAAATGGAAAGGAGGGAATAGTAAATGATTATTTATAAAGAAATGCTCATGTAGTGTAACAATCAGATGAAAATATTGAGATAGGACATTGCATTCCATTTCAATATATGCTCAACAAGGCGGCTATACATGAATCAATGGAAAACCTTTTCGACAAAGGGACACCTCTTTATGCAATTGGGGCACTAAATGGGCCAATTTTCGCTCTTACAATGTAGTACTCCATTTAGTCCTTGTTACAAAAGAATATTCTAGCTAATGGCAACTATAAAAGTTGACAAAAAGGAAGAACAAATGACTAGGTGGAACACTATCATCAAAGCTCTAGGTTGGAGAACTTCACCCCTGCCCCTTATCCTATCTAGACTAGACCTACAATTCTACAAGAAGACTATACCTTAGAGTAACTTTACAAGGGGCATTGGATGTTACAGTATAAAAGAAGACACATCCAGAGAGAAAAAGAATCGGTTGGTGGATTTACAATAGTGATGCTCATGAAGTGGAAACTTGGACGGCAACTTTTAAACAAGCACGCACTTTCTGCTAGAGAAAACTCAGCCTTATTCATGTAAAAATTGGAAGGCTGGATGTTCAAGAAGTTCTTTTGCAGGTTTTACACCGGTAAAATCAACGTCTTTGAGGGAACTGTTTATCTCCTCAACAGAGAATGGGATGCTGCATTGGAAGCAAATAGATGAATGATAGAAAATGATTCGATGCCATTTTGATAGCAAAATGGAATTAATAAACTACCTGGAATTATCATCCAATATAAAGTTGTTATCATCTGCATCTTTTGCGTTGCCTGCATTATTTGCATTTCCGGCATCATTCGCATTGTCTGCATCATTCCCGTCTCCTTTTTCTTGAACCTTAAAGCTGGAAATAACCTGTGCCAAGCAACATGGTTTAGGTACCAAATGCAGAAAGCTAAAGAAGTTACATGCTGATGAAGGTCGAGTTAAGCTTCGTCGAAGGAGAGAGAATCCTTAAAGCTACGGTTTAATTCATAATAGAAGAAAAAAGAACTGTTGAGGATGCAACCAAATATCTATATGGATGAACTTTATTTGACAAGCAGATTGTCTCTTGGAAGCATTTCCATATGCATAATTACCCCCAGCCCCAAAAACACATAATTACTGAGAATAAATTAATAAAATAAATAAAGCTGGAGAAAGGAAGACTTACATCTGGGGATACACCTTGAGTATTAAAGTCCTCATCCCAGTAAAGTGTACATATTCGGTACAACTGTTGACTACTCAGAATCTGAAAGATGATCCCAAGGAAAACAAACTCAGTGCTAGATGCGAAAAATGCTACAACATAAATGGCAAGGACTCATAACTTCAAATTGATTTAAGCCCTCAACAATTGGTATACACTAGTAACTTCTCCAATAAGAGTATTTCATGCTAGTACTTCTTTAAGGAAAATATTTTTACTACTGCAAGTGGCAGCCTGGAGCCGCCATGTATTATCAGTACTTGAAATCTCTAAATCAAGTGAAATTAAGGATATAAAGATGAACTTACGGGGCAGAGATCAGTTGTCAGATCTTCATATGTAAGTCTGGACTTCTGATTAATAACCTGAAAACCAAGCTCTATTTAGATAGGCCAATGTAGATGGTATGCGTAAGCTGATTATGTCAAATTGGGAGTTAAATCTCCATAAATGTGGTGTCACTTGCAACTAACAGAAAACCTGATAGAAGAGACTACAACTACCCTATGAAGCAGAGTAACATTTTGCAAAACAAAATTTTCATCTTGATTGATAATAATTTGTCCAGTCAAAGAAGAGAAACATACCAAAAATCCTACTGCTTGCCTCACATGTTTTAGTTCATCCCAAGAAGAACCAACATACTGCAAGAAAGAAGGGTTAAGATTGCTAATCCCTGTCAGGTGCTATGACACAAGCAGTAAAAACTCTACATATATGTAAGTTCAGTTTTAGGATATCTAACATATTCTGACAATGTCCCCTTACAGTACTAACTAAATGAAGATTACCTCTTCTTTTACATTTCCGCACCAAAGTTCTAGTTCTGCCAATCCGGCTTTTACATACTCCCCATTGCTGAATGTACAGCACTCTCTATGAAGGAGAAGGCTGAAAATATAAATCAAATAGTATGGTAAGTGGTGTATCTATGACTTTCTGGCCAATATTCCTGCTGAGATAGGAAATATGTACCTATTGAAAAGCTGAGCATTTATGTATGAAAAAATCTGGTTTAAAATTTTCTGGACAAAAACTGGATGGACCTGAAACAATTCGTAAGTCCACTCATCAGTTTATATTAGTATTAGCACATCACACTATTTCCAACAATGATAACATACATGATTTTCTTTCAGTGTACTGAGAAGCCCATTTAGTCTCTCAATTAAGCCCTCCCAGGGAGTGGGCGGAGAAGGATCATCGGGGGACTTCCCTGATGATTGCAGGGAGCCGTCTTTTGATACTTGCGCTGCCTAATTAAGATGAGAAGTGAAATTATGATTAGAAGTTTGAACACTTTAAACAAAAATACCATAACCCTGAGAGATTTCGCGTCAAAATACAAGTTAGTTGGAAGCACAGCAGCTTCTCACAATTTTGAGATCCGACAGAAAATTTTAAGGAGGGCCATAAAATCTAGATAACCCATAATTCCTAATCAAAGCTACAGTGAATATGGTGTAACAAGTTATTGAACTACATAGGGGCCAAAAAAATAAGGCAAAAGTGCTATTTGAGAAGAAGACTTCATGTGATATTTTCATTATCAAACACCGAATGATATTAGACGTGTTGTTCAGAGTATGTACGTATACCAAACTCCAAATTGCTTCATCTTCAGAATACAAATCGTAACACTTAAAAACTACAAAGCTAGACATTAGGACAGTATTAAGCTGACTACACAGCCAATAAAAGAAGGAGAGACATTGTCATAGAACTTCTAGAGAACACAAAAGTACCTGGATACATGAAGTCAGTAGTGAAGACAAGTCCTTTTTCCAATTATCTCGAACAATTCCATAGATCTTTTCCACATAAGCAGTGAGCTGTAGCTTGAAAAGCATAGCAGGATACTTTCCCTCTACCTGACGTACAGTGTCGAGACCACCAATAGGAAGATTGGCAGATGAAGATGCACGGAAACTCTAGAAAAAAACACACAAGCATTGTTAACAAATTTACTGAAGAAATCTGCTTGCATCCTATTTAAGTAACCTGCATATTCCTCGTTCTGGGCGACCAGTAAGTTTTATACAGAAAGATTTAATAATCTCTGGTCAAGGAAACTGACAAGAAGTAACAGGTACATGGTCTAGCTTGGTAATTTGCATGATATGAAGTACACCAACTTTTAGAAAGTCAAGGACGGCACGAACAGGCAGTGACCTAATAAGTAAGTCAATGGTGAAATTAATGTAGATTTTGGTATCTTAAATAGTGGATTCCAATTTTGTTAGGCAACATAAAAGGGTACTCAAGTAATTAATAACTGTAGAAATTCTCTAGCTGTTCTTTCTTGATAAAATAGTTATTCCACTTAGTTTAGGATAGATAAAATAGAGGGAGCACATTGTAAAATTTATGTCTATTGTTTTAAGAGCACTTCCAAAAACAGAGACCAGGAAAGAACCTAAATACCTGTGCCATTCTACCAAAAAAACCTGTTGGCTGGGGAGGTTTACTTGGAGTTGAACTGGTTGTTTTTAGAGTATGCTGAAGCAAAAACAACAATGTTGCAGTGTTGGACAGCCAATACGTCATGTGATTATTGTTTGTCTCATCCTGCAGATTGAGAATGAGCATGTGTGTGTATCGCAAGTTAGACAGACAGCATTTACAGATTTGTCCTTATGCTAGACAATTAATATCAAAGGATAAGACTGAAACTACAGTCACACAGATTAATTCTTCATTGAGAACTGTTCCTAAGCTCTATATTTTGTAGCTTCCAAGATTTAGAGCATGCATAATGTAACACCTATTCCACTTAAGCCGGAAGTCAAGATGATGAGCTGACTAGTCAAATCAATCTGATTTCAGTTGTAACTTGCTTTTTTCTTTGTCTTTAGTTTTTCTTTAGGAGGGTGCGAGATTGGAGGCGCTTAGTATTTCTCGTGCATTTAAATGGGTGAAAAATGATGCTCCTTCCCAGTTTTGATATGATGTATTTTTTGACATGGCAACACATAAGGCTAATTTTGGACAAATACACGCTACCATGTATTACACTGATGTCATGACTCATGAACACCTAAGGATAGCTACAAGCGCATCTGCTAATTCGTACATGATGTTGAAACTTACCTCTATTGCAGAACCAATCATCTGAATTAGACGATCAAACACATTGGTTTTTTCAGCTTCAAAGGAATTCCAATGAAGTAGGCATTTGTATATGGTAAATGCTGCCACTGGTTTCCCTTCACTGTACCCTAGATCTTGACTGACACATTTGATAAGAATATCCACACTCTCCTGCAACATAATGTTAAAGAGGATATTAGAATTAGTAGCCACTGTAGCACCACATTAATTCACAGGAAAAAGGAGAATTTCCTCTATTAATGTAATGTCCATCTCTTTCATGAAGTATAACAGTGTGAATTAAATCATTTCTCAAACACTTCTAGAACGACATTAGAAAAACAGCTGATGGTTCTTTATTCATATCCAAATTAGACTTTTAGCATTGCATACACACACCAACGCATACTACCCAGGGTTTAGGACTAGAAAGGAAATGCATTGATAAACATATGCAGTTGTAGTCCTTCAAATACTATCTTCTGCAGCAGAATTGTCAATTAAAGCGTGTATACCATAACTTCTGAGAAAAAAAAGTCGCGAGGACTGTAGTACCCCACTATGTCCTCCCATATATTCTCAACAGGAAAAAAATTGTAATGTAGAGAAGATAGAAAAAACAGAAAGATAGCAAAAATAGAAGGAGCTCTGATAACATCCTGGTACATACCCGCTGTCTTTCAACAGTGGATCTCCTCATAGACTCTGTACCAAACCATTTTGCCTGTGCTCCAGCATTGGATCTCCTCATAGAATCTGTACCAAACCTTCTTGCTGGTGTTGCAGCCTGAGGTTCCTGTATATAATTTTGTAACTGATATTAAGTAAAGCAAACAAAATAACTGTAACTCCCTGCATCCCATTTTATACGACAATATTTGAGTGCAGACGGTGTTTAGGATTTTAATGAATTATATTTAATGAAGGTGGAAGAAAATATTAGAGTAATGGTTGAAATGTTAGTTTGATAGAGAAAATATCAGCTCAAAGTTTAAAACTTGAATACTTTAAAGAATTTGAATTCCTGAAAGATGTGAAAGCAGCTAAGAAATTGACTGGCATTTTTAGGACATTCCAAAAGAACTATCATAAAATTTGGGATAGAGCGAGTAAGTAGCAAGCCACTGCATTGTTGACTTCTTCACTTACATGATGACCATTTTCAGTAGGCTGCAGGAGCAAAACCGGTAAAAGAAAAAGAAAAGGTCAGACATGCTCAAGAAAGCCTATGGAAAAAAAAAAAAGTTTGACATTCTATGGCATCACAACCTGAGTTTTTACTGCAAAACGGTTTGAAGTTTTTCCAGAAGGTAAATGTAGAGCTTGCTGTCGAAGAATCTGCTGGTCTTCTATATCGGAAAGTTTCTCTTCAAGCCTGAGATACAAATGAAAAGTTAAACAAGATATCCAAGCTTAACAAATTCACATAATTAAGAATCACAGGTTTTACTTGTGCAAATAAAAGATGAAGGAATCAAATCTTAATAGAAGAAATATATCTTTACTGATAATTAATGGAAGTAATAAATCTCAGTTCTACATTCTTTTATGAACCGCAAGTCCTAATAAGACAAGCAGGTCCAGTGATTCTGAAGGAAATCGGGAAAAAGGAGTCATAATTCTTATAAGGACCTAGTCCACAATTAAGCAGAGTGGACAATTCTCCTGGAAGGTACAGGGAGCAAAAGAGGGAATGAAGGCGCTGGAACAGAAAACGTAAAACAATTATGAAAAGGAGCGCAGGCAAATGAGGGAACATCAGTTTTGACAAACCATTTTAACAGTATGAGTGCTGATGTACACAGTTGAAGCAATGAAAAGGGAAAAGTTACTATGTTGTTGGATAGTCTATTGTTCTAGCTGTTCAAAATTTTCTCTAAACAAAGATAGGTTATAAAAGAAAATATTGGCAAACCATACAGAAGCTATATACATGGATCATCATCTGCTTTGACATACTTGTGTCGAACGGGTTTGACTAAGTAAGGATTTGAACTTTTAACCCGCCAGGTTTAACTTTTTTAAGCGAAAAAGGTCTCAAAAAGACTTGATGAGTTGATATTCATGGTCCCAAGTAAATCAGCTTTGGTGTTCAATGCAGGTCATGGACAATCTATGACTGGGTTCTTCTTTATAATGACTACAGTTGCCAATTTGAACTAAACACCTGATTGATGCAAAAAACGATTTTCAAGCTTGATTCACATGTTGCGACACATTATCGGTACTTTGATTAGATGCTTCAAAAAACATGGAAGAATTGCCAAAAAGTGTATGTACACACCCCAGATACTAACACACGTTATGTAAAAGAGTCCATGTAATTTAGCCGAGAGGACTCCACTTAAGCTGTCCATTATTAAGTACTAGCCAGCACCAATTTATCTGATCCCTAAGACAGAGTACAGTTTTAGCACTGTGTTTCTCTTGATATGTATAGAATGAGAAAGTAGGAGAAGATTAAGACCTCGAAAGGACAGTAGAACTAACTAGACTAATCTGTATCATTGACAAGAAAATTTCATTCCACCAGGCAATTCCAATAGTACAGTGAAGAATATGGATCCAGTGGATAAAGTTGTGCAATTTTACGCCACATAATTTGGTTACCGTTCAAAGGGAAGCTGTTGAGAATATAATTGAATAATAAAAGTGTGTTCTCTCTAACAGCTTAAGCTTTTAGATGAGATGGTCACACAATTCAACAGAAGCTGGGGTGAATTGGAACTAGTGAACGAAAAACCTATTGGGAGGCTATGTTACTCGGACTTCACCTTTGGTACCGCACCCGTGTTGGATTCGTACCTATGTGGGCATGGGTGTGGGATCTATACCCGATTTAGTCAACTGATTTTGGGTATTTTGACCAAGATCAACTGAGAAATTCTGGACAGATTCAATGATTTCTTTTATCAAAACAAAAATAAGGGGAAATTGAAGGAAATAGAATTTGTATATAGAAATTTCTATGTCCCAATCAATATTTTTTCCTCAAGTTTTCCAATAATTTAGGTTTTATAATTCCACTTTTAGATTATTAAATTTTTTTTAGCCGAATCCCCACGTCCGTATCCATAACTGGATCCGTATCCCCGAATCTTAAATATAGATCATGAAGGATCCGAACTCTAGATCCACACCCGTATCGGACACCTGCACCCGAGACCAGTAACTTAGTTGGGAGGTGTATACAGTTGTTTAGGCAGTGCATGAAATTATATTAGAATGTAACAAAGTCTAACCATTCAACTAGAGGAAAATTGACTAAACGGGGGGTAAAATCCTGAGTGACTTTCAGCTCAAGACAAACTGCTACCAAATCGAAACTATATGTCAAACTATATAAATAAAATTTTCCAACCTTTGCTAGTTGAAGAAACAGAGCCATATAATGTAAAATTTTCCCACCTTTGCATGCTAATCTTCAGCTCAATTATCTTAGATTCTGCCTCCGTTGCTTGCTTCAATCGTTCCTCGCTTAATTTGCTTGTTTCCTCATATTTTTTCTCTGTTTCATCAACTTTCTTTTCCAATGAGTTAACAAGATCCTGCAACATATTTGATAAAAATGTTAAAATCTAGTTCATAACTGGATTATGAAACTGCAATCCTGGAGTATTAGTCCTATGCAAGGAAAAAAAAGAAGAGGGACCAAGATAAAGAATTAGAAGCAGAAAGAAAACCGGTCCTAGCTAATATTGCGTCAGGTATTTCTTGAAATCCAAGAAGTGTATCTATTAAGCAGTACATCACATTTAAATCTAACATCCTCACCTTGAGGTGTTCATTTTCAGCAGTAAGCTTGACCATCAACTCCTGATCTACAACCTGGAACTCTACTTCTTCCAATAACTTTGTGGCAGCCTCAGGATCCTTCATTAGCAGCTCTTTAGAACTGTGGTTCTCTCAATCAGTATCAAATGAAAAGGTAGGAGAAAATAAGGATGTAAATTGGTACCAGATGCAGATATTGGTAAAACCAGCAAATGATGTACTAAAACTTAGGCCATGCAACTATCTGGTAATCAACCAAGAACGAAATCCTGATTGATTTTCAGTTTTAGCCAACTATGATGGATAATCCAGATCAATACTAAACCATAGTTAAAGTAGAACAAATAAGCAAAGGTGGTATCGAACAAAGTGACACATGAAAAATTTACCTACCTTTGCATGACATCTTTCAACTGAGTTATCTTAGACTCGGCCTCCAGAACTTGCTTCAATCGCTCCTCACTTACTCTGACGGTTTCCTCATATTTTTTGTCTCTTTCATCAATCTTTTTTTCCAATGAGTTAACAAGAACCTGTCATATTTGACAAAATATTAAGAGCTAGCTCGACTGAAGTATGACAATTATGCATGAGAACCTGTAACAGTGGGGTACTAATCTTGAGGAAGAAAACGGTCAATAAAAGAATAAATTAGAAGCAGCAGAAAAAACTTTTCCCGGGTCAGAATTACTTCATGTACTTTTTGAACTTCAAAGAGAGTATCCATTAACTTTTAAGTAGTACAATACATTTAAACCTCACATCCTAACCTTAAGCTGCTCATTTTCAGCAGTAAGTTTGTTGACCAGCTCCTGATCTAAAACCCGGACCTCTGGTGTAACAGATCCATGTTCCACAACCTTTCTAGCACCCTCATGTATCCGTGTAACAGATCCATGTTCCACGACCTTTGTAGCACCCTCACGTTCCGGTGTAACAGATCCATCTTCCACGACCTTTGTAGCACCCTCACCATCCGGTGTAACAGATCCATGTTCCACGACCTTTGTAGCACCCTCACGTTCCGGTGTAACAGATCCATGTTCCACGACCTTTTTAGCACCCTCACGTTCCTTCATGAGCAGCTCTTTAGTTTCTTGAAGCTGGAGTCTCGTCTCTTCCAGTGCCGACTTTAATTTTATAGTTTCGTGGGTTTTAGCTTCCTCCAGATCGTCCTACACAGAATGGTTTCTGCCAATTAGCTGGTGTAGAAACAAAATCTACTACAAAATAGAATCACATGATGTGCAACCAATGATAAACACTTCATAGTCAAACCAAAAAAAGTATTCACATTTCCGACATGATGTATCAACTCCATATAGAGCAGAATGGATATAGATAAGTTTTTTTTTTTTTTTAATTGATCAGCTCCAACTAGAAGGCAAGGAGAAAGCATGTTTGATGACGTGAATCAAGCACTAACTTTTCTTTATTTATGCATCACAAGAAAAAGCATGTATACACTAACTTCTGTTTCTGAATTTGAGCACTAAGTTTTGGTAATCACTAGTTCACTAAAATATGCTGTTTCAACAAGAAAATTTCTTGCGAAGTTTCAGAGCGTCAAACATTTAAATCTTAACCAAAAAGGTTAGACATCATCTTTAGCTATTGATGATTAAACAATGCCTTAGCGGAGGATCTAACAAGGTACTGGAAAAGATAAGATGGAAACTCTAGCATTGTTCTTAAACATTGATGCAGAACCATGTTGGAAATATGCATGCTCATGGTTCAACATTAGGCGTGTATATCATGATGAAAAATTAAGCACCTTACAGCATTTTAGCAAGTAACACAACTATAGGAAATACTAATAGTCAACAACTTCTTCACATAAAATAACTAGCATGTATTTTTCAATTCCATGTTTAGTTGTGGCACTGTGTAAATAACTCATTCAAACAATAAAAGTGTTTCTCCATTGTCCATGCATTTATAAATTGGTCCATTCTCTTCAGGAAAAAATCCTTTGTGCAAGAACCACTTAATGAAGCTAATTGATAGGAACTTGTACTAATGCATGCCCCATCCAGCTTCTTAACTTGCAGTAGCACCCATAACTCACAGTAATGTGCAAAAAAGATGGACTGATCAAGTACTGGAACAACTCATTTTCTTTATACTTAGAGCGAAGGATGATATCATAAGTAACAAACCTGTTAGAACATAATTACCAATTCTAATACTTGTAGTCATCTTGAAAGTTCAAAGAAACATATTTACCCTCATGCGCTTCTCCACCTGTAATTTCTGTGTCAGCTCTTCGACTTCCTTTTCCAGCTTGCTTTTGGCTTCTTGGAGAGCTCCAGTTTCTTTCGCCGCCTGAAGCAGGAAAGAAAATCAAGACATTTAACATTTACTGAAGTTTTTGACACAACGCCTGAAATACCAATCCTAAAACTAGAAAATATTCATTTGCAAGTTCTATATGGGGAAATTCTCGTGTAGTAACCGTGATTTTAGTTATTATTTCAAATTGGCAAAGCCTAAAATCAATTTAAAGGAAAAGGCCTGATGAGAGACTTCTGGAAAGATGTGGATTACGTTCAAACGGAAGAGGTGGATATTCTTTTAATTAACAATGACACATATACATAATCTTTCTTTCAAGACTTGTCAAATCCATATCTTGAATCAAGATTTGAGAAATGACCACTTCAAAGGGAACCTAATCGTGACTCTTCAAGTTCCCGAAATTAAACATTATTGCATGGCGCAATAAGGGACTCCATAACCAACAACTGATCAAAAAATGTCTCTGCACTAGTCCTTTGACCTAAATAATAACCACCTAATATAGGTCATAAGTGTGGTATCCTAAGAATGAAGATGAAAGGAAAGCATCCGTATATCAAGGGCCACCGAAGCAAAATTTGGCCCAGCTTTGGCTTTTCAGTACCACGTCCTTCCACTCGCCAGTCACCTCGAACAAAATTTCTTCAGTTTCACATTCCCACACAACTATGTTCATTTCCAAATAATTCCTTTCCTTAATCGAGTCTTTCTTTTGTCCACGGAAGAAGAGAAAACTAAAGAAGAAACACTAAGGATGAGAAGGAGATCATTATAAAGAACTATACTAGCAGAACATTTGCACCGTGAAATCATGAGAGTTAAACATAAAAGTCAGATCTAAACCCTTATTTATCCCTTCTCAAATTTTTCCACTTTTACCCCCTTTGGTTTTCTTGGATGACCCTCTCCACCTTGGTGGGGATAAGGTCTGCGTACAACTCACCCTCCCCAGACCCCACTTGTGAGATATCACTGGGTATGTTGTTGTTGTTGGTTTTTGGATGACACAAGGAACAAAAGGTATGCTCTAATGTGCAAGGATCAAGACAGCAGATGTTGGGGCTTCCGCTGCTATGACATGACCTTTCCACAAACTACCTGGGTATTTTTGGTTCACTGTCCACAGGTGCCCAGCACAGCACATGAACATACCTTCTACCACCGTCCTAATGACTCAACCTCCAGATATATTATATTGGTGGATAACGATGACAGGAACAATTCCTTTCTTTTCCTTTATATTCAAGTAAGTTCCTGCTTTGTGATTGTAACAAATAAAAGAATTGGAGAGCTCATGTTAACAGATATTAATACATGTACATAGGGTTCTAACAATGGAAAGAATCAAAAAGGGAAATCCTATAAACCTGCTATGTATCCCTATAAATATGCTATTTATGTACATTACACCAAAGTATGACTAAATTCCTTCTGTAACAGTGATTAATTCAAAGCACCGCGAAAGTTCGTGATTGTTCACCGAATGATTCAGAACTAGTAACTGAAATCTAGGAGAATATGACAACTACAATTTACACAGATCAAGGGCAAAACGAACTTCATGTCTCCTAACATCATGAGACCGAGAAATGCCAATGTAAAGAGACATTCTTACCATCTTTAGCTTCCGTAGTTCTCTACGGGCCATTTTAGCTCTCCAAGAACATTGTATTACAACTGCTGCTTTCTTCATCCTCCTATAATGTAGGCGTTTCAAGTATCTCCGCCAATCACTCTACAATCAACATAATCAAGGTAATGAAACCTTATACCTAAACTAAGTTTAATTCAAAACATGTAAAATGGATTAGTTACTTGAGTTCTAAATTCTTGTTCTAGTGAACCAAAAGGATGAAAAACTGCCAAAAATGTCATGTAATATTCAGAAAGTCAGTAGGAAATCCTTCACCTGGATAAAGATAGCTGCATTTGTTCGTTTTCTGAATAGAAGCTCATTTCGAGCAGCCATGCCACGCAATCCAGCTTGAATAGAAACAGCTGAAGAACACAGCAATCCATAAGATTTTCTTGCAAGGTACTTGCGTGCATCTTTTTGGATCCTCAAACAGGCAGCTTCTCTCCTCATGCAATCATATAGAACACGTGCAAGTTGACCTGTATATGTATCAAATAAAAGTTATCGGCCAATTTTATTTTCTTATAGCATAAATAAACCATTAGAGGCATTATGGACGTGTTCTAGTTTTTTTTTCCTAAATTAGCACGTGATGACATAATGTAGAAATTAAACAGGTTTTCGTACCCCTACAAACAGCTTGGACTTGAATCGCTGAAACTCGCAACAACACAAAAGTCTTGCGAGCAAAATATGTGCGAACTTTTCGCTGGATAATGCTAGCCGACCTGCCGAGGACCTCGTTTCGTCGAGTGTCTAGTTCTGCCATTTGACCGGCTCTAAGGAACACTTTCGTTTTGCCAACCTGCAATTATGTAATATCAGCTGATGCAAATTTGAACAATGTAACACATTCAAAAATATGATGGAAAAATAAACTTAGCAGCCTAGGTTCCCCGCAAGATTCTCAACAGTGTTCCTCAACTAGATTACGGCCTCTAAATGACCAAATACTCCAATTAAAAAGAAAACAAGGAACTGAACTTTCAAAGCAGAAGGAATAAAGGACGATTTTAATTGCCGTCATTATTGGAAAGATCTCAAAGATTCCACAGATTCCACAATTATGGAAGGTAAACTGTTTCCATACTAGGAATCCTGATCTGATTTGTTTTCTATATTATTTTAGGCAGGTAATTTATTTGTAATTTCTTTCCTAAAGTAAAGGAAAATTTGGAGATATTTTACTGGTTAAAACAAAAGACGCTTTATGCCGCTCAGATTTTAATAGCAGAGTTTCAGTTCACTTCTATTAACTCACTCTCAGACTTCCATCATTATTTTCACATGCTACCCTGCTAAATGATAGTAACAGCTAGCTGACCGTTAGTCACATCATTCTAAGTTTAGGAATTCTCTGAGGGCTAACACTACTGTGTATTCAGCACACAACAAACAGAAGACTTCATCTTTACTGGATAATTCCTTAAAGAGTTTACCCCTTATGATTAACCACTACCAGGGAAGGATGGCCGGTACCTGATAACCTTTGAGGCCAGCCTTCTCTAAAAGTCCCCCACAAGCAGCGACCTCGTCAACACTATGAATGAATAGAATATGCTGTGAGAAGGAATGTGAAGGAAATATGGCAACAAATTTTTTTTTCTGAATGTTGTCAGACCAAAGAAAAAAAGGATAAAACCCTTGAAAACTCTTTCAATTGTGCTAGTGCAAAGAGTACCTTCTGCTTGAGACCTCAGGCGCAAGGACCTTAAAGCGACTTAAAAATTCATCAAATGGTTTCCGAGTAGGATAGCCAGCACAACTGATCCGAATAGCCTCCAAAACTCCCTAGAAAAGATTTAGCTGTGAAGCACCCAAGCTTTCAGAAACAACATAGTTTGTTATAGACAGAGGATATATTAGAGTGTACCCCACAACGAAGCTGCTGGAGTACATTTTGATTCTCAAAAATATCTGGCTTCAAAAGATTATTTGGCTTCACGCAACGAACATAATGAGGCTCTGTGGCATTTAGTGTCTCAAGCAATGATTGCAATTGTTGCTATCATGCACAGGGTAATACATTTCAGAAACATGAAATAGGGAGATGAAAACAGGTTCATCTAAGGTAACAAGAAAACATACCTTAAATCGAGAGCCAATAGAGGAGAACTTGGTCTGTTTAGAAGATTCTTCGGGTAAAGGTGGAAACAAGCCAGAGACGAAGTGGCATCTTGAAGCAGTAAGCGTTGCTTGGTGCTCTGGGACTACATAATCCTTGTTCTTATCCAAAAAGAACTCAGTTTGGTAAGTGACCTGACATCAAAGAAGTCAAAAACAAGAATAAGCAATACTTGTTTTCCCTTGGAGAAAATTGCATCACCGTCATTCTGTGATGAAACAGAAATCTTCAAAAACTCGTTTTCCTACATACATCACCAGCGTAGTGGCAGATAGTAAAATCAGTCCGGGATAGCTTTGGCTTGCTGAAGCGCTTATGATCTTTAAAAGTCTGATATAGCTTTTCTGAAAAGGTCTCGTATGTTGATCTTGGGAACATACTGGCAGAAATGAGCCAAAAAGAGTAGTCAAACGAATTTGATAGCTACTTTTGTCAATTATAGCAAAAGAAAAGAGAATTAGAGTAAGTTAGAGATCTGAAATGTCTACATACCAAGCCTCATCAAGAAGAGCGATGATCCCGCCAGGTTTCTGAAGGAAATTAAGCATTCAGAAAATAAACATGGTAAAGTGGAACCAAAACATATCAATAAAAGTAAATCTATGATGTGAAAGAATATCTGATGTCAAGCACACATTTTTTTTCCTATAATATCAGCATATCTGTGAAGGAAAGAAGTGAAACAAATAGTAAGGCACTTCAACATAAAACAAATCGACATGCATTGATGATCTGATATTTTTTGTAGAATCTTCTGTTTATAGAACTCCTTATCTCGATGGTCTAGTACTATTTTCTGCCTACAAATCTTTCTCTATTCATTTGTAAAAGATGGTGATATAATATGTTATCATATACATCACCTTTTCTATGAGATCAAGAATATCCTGGTTATCAATGAACTCTATGTAACTCCAGTCAATTTCCTCTTTGGTATACTCTTCTTGCTCCATCTTGAAAACATGCTGGCAGGGGAAATAATAAAAGGTTTTAGTATTTACATGAACATTTCTGAGCTATGACACTATTAACTTAATGACTCCACAAACCTGGTTGAAATGTTGCTGCAGTTTTTCGTTGGTCAAATTAATGCAAAATTGCTCAAAACTGCATAGAAAACTCAATAATCATAACAAAAGGAGAGAGCATAAAAAAATATATGATTAAAGAAAACAATCAGGAAAACACAGAAGGCTATTAATCTACATTTGAATTCAACACCGAAAATGCTTTAAGAAGCAGAATGGTGCATATGCATCTATACCTAAAGCAGGAACAGTAAACGATGTCTCAGATAAATCCCATAACGAAGGCAGACAGAGAAAACAATTATGGTTAAATTGGATCAGAGAGGACAATAAACTTTCAATTCTAAAAATCCAAATTTGCAGAACAGAACTTTCATCCAGTATTCTTCAAGAACTTAACATCTGTGAATGATGAAAACAAAAGCATACCGGTTAAGCACCTGTTTGTCTTGAAACTCTCAAATCCATAGATATCCAGAACACCAATAGAGAAACTTGAATCGGGATCTTGGCCAATAGAATTATTGATCTTGTTCACTATCCTGGACAATAAACAACATTTGTTTTTATTACATTTGGTACAAACAAACAAGCAACAAAATTTAATCAGCCTGACTCAAACGAACCAATCAAACAGTCTCGAGTAGACTATCTTTGCTAAAGCATCTCTACTGATAGCCGCAGCTTGTGGATCCAGGGACTTCGTTATGGTCTCATCACGAGTTACCATGACACGTTTGCACATGGAATCCTCAAGAGACTTCTCATCACACCTAAAAGATTTAACCAAATCAAATTTTCTAGCAACTAACAAAAAACACAAGGATATCCGGAAAACCATAAATAGAACAAAACCACTTACATGAATAGTTCAGCCGCAATCTTTAGATGGAAGCGAGACTTGTCATCCTTAGGTTCTGAAGCATCAGTTTCTGTTCCCTTTGCAAATTCAACGTTTCCCAAGTGAAGAATTGCAGCCACTACTCTAAAAATAGCATCCTGCAGTTGAATATTAAAACTAGAGACTCTCATGAAGTAACCCATGTATGGAAGAATGTAGTGATGTTAATACCTGCTCATCATGACTAATTCCAACAATATCCATGGCCCTCCTCGTTGCCAGGTATTCCTCCGACTCATCCACTCCAGCTAGTTCAAAAAAATTTGATTGGTTCAGATAATGAAATGTCCTAGGGTTCCCTACTTTGTATTTTTCCACATCCTGCAATAAAAGAGAAAACAAGCAAACAAGTAGCTCCAACTTAGAAAAGAACAGCATTGTATAGGCATATAGTGTTGAAATATGTGATAACTCATCTAAATGCTTAAACTGTTAAGGAGGAGTCATACTTTACTACATTACATCTAAGTTTAATCTATTTACACAACTATACAGCAAATCAAATTAATAGATGAAATTATGTATTAAAGTCAAATATTGTCATATAATATGGTTTTAGACTAATAATGTTCATTAATTCAAACTTTGATTTGAACTAATATTTAATTTTTTTGCATTTCAGAATATTATTTAGAAAACTTTTTATCAAACTCAGTAAATAATCTAATTGACCATTTTACTCTTACTAACGTTGCAGATCAAACTAGGTGGTCTACTATGATTGGACGGAGGGATACTATGATAACAAGATATTTGGCATAAACAACTAATGCTTTAATGGAAAAACTAGACCATAGAATCTACTGCTATGGCCCACCATACTCAGTACAAACATCTACGGGCTTATTGCAGTTCTCTCCACAGACATCGGTGTAAAAAAAAAAAAAAAGGGCACAATTTTCCGAAGAAACCTTTGAGTTTCTATGCTCTTTTCAATTCACTGGATTGGTGAATGGTCCTTTCACCGCCAATCTTCATTTAATTCTTTGATAGAATGGGTCAGTTTGATGCACTAAGCTCGGGAAGCACATCCCAAGGTCCAGGAAAGCGTCAGATCATATTATGTCTATTATATGCAGCCTTACATTGTATGTTGCTTACCTTGTTATTCTTTAATGAAAAGAAATGAAGAAAAAACCCTCTGAATTCTTTTCTTTATTAACATATTCACGTTGTTTCTTCCGAAAATAGACAAATAGCATCTGGAGGAGCATGCATCAATTACAATCTAATATCTTAATAGAGGTAAAGTGTGCCCCAACTTCTAGAAGAAAACATTCTGCAAACAGAAAAAGGACAAGTAAATTACCTTAGGTGGTGCAGCACAAAGCAAATAGAAGCAGTGATAATTCCTCTCAGGATCAGAAACTTGACAAACACGTGATCGTTCCAGCAGATATGTTCTGATAGCAGCACCAGAGATCCTCCCCTTTTTATCGAACTGGAGCTCCACAAATTTTCCGAAACGACTACCAAAACACATGTTATTGCAGAAGAATTCATCAGTTAAATAGAATGTACATTGTGATGAAATAAGCATCTGAATGTCTAGCTTTCTTACCTTGAATTGTTATTTCTGACTGTCTTAGCATTACCAAATGCTTCTAAAACTGGATTTGACTGAAGAAAGCAAAAGTTAAATACTTATATATATATCCAGAAATATTTTGAAGTATAGTTGATTGATTGATTGATTGATCTGAAATACTTTAAATCTTGCAAGAAACTGGCTGTCTCAAGATTCCAAAATATTAATCGAAACAAAGTAAGACTGACAAAATTTATCAAAAGATAATCATACCTCAAGGACTTGTTGCTCCACGCTCCTTCCCTCAGCTGCAGCTCTTCCTCCCATATATGCAAGATATTGCATAAGCATTTTTGTGCTTTCTGTCTTGCCAGCTCCACTCTCTCCACTTACTAAAATTGACTGGCTTATCCCCTCGTTAATCATCTGCCTGCATTCAGAAGCAGAATGTTAAAGATTATACCGGAGTTAATACTCTGACAGCCACGGAAAAAGTATGAATCTTACCTGTAAGCAGAATCAGCAATAGCAAAAGGATGAGGGGGCAGCTCCCCAAGTGCAACTCCTTTATACTGTTCCATCACACTTTTATCATATAAATGGGGTAACCGCTTGAAGGGGTTCACAGCAATCAAAATGCTCCCGGTGTAAGTCTGAGTGTACCTAACCATATGTTAGCTTTGTCGACCAGTTTATTTAAGATATGACAAAGAAATATATTTTGTGCCAAAAAATTGTCAAGAGAAAAACTGAAATTTATTGGATTAAAACAATGGATAAAGATCATCCTGAAAGTGCTTACATAAATCTCATTCATGTCGTATCGACTTCTCAAATTCTGCAAAACTCCTGGTTCATGCAGATAAGAAAGTTTTGTCATATCATCCACGCCAGAAGAAGGCGCATCAGTATCTTTTGCGTACACATTGGATAGATTGGTTACAACCTACAAAGGAAATTCAGGGAGGTTTGTCAAACACATTCAGATATCAGGAAAATGGAATGGTGTAACCCTGTCAATATCCAGAGTTCGCTAGCAAGCATGCTGCACACACTAAAATTGACGCCGTTGTGCTTTCATTGTTATATTTAAACCAGCACTATTTTGAACTCATAAAGGCTAATTTCAAGAAATGTCGAAAGGCCATACTTGTCTCAGAGGCCATGGTGAGCTATACAAACAACATGGAGCATGCCTTTACTCAGTATAACCATATCTAATCTTGTAAATTATACTGCCGCCTACGGTAAGATCTTTTTCTTCTGAGACCAAAAAATTGACTGCAATCAGTAGTTTATGTGCTGGAATTTGCACTACACTAAATATTCTCCCAAGGAAAGAAAAGGGGAAGGTAAAAGTGAAGATGAAGATTCAACAAATTATGCAATTACGAGAGGACCATACAAGACAAAACACCTGGGCATCTGCTCATTTACCATAGGAACAGCGCTAAAAATGTAAAAGATTTCTAGTTCACCAACTGTTATACTAACTATCTACAATTTGGCTGCTATGCACAGAAAAAGAGTTTATTTGCAAAAGTTCAATGAATGCAGGACAAATAGTACATAATTACATTGTCATTTAAAGTATTGGTCATGAGCACAAGATGTGGATCAAACATTTTGCTGAAAATAATAAAAAATCAATTATAAATCAAAGAAAAAGATAAATTTAGATAATAAACAATAGCAACCCCACTTCTTGACAAGAAAGCCTATGTTTCCAATTGAAGTAATACTTACCGTCTTCCCTGATGTACAATTTACTGTGATCTCCTCGCCATTGACTTCAACAACCTCCCCATCTATCCATGCTACTTCGGGGTCCTCAACCCATACATGAGATCCAACCACAACGCCGGCAGGGATACTCTGCACAATATTTGAAATTGGGAAAGTCTCAGTCATAGCACTCAAATCATTTGTGCTTTAGAAACCAATATGGTCATTGAATTACCACTGGTTAGTTGTATATAGGAAAGAGGAGATCTAATAAGCAGAAAAGAACTACATAACTTGACAGAGAATCAAAAAAGACGAGAAGAGTAGGAACGGGCAGATATACTACAGAAGGAATCAAAATTTGTCAACGCATCTTGCTCTTGAATACACCAGTTTGACCCTCTGTAACACATCATGATGATTTAAAAGCGGATAGGCAAAGCACATAGTAAGATATGTCTAGCAGAATCTTGTTAGCTATGCAAATTTTCATCTTCACAGGGTGAGAAAGCCCACAACAGCAGCAAAAACTACGCCTCAATTCCAAGACAGTTGGGATCGCCAATTGGCTGTGAATCGTCACTATCCCAATTGTCATATGAATTGTCACTATCTATTTTACTCTTCATTCCAATATGGTGTTATTTGGGGTTCTCTAACATTAGAGTTTAGAGTCACTAGGCTAGAAAGACTCCGAGTACATTTGGCCTAGTGTATACATATCAACATGACTAGCCTTAATTCTAAGTAGTTGGCATCCCCTCTGAGTACTGAAAGTTGGCTTCCTTATGCACTCATCAGCCATCCCACAAGATGGATAAGACCATATATCTGCACTTTCATAAGAATAGCTATTAACAAGCACTCACTTATCAAAGAAGAATATAGCTGTCCCTGAACCTACTGAATAATGATAACAGTTTTCATTCTATTTCTAATACTTTAGAATACATCAAATCTCAATGAAGACCAAAACACTAGGTGATTTCTTCTTATCTATCTAAACTTGGGTGACCAAAGTCCCTACCGGTGTTGGCGGAAGGTAGAAGGTACCTGGTGGAATTAGTCGAGGTGCATGCAAGCTACCCTGACACCACCGTTATCAAAAAAGAACACAACAGAACGAACAATAACCCTTCACCGTAGCAACATAGTAATTTAGCTAATACAAATATGCCACCAATGATGACATACTCCTTCACAAGAAACCACTACCACAAACCATTAAAACACATAACATGATCACATCAATTGTCAACTATTCGATAAAAGTTTAATGGCTACACCTGAACCTATTGAAAAATAACAACCAGCTCAAAGATACTCTTAACATGGTGTGATATTGTCCTCTTTTGGCCGAGCCCCCATGGTCGCCAAAAGGCCTCACATGATTAACAGTATCCCTACGCCTTATAAATAGCCTCCTTCTCTTTTCAGCTACCAATGTAAGACTTTTGCTCGCACACCCAACATAAAATAAATAACACAACAAACAAGAACCCTTCACTAGAGCAACAAAGTTAAGCTAATACAAATATGCACCAATGATCATATACTCCTTCCCAATAAAAAAAACTTGAAAAACATAACATGGTAACCACTATTTGAAGCAAAGCATAAAACTTTAAGCCAAAGCCAACATGCAAGCTAATGAAAGTGCTCTAAAAAAACAGCTCTTGCGCAAAGCATCCAGCGTTCAAAGTGCTCCAAACAAAACAAAAAAAAGAAGAAGAAAGCCATACCATTTCTTAACAAAAACAATGGAGAACAATCAAGACTCCAATGTTTCCCTTCAAATTCACAGCCCCATTATAAGAAATGATATTTTTCTCATGCAATTACCCATAATGCACCTCCTCTTTATTGTAGAAAAAATGTGTAATGCAAATTCAAGAAATGGGAAAGGGTTTAGAAAAGAAAAAAAGAATGTATTGAAGGGTTATAAAGAAATTGTACTAAATCAATCTCTTTAAATTGTTTTCTTTTCTTTTGATGAATGAAAAGGAAAAGAAAACAACCCTTTCTTGGAAAATATATTTTCCTTTCCTTTCCTTTCCCTTTGAAAAAAATGAAAAATGAATTTCTTTTGTTTACAATGGTTGCCTATAATTTTGTCTGTGATTTTCATGCATTTTTGTGTTAAGGTTTCTTGGTTGGTTACTTCTGTTCACGTCAAACGAAAGGAGAGATGTTTAATTAATTCGATTCCTCAAATGCCCTTTACTTTTTGCTATATTTGAGATTTTATTGTTACGTGGTTTGGCTTGGGATTTAACTACCTCCGTGGTTTTGCCGCTTTCTATAGAAGTATTATTTTTTACTTTATATTATTGGTGAATTATAAAATTAAGCTAAAAAGCATCCGGTCTTAATTTGCTAAGTTGTTGTTTTGTGGTCTTTAAAATCTAAGCATATTTTAATTAATAAAACCTGAAAAGATTGAAATACCCTTCCCAAAATAAAATACCCGCTGCTCAACGAAACAAACGAACTTGCCTCAAACGAACGCTCACACTCTCCTTCCTCCTCAAACGAACTAACAAACAAATTTCAGCTCCAGTGACGGCCTACGGCGGTGACTGGCGGTGAGTTTTCTGAGACAATCGACAACTCTGGTAATAAATCAGGTAACTAGCAAAAATTCCAGTATATTTACCATATGTTTTTGCTTGATTTATAACAAAACAATAACTATAGAACGAGTTGCAGCAATTCTTGCTGCATTACTTTCGTCGATTGTAAATAATGTTGAAAAAATCATATAAAAAAGTTATTTTTGAAAATATGCAGACGATTAGTCGTCATTACATCTAACTACGTCTTTTAGTATAAAGAAAAATAATGATGGATTGGCTTCAATATTTAAGATACTATAATAAAACTTTGATATTTGCTAAGATTGAATTACTGACAAATCGACATATGATATAGGTATTCACATATTGATAAAAAATAATAAGTGATGATGAATTTGCAAGAGTTATAGTATATCGATACGAAACTAGTGAAAAAACAATTTCGAAAGAGTTGCAGATGCTTCGTCGTCGTCGTTATGTCCTATAAATTTGGAGAAAATAATGACAGATTGGCATAAATAAACTGGTTTAGATAGTTTCACATTTGTTATAAAAACTATCTAAAAGCTAGTTTAATATTTGGTGGAAATGAACTGCTGTCAAAATGAGAGAATTTACATGCAACACTCACTTGCTAATATAAACTAAATGATGATGAATTAGACTGTGCTTATTTATCATCATACAAAAATTCTCATAAAAATACGATTTGAAGGAAGTGCAAACGAATTGTCGCGATTTTGTCCTAGTTACATGCTTTGAATTTCACTGAAATAATGCTGGATTGGCCTTATTATCAGAAACTGTGTACAAAATTGTTTGATCTACTTTAATGAACTTCGGACAAAACTGGAACATTGTGGTTTGACATTCTTGCTATAAGCTTTGTAAACCTGTTTTTCTGTGTGTTTTGAATGAAGTAAATGTACTTATATATTAGTTGTATGTCCAAAATAATGATAAATTATATCTCCATTGTATTTGTCATGCACAAATGGAGACAATTTCCACCTATGTTGCATACAATGAAAAATGGACTGAAGATAATAAATATGTTGATCATCAGACAAGACTAATACCTGTAAAAACAGATATCTCATTTGACAAACTTGTTGACAAGATATCTGATGCTCTGAAATGCAATCGAAAGATAGAAAGTATCTGATTTGATGCAAAACTTGAAACAAGCAAAGGAATGTTGGTGAGAAATGATAATGATCTAGGAGACTACATTTACTTCCTCCGGAATGACAGCAATTTCAAGAACACGCGTCTAATTGCGGAAATCTGTGAAAACATATCTCTGCCTCGACAAAATGTTACATCATCGCTACATCCTCAAGAACAAGAGGGAGGCCTCATTGCACAAATAGACAACGCTTTGGCAACCGATGAAGATGGAATGCAAATCCAAATTTTCATTCCAACACCACCATCTGATGAAACAGAATATAGTAGTAATCTTATACAAGAAGAATTCATTGTCCATCAGCAGCCGCTTTCTCCAGTAGCAATTGAAGTAGAGGACACACAGACATCTAATATTGATACTGAGAAAAGGAAGAAGAAGAAGGGGAAAAAGAAGATAGTTGAACTGGTAACGTAGATGGTGCTATTAGAAAGTAATGCAGCACTGGATGACATAAGGTAAAAATTATTGTTTCTAGACAAAGAGAATTTAAAGAAATGTATATTCAATATTTCAATCATGCACCATTTTCCAGTTCATGGTAGAAACCTCAAACAGACACAGGTATTCTCTAAGATGCATCGATAAACAGTGCAGCTAGTGGTTCCGAGCTACAAAGGTTAAAAATTCTGAGATTTTTAGGGTTATAAAGTTTGAAAAGGAACACAATTGTTCAATTGATTACATTAAAGCAGACCAAAGGAATGCAACATCAGCAATCATATCTGAATACATTACAGAGATGCTACGAAATCCAAAAAATGAAATTGCATCGAATTTTGTCATAGGTGAGATGCCAAGAAGATATGGCTTACAAATAGACTACCACAAAACTTGGCATTCCATACAGCATGCCCTTGATGTCATAAGAGGGACCCCGGAAGAAAACTATCAAATCATAACATCTTACCTCTACATGATGAAGTTGAAAAACCCTGGCACATACACAAGCATCAAAAGAGATAATGAGAAAAGGTATATTCCCACACTCTCAGTATGACTTGTAGCAAATTCATGACTATTTTGTCATTTTCGACAGGTTTATGTACATGTTGTATATAATATAAGATTTGCTAAGTAAAATATCAACAATACATCCGAAAAGGTAGCATTTCTCTTTAGTCTATCTATAAAATCATCCTGCAATACATCCAAAAAGGTAGCATTTCTATTCAATCTATCTATAACACTATCTTGCAATACATCCGAAAAGGAAGCATTTCTCTTCAGCTTATCTATAAAACCATCATGTGATACATCTGAAAATGTAGCATTTCTATTTACTATCTATAACACTATCCTGCAATACATCCGAAAATATAGCATTTTTCTTCAGTCTATCTATATAACCATCCTGTAATACATCCGAAAAGGTAGCATTTCTCTTAAAATTATCTATAAAACCATCCCGCTTGTCATTTTCTACAGGTTTCTGTACATGTTTTATGCATACGGAGCATCAATTGAAGGATGAAAGTGCTGTAGGCCTATCATAATGATTGATGCAACATTTCTGAAGGGAAAATATAGTGTGTACTCATCGTAGCAGTCTCCAAAGATGGAAACAACAACATATTTTTGTTAGCTTTTGGAGTTGGCAATTATGAGAACAATGAGTGCTATAATTGGTTCTTCACTGAGCTAAAAAAAGCAATTCCAACGCGCACAAATATGTCCATCCTCTCTGATAGGAACACATCAATTTCTAATGCAGTTGCAAAGGTATATCCAGAGTGCCAACATGGAATCTGCATCTACCACATTGAAAAGAACCTCAAACAGAAATTCTTTGGCAAAGAAGTCATAGGACTTTAAAATTCGACAGCAGCAGCATATAGTCGTACTGCTTTTGTAAAAATACATGAAAGACACAAAAAGAATAGACAAAAAAGTTGTTCAGTACATAAGTGAAGAACCGCCAGAAAGATAGGCTTGGTCCTTCCATACATACAACCAGTACAACATGCTATCAACAAATAATGTGGAGTCAATGAACATTGTTCTGAATAAAGCACGCGAGCTGCGAATATTGGGGATGATGGATTTCATACAAGCAAAACTGCAAACTTGGTTTCATAACAGAAGATGTGCTGCACAAGGAACTTCTCCTAGACTAACGGTTTGGGCGCGCAAAGAATTGCTTGGAAAAGTTAAAGTTGCATACCAAATGGATATAAGTTGACTACATTGCACACACAATAGCTACATTCACTCCTATTTGGACAATTACTTTCGACTCGACAGGTGAACCACAAAACAGATGTGAAGCCTGAGGTGAAGTATCAAGGTGTTGAATATGAAGTAAACCTCAAATAAAAAACTTGCACCTGCTTGGAATTTGAAATGAATGAGATGCCTTGCACACAGGCAATTGCGGTAATCGACACCTTAAAAAATCTACATTTTGCTCCAAGTGGTTAAGCAAGAATCTCTGGTTGAAAACATATGAAGGGGAAATAAATATTGTAGGACACATAAGTAGATGGGTCGTCCTAGAGAACATCAAAGAAGACATCACTAGGCCTCCACCTGTAAGAATACGACCAGGAAGGAAAAGGAAAAAGAGATTCACATCATCTACTGAAAATACCAGGAGGTATTTTCGGTGTGGAATGTGCAACATACATGGCCACAACAGAAGAAACTGCATATATTCTCTAGCTCACACTCCATGTGCAAGAAGGTACCACAGAAAAACGAAGCAAGTTCGTCATCTGCAACTCAAAATTAATACATAAAAATTTTCAATCAAGTTTATGTCCAATGCAGACACAAAAAGGTACACTTGTTGACACCTAATTTTGTCTCTCCCATTTTTGCAATTTGGCTATATTTAATTAAAATACGTAATACTATTTTTAAACAAAATTGAATTAGATAACCTGTATTTATGTGCGTAATACTACTATTAATCCTCTATTTATATTATCTTTACTTACTTATGACTATATTACATAATTGCATCATTTAGGGTATTTTTCAAAATACGTATGCTATTTGTGCAATTTAATGTAATACGACATCATTTAATAATTATATGTGGCTTTTTATATTTAATTAGTATTATTTGAGCTCATCTATATTTATTTGTTATTAAATATATTTATTTATAGTTATTTATATTTTTTCCTATTTTTATAATAATTATTCATATTTATTAACATTTTAAATGCTAGCCAAATTATCATTTTACAACTCCAATACTACTATACCAAGTCCTCGTCATCATCTTTTGTCCATGTGTACACACTTATAGCATGGTTACAACCCATTTTAGCACGTGGTACAACCCCCTCAAAGCACCAACTTATCTACTTCAGCATATACACTCACACATACAACATCTACACTTAACACCCGACGTGCCCACGTTGCGAGATCTAAGCCGTTCGTCCCTTTTATCCAACGACCAGAATTAAAACAAAGCTGTTAATATTTACACATCACACCCCCACACCCTAAAACCCTAATCAATTCCCCTATTACCCTCTCAAAAACCCACCGCCACCCTCTCTCCTTCTCTCCCCCTTCCCACGAAACTGGCCAAATACAACCAAATCCCCACCGTATCTCAACTACTCTATCCGCCATTAATGTCCTCACACGTCCCTCTTCTCCCTTGTCATTTTCGCACGGAGAAAGGGAAACAAATCCCTCTTATCCCTCTTTCTATGGAAACCGAAAAGGAAGATAAAGGGATCGAATGAATTTCATCAAATCTGGATCGGAAAAGGCAAGAATCATCACATTCAAATTTGGTTCTGTACGAATCTTTACAAAACGGGTAAAAAACAAAATGGGTCGAACCCGGCCCGAGCTGGATTCGAAACCGGTAACATCTTCCATTTTTCTTTTATGATTTTTATGCTGAAATTCCATAACATGCTTATTCTTTGATCACATGCCTATTAATTTTATCCATGATTATATGTTAAAGTATTTAAGATTAAAGTTAAAATAGTTTAATTATGTCGAATAGTTAAAGCTTGGTCCAATTTGATTCGTGGAGTGACTGCTCGAACTATTTCAAATTAGTTTGAAAGTAAATTTGCATTGGTTTAGTTTGAATTCAAAGTGTTCGCCTGTCTATTGATTTACTGTTAGAAGTTTTGTTTCAGTTTGATGTCGATACTGTGCACAATTAGTATGACTATGATTTTCCGTTAACTATAAAGCATATACATACACATATGTATACATATTCCTTGATTTACTGAAAGTGAAAAGAGATAGGAGCAGATTTGACATGCCTCCCCTTTTAATGAAAATGAAAATCTTTCCTTGCTTAATTTTGATATTTTAAATTGGTCTTGCTTTCCTTGTAAACCAAAATTGAATATACAACTCCATTGGTATTGTTTCCTTGTAAACGAGATTGGCATCATCTTCTCCTTTTCATACCTAAAATTTTTCTTTCTTGAATCCTGATTGATAGAATATTTCTCTTAATTTTAGCTACTTCAAATATTGTGTTTTCTTTTGTATGAAAATAGAATTTACATCTACCTTTTATAGCGAAAGTTTGAATATTTTTGAAGTCTTTTCCTTGTAAAGTATACAACTCTATCCTACCCCTATAGATAGCAGTCATCTCTCATCCTTTAGGGGACACCTACAGACCATTCTCTTCACCTTCAAAGAGAGACAAGTTGAGAAACATTTTCTTTCACAATTTCTACATATGTGAACCCGCAAAATGCACACAAAAGCACTGACTTTCACTTCTCCTCCTCGCACTTGTGAATTTCCTCTATGAAACACCCAAGAGTTCTATTTTACCATTCATTTTAAAAGCATAAGTTCTTCTCTATTGCTTCTTTGTTTCCCTGAGACTTTACTGGCGTATATTACTGGACTCTTGTTGCTACAATACTTTATTGTCTCTTCTCTTGCTTGTTTAAAACATCTAAGGTACATAATCTAAAACTTGATGAATTTAGTTTGGTATGACTAGTTTTAAACCTTCAGGATGTGATCTCATTTGCTTTAGTGTGTTTTTATAAACGCCTTGGTTGTTTGGCCTCTTTTGGCCCCTCTACTAACCTTGTTTTTGCAGAATTTCGGATAGCTTAAAAGGGCTATACCAGTTTTGTTTTTGTATATAATATAGATTGCAACAAGTGCATTAACTAAGTGGTTTGTGGCTTTGCAAAACTGGAGTTGAAAGAACCTAATGGTTCATCTACTAGTGCACCCAGGGCACTCTTTTCTTTCCTTTCTACTTTTTCTAGACCCTATTATTTGTATTTATTAGGAACCCCTTGCTTGTACTAAGCACTGCAAGTTAGTATTTAGGAGAGGTGTTACAACCCATGATGTTGCTAGGAACAACAAATTGGCTGTAGCAGGGGCCATTTCTAACTCTACTCTTTATTTTGGTGTGTTGAGCTTAAAAGCATAAAACAGGTTTATCTGTGCAAGTCGTAGAATCTGGGTGTTGAAAACTAAAAATATGACAGGCTTTTAAAATCAAATTATAGTAGGGACTGTTTCTGCAAAATATCATAAACATGGCTAAAATCATAATACATGTTGAAAACTGGTTTATCTGTGCAAACTCCAAAATTGAACATTGAGGCAGTATCCCAACAGGTTTAAATATGAAAATTTGATGTCAATTTAGACCATTTGTGCAACTTTAATACGTTGGAGTTAAACTATTTTCGAAAAGGGCTAAAATCATGATACATGTTGATAATTAGACCGTTTGTGTAAAATTGATTTTCTGAAAAATTGCAGCAGTGTCTTTACAAAGCTAAAATTGAAAGTGGAAGTCGACTTAGGCTGTTTGCGCAATTCTGGTACAGCTGGATTTAAATCGTATAAGAGGCTAAAATCGCAAGATAGTTCAATAACTGGACTATTTCTGCAAAACTTATATTCTGAAACGTAACGTAACAGTAAGTTAATAGCAGGTATTTAAACTTGTTAATTTCTATTACATTTCACTTTTTTTTTTAAAAAAAAAAAATTCTGGAGGCCTACTTTTAAAGCTTTTAAAATTGTTTTGCTTACATAATACAATTTGTTTTGCTTGTATAGCATGATCGTATTTTATTTGGTGCCTAAATTTCTAGATTGGGGCACTTAATATCTTAGGGTGTCTAAATATTCAAAGTAGTGTCCCAAAAGCCTCCGGGACTTTAAGTTGGGGCGCTAGTAAACCTTTCAGGACGTTTTAAAATATTAGGAACGCTTTAGTTAAATACTTAAAGAGGGTATAGAGGTTAAAGGGAATTAGCCCCCCGGATATGATGAAAATTACCCAAGCTATATATGATAGTGGATTCTGAAACTATCTTCTCCGTTAAAAGCTGGGTTTTGATCCGAATAGGACAATAAAACCTAGGGTTATTTATTCAAATATTTAATTAGTTATTTAATGTTTAATTTGTAGCTATTTGTGCAACATTATTATTATTTTAGATAACTCATGCAAATGTATTAAAATGCCTATTTATTTATCTTACATCCCATATCCCTTTTATTTGTTTTATTTAACTTTTATCCTTTTATAAGCGATATATTAAACTCAATAATAGAAATCGGCCGGGAACCATATTTGTAGAACTTAGGAGGTGCCTAACCCCTTCTTTCTAGGTTAACTTGAACACTTACCCGAATCTCTGATTAGTAGACCAACCCGGAGTTAATTCTTTAAATGGAATTAGAAATTAATAGGTGACCTAATACGCCTAGAATAATTTATTAGGTGGCGACTCCAAAACTCTAACTCCAAACGAGTTATCCAAGCCGAAAACCACTTGCTTTAAGTGGGGTGCGACAAAATGGCGACTCCACTGGGGATTAAATGTTCTAACCATTATGATTTTTATATTGAGTTTATTCTTGCTTTAATTATTTTATATTCAATACTAACTTTTTTCTATTTGCAGGTTTGTAATTTTTTGATAACATGATATTTAGTTATCATTGAATTATTTTTTGCATTCCGTTCATGCTCCTCCACTCCTGGAAAATTAACACTTGCAAACACACAAACGATTACATGGATCTCACCGTCGTTTCACTCTAAAAAATATCCTTTAGGGGGAACGGTTAGAATCTAGTTGGTCCGTGGTACAACCAACAATTCTAAATGTTCCCACCCCTTAGTTGTCCGCCTGGGGGAACCGTGTCCTTATCTAGATTACCCATTTCTTAGTTACACTATGTTTAGAAATCATGCATCATGCCATATTTAGGAAAATTTCGACTTTGGCTCGTGTCTAAGTCTACTAGTTCACCATATTTGAATAAACCAACGGGACGTTTAAATGTTATGTGTGCATTTATTTAAAGTTGAGCATGTCTAATGTTGACCATTTGTTCACATAAAAGTGGGTTCTCATAACAAAATCAATTATTTATTTCTATTTACCTAAAATTGTTATTTCTACATTTATACAACAAAACCAATTATTTTATGAAATTATTTTTTGGGTTATGAACAAAATTAATTTTTCTACTTTAATGTGATCAAAATCATAAACTTTAAATTAATTTCTTCTACTTTTTATGTAACAAGATCACTTATTTATTCATATTTACCTAAAAAGAGAAAAATGTGTTATTTCTACATTTATACAACAAAATCAATTATTTAATAAAATTATTTTCCATTCATTTTTTGGGTTATGAGAACGAATGGGATGATCATGCATCTTATATGTGTTGATCTTGTTAGGCCCCCCTCCGGCACAAGAGAGGTCCCTTGCATTGTAGAACACGATATATTTTGCATATAATAATTATTATCTTGACATTAATCTATTATTTTCATGTGTTAGTTTTACTCCCGCTCCTGAGGTTGACTTGTGCATTCCGGCCGAGTGTCAGTACCGGACGAGAGCCAAAGGACCAGTTACAACTCCTCCCCCTTCACAAACTAGAAGACGAGGAAAGCGAAACATCATGTCTGAGTTGAATAATTGCTCTTAGTGACGATAACATTGGGAATAATAGGACGCCCCGCAAACTTGCCCTGGTTGGGTATGATGAACATGTTGCTACCTTAGAGCAAAGAATTAAAGAACATGAAGAGAAACTGATAATGGCTAGTTTACCTGTGGTTAAGTCCGCCCATTCAGGAGAACCAGTCAATCCAAATGGGTCAGCCCGGCGTTATGGAAAGGACCCTATACACCCAGCAGATCCATCCGTTATTTATCAAACAACACCACCTGCTACTTGCCAAATAACACCACCTACTACTTATCAAACAACACCACCCACTGGTTACCAAATCGCACCAACTGCCACACACCAAGCACCGTCTGCCTATCAAGCACCACCAGCTTCTTATCAAGCACCACTCCCTGCATATCCTACTTACCCAAACACAAACTTACCTCACACTAATATCACAAATCTGCGACCTTACAATCCCATATTCGCTGCTGAAACCAAACAACACACTTCGTCTGTCAAAGATCATGAAAATTAAGAATGGGCGGAGTATGAAGCTAATGATGATGGGACAAAAGAGAAAGTTCATAAGCTAGAGGCAGCCTTTAAAAAATTTGAGTTGGGAAAAACCACTAAGGGCCTAGCTTATGAAGATTTGTGCATCTATCCTACTTTGAAACTACCTGGCGAATACAAGATACCAAAGTTCGACTTGTTCAATGGCACTGGAGACCCCATGGCTCATTTGAGAACATATTGTGACAAGTTGATAGGAGCAGGAGAAGACGAGAAAGTACGAGTAAAGCTATTCAGCCGAAGCTTGACTCATTAAGTTGGTTTTCTAAACAGAAACCAGGCACATGGATCTGTTGGGAAGATATGGTAGCTGACTTTGTAGAAAAATTTGGGTACGATACTGAAATGGTACCAAATCGCTTCTATTTAGAAAAATTAAAGAAGAAACCCACAGAGACGTTCAAGGAATATGCTACTATGTGGAGAGCAGAAGCTGCCAAGGCGCAACCTGCTATGAATGAGAAAGAAATAGTTAACACATTCATTCGCATACAATAGGATGTCTACTACGACAAATTGTTGCATATGAAGAACCAAAAGTATGCAGATGTAGTGTTGATGGGAGATGACATAGAAGAAGGATTAAAAAGTGGAAAGATTATTAGCTTGGCTACTCTACAAGCTGCTAATAAAGCTATCCAATCTGGAAATATGAGTCTCTCAAAAAAGAAGAAAGATGAAGTCTCTTTTGCTGCAACCATTCAAGACCCTGCTTTCAACCGCTATTATCAAACACCGCCACCATTTTATCCCTACCCTCACATACCATCTGAAAATTCCGTTTACAACACTCAGCGCACTCTGCCTATATTCCACACCCAGTACCAAGCCGTCCATCATACCAGCAAAATACTCAGCTCAACTACCGAAATGCATCACCATACACTCCTAGGCCTCGTCTTGATACAAACTAAAGACCCAAAAGAAACTACACTGCATTAGCTGAATCCCGCACTCAATTGTTCGAGAGATTAAAAGATGTCGGGCTTATTGTCCCAATACCTCAAAAGGTGCCAGACAATCCTTCGCCATACTTTGATTACAACAAAAGTTGTGCATACCACTCAAGTGGACTGGGGCACGAGACAGAGAGATGTTTTGCATTGGGAGATAAGATTCAAGACCTAATAGATGAAAAGGTCATTCATTTGAAAACACCGAATATGTACAATAACCCACTGCCCAATCATGGAGATAAGAGTTGTTAGGCTTCGGACACAGTCTGCCTTGGGCTCGAGCTTGGCCACATAGCTTTCAAGTCTGGTATCCGGCCATTCACTCTCCGAGTTGCTGTTTCCTCCCAGCCACGCTAGATGGATATGCACATCGTGCAGTGTTTTGGCTTGGCTTCGTGTGGCCGGTCTTGTTGGCACGACCACAGCTTGATCAGCACGGACACAAACTACATCATTAGTGGTTTTAAGTTGGACAATTTTATAAATTTAATGATATATTCAGTTATTTTTCATATCTGATTTAACTTAACAATAAATATTTATTTAATTATAGTTCCCCTATTTTGTGTCTTTGCATACTCTGACTTTATAATTCCCGTTTTTTGTGTACTAATTTCCTCGCATACTCTGACTCTTAAAAATAGAGACAAAATCTTATTGAAGACTAACATATGAAACTTAATTCCTTTGAAGTCAAATAAGCAATCCAAATAACTCTTCTAAATAATTAAATAGCTGACTGACTCCTTTCTCCAATGTCAAATTTTTCCTGGACTATATTTTGTCTTATATTTTTGTGATGACATGTTGCTTTTTTATTCACTCACTTCCTATCCAATGTGTTTTTATTCTTTTAAATTAAATATTGACACACAAGTCAGCACATCAAACTCTTACATGTATCTGTGTCTAACTCTTAATATGTACACGTAGCTTTATAATTTGTAATGTACAAAGACAATACCACTTTATAGAATTGATCAATGCATTACAGAAAATATTACTTTGAATTTTGATGAATTGTTACTTCCGATTGACTTCTTTTTCTAGGTTTGGTTTGGACAATCTTTGAATATATATTTGATGATTTATTTTCTAATTGTTTAGATTTGTACTTTAGATCAAATAAATCATTAAAAAGTTCAAGAAAAAATCTAACATTAGATTGTGATCACCATTATTGTGGGTATAGCATTTATTTTTTATTTATTTTTAATATTTATTATTATTTTCATTTGTTTTTGCGATCACCATGGCTTTTTCACTTTTCTTTTTTCATGTGTAATATTTTTTATTATTATTTTATGGTGATTCATATTTATATTTTGCCGTTTTAGGGATTGAATCAAGAAGGATGAAACGTTCAATTTGGCTAAACCTAAACTGTACATCACCATCCAACAATCACGATAGGTATTAAGAAAATTTTTTTGTTCTTAATCTATACTATTTTAATTCCAAAAATACGAAGACCTTAGTGAAAAGTACATATATATTGGGTAAATTGTAACTATCCCGTCCCATAACGACCCGACCCGATTGATTTACCGATAGGGAGGTTTACGAAAATACCCATCAAAATCAAAATATTTACCCACCTCTACCCATAAGTTTCATATTTACAAGCCCTACCTATAATCTATTTACATGTCCTACCCATCTAGACTTCTATACTATTATTTATACAGTATACTTTAAAGGTATACACCCATATCTAGACTTGTATACTACTCCCTCCGTCCCACTTTAGTTGTCGCCTTCATCTTTTTCACGCCCATTAAGAAAATTATTAAATAGAGTGTGTATTTTACTATGTTACCCTTATTTAATGTTTGACTATTAACTTTCTTTGAGAATTATTTTAATTATGAAGGGTAGGTGAATATGATTGACTTCGGCAAAGAATGCAAACTGGAAGGTACAATCATTAAAGCAAAAACAGTATTTGATGAACACAAGTTTGGCATGGGGAATATCTTGGTTTGCAAAGGGAAAAGTACTACGAAGGATACAAGAGATTATCATTCACTAGAGCAGTTTGTTCCAACTCTGCAACAGACATCCATCTTTTCAAGCTACATGAAAACTCTCGAGGGTGGAGGACTTGCCAAGGATGTTCATGATGAAGAAGATGAGATGACCAGTCTAAAGGAGCTATTCATGAAAGAATATGATACCGTTCCCGAAAAGCATACTGAGGCCCTGAACATCCTGGAAGCTGAAACTGGAGTTATGACAGACAACTGAATCTGCGCATGCAAAGAACCTTAGTGGAGCTGGGGAATTAGTTGTTTTCTTAAATAAAATACGACTCCGAGTCGTTAGCTTTTGTTTTTTATTTTTATTTTCCAGCTTTGTTGCATCATCATTTAATTCGAAGACTGCTTCTCGAGTCCAATAATAAAAGCATTTCCTATTTTCATTTTTTGAGTATGCATCATTCACTTTTTGCAAAATTATTTTAATTCCATTGAATATGTGACTGCGATGTGAGAGAGCGGTCCAAAACGACGAGTACAAGCCAGGCTATGATGATTCGACAAAGGATATTCAAGGAATTTCATGGTTAATCGTGGAAAATCTTATAACAGATAACTGAGCAAGAGCATATTGAGGAAGATGACATAAAATTCAAGGCAAAACAGTAGGAATACATATAAAGAGCAAAATTAGACAATCCCAAACGGACTAAAAGTATACTCGAGCAAGTGACGTTCATGGCTAGCAAAGTATGAACACAACAAGAAATAGAGTAGCAATGGCACTTACCAAGGAAGTTAGAGCAAGACAGTTGATCCTAAAATAGAATTCTCTAAATCAAGACAAAATTAACAAGATCCTTTACTCAGATACAATCAAGAGATACTACAAATCGAATAATATACATCTTTATTGGACTTGAACTACGTAGCGATCTGATTCCCAAAAGGAGATACGTAGGCAGCCTACTCAAGGTACGGTCACATCATAAGAGAATTTTATTAGACACTGGGGCAGCTCAAAAAATTCAAAGAGTACATCACAACACACTGGGGCAGAATTTTTGAGGGACCTCAAAATTCAAGAAAAACACAAGCAGCACAGTGGGGGCAGAAATTTGGAGCTTTTCTCAAAATTTAAAATGGAGGATCTTTGAGCAACAAATGGATATAGAGGAGATTATGTCCAGACAACACGTCGCAGTCTATGATTTAATAGAACAAATTTGCATTACTCTTTAAATGATTTTTACAAAACACATGCATATCCCTTTCCTTATCTCTATTGCTCACAGTTCAACTAAGGTTCGACGTTCGAAAAGAGGGGCATTGCAAAGAAGACAATCATGCAAGATGCAATAACAAATCACAATACAACAAATGTGCAAGTCAACCTCCCCCAAATACACACATTTTCTTTGATTGCAGGTACCGAGTATACCTAACAACTTTTGCAAAGCAATATTTATCATATTAAAGAAGCATAGAATCCATGTTGGTGGATATATAGGGTCCGCGTCTGTCGACACGACATCAATTTGAGGAGCATAGAATCCATGTCGGTGGATATATAGGGTGCGCGTTTGTGGACATGACATTAATTTGAGAAATATAGAATCCATGTCGGTGGATATATAGGGTCCGTGTCTGTGGACATGACATCACTTTGAGGAGCATAGCATCCACGTCGGTGGATACATAGGGTCCGCGTCTGTGGACATGACATTAATTTTAGGTGCATAGAATCCATGTCAGTGGATATATAGGGTCCGCGTTTTGTGGACATGACATCAATTTGAGAAGCATAGAATCCATGTTGGTGGATATATAGGGTACGCGTCTGTGGACATGATATAAATTTGAGAAGCATAGATCCACATCGGTGGATATATAGGGTCCGTGTCTGTGGACATGACATCAACTTGAGAAGCATAGAATCCATGTCGGTGGATATACAGGTTCTGTGTTTGTGGACATGACATCAATTTGAGAAGCATAGAATCCATGTCGGTGGATATATAGGGCCCGCGTCTGTGGACATAACATCGTTTAACAAGCATAGAATATGCGTAAGTGGATATATAGGGTTCGCGCTGGGGAACATGACAGCAATGACAACATAGTAGGGTTCGCATTTGTAGGCATAGTTCAACAATTTGCAGCAGAGTAGGGTCGCATTTGTGGGCATAGTTCAGCAGTTTAAAGTATAAGGTCCGCGTCGGTGGGCATAGCATTTGAAAGGTACATGGTTTGCATATGTGGATGAGACATCAATCAAACAAGTATAAGACAAGACAACATCGAGCAAGCAACTTGGATACTCATCAATGAATAGACAACTTAAGCCTATGTTAGTGGAGATACATACAAAGTTAGAAGCAAGACAAGCAGAATCCAAGCAAGCAGATATTTTCGGTATGACAATCGAAATGAGACATCCTTTACAAAGTCCAAAAAAAAAAAAAGTGGTAGAGAGAGGTTTTCAGACATTTTTTGAGGAGAGATCGCACCCTTCCCATTTCTAATCATAAATTCCAATTCCTATTCCTGAAATCGTACCTAAAAGCTCTGCTCGTGCGTCATAAACCCTTTCACACAAGCTATATTCCATTCCACTGTCGTGATAAAATTGGCTATTCCGTCAACTATCTTTGCCCAAAGACTCTTTCATCATCCCGGGGCAAAGAGGGGCACCGGTTGACACCCAATTTAGTCTTTCCCATTTTCGAAATTTGGCTATATTTAATTAAAATGCGTAATACTATTTTTAAACAAAATTGCATTAGATAACCTACATTCATGTGCATAATACTATTATTAATCCTCTATTTATATTATCTTTACTTAATTGTGACTATATTACGTAATTACATCATTTAGGCTATTTTCCAAAATACGTATGCGATTAGTACGATTTAATGCATTACGACATTATTTAATAATTATATGTGGCTATTTATATTTAATTAGTATTATTTGAGCTAATCTATATTTATTTATTATTAAATACATTTATTTATAATTATTTACTATTTTTAAACTAATTATTCATATTTATTACTCCCTCCGTCCCAATTTATGTGGCACCATTTGATCGGACACGGAGTTTAAGAAAATAGAGGTTGACCTTGTTAAATATCAATTTTACCCTTGAAAAAGTAAGAGAGAGAAGATTTGAGTAATAAAAAAGTTGTTGGTAGGTTTAAAAGTATGTAGGGCCAAACAAGGGTAAAATAGAGATGATGCTTTAGATAGTTGTCAAATAAGGAAAGGTGCCACTTATTTTGGGACAAACAAAAAAGGAAATGGCGCCACATAAATTGGGATGGAGGGAGTAATATTTTAAACGCTAGCCAAATTATCATTTTACAACTCCAATACTACTATACCAAGTCTTCGTCATCATCTTTTGTCCATGCATATGCCACCTAAGCTTACACCTCACTAAGACACACTTATAGCATGGGTACAACCCAGTTTAGCACGTGGTACAACCCCCTCAAAGCACCCACTTATCCACTTCATCATATACACTCACACATACAACATCTACACTTAACATCCGACGTGTCCACGTGGCGTGATCTAAGCCGTTCGTCCCTTTTATCCAACGGCCAGAATTAAAACAAATCTATTAATATTTACACATCACACCCACACACCCTAAAACCTTAATCACTTCCTCTATTCCCCTCTCAAAAACCCGTTGCCACCCTTTCTCCTTCTCTTCCCTTTTTCCCACGAAACCGACCAAATACAACCAAATCCCCACCGTATCTCAACTACTCTATCCGCCATTAATGTCCTCACGCGTCCCTCTCTCTTTCTTGTCGTTTTCGCACAGAAAAAGGGAAAAAAATCCCTCTTTCTATGGAAACCGAAAAGGAAGGTAAAGGGATCGAATGAATTTCATCAAATCCGGATTAGAAAAGGCAAGAATCATCACATTCAAATTTGGATCTGTACGAATCTTTGATCACATGCCTATTAATTTTATCCGTGATTATATGTTAAAGTGTTTAAGATTAAAATTAAAATAGTTTAATTATATTGAATAGTTAAAGCTTGGTCCAATTCGATTCTTGCAGTGACTGCTCGAACTATTTCAAATTAGTTTGAAAGTAAATTTGCATTGGTTTAGTTTGAATTCAAAGTGTCCGCATGTCTATTGATTTACTGTTAGAAGTTTTGTTTCAGTTTGATGTCGATACTGTGCACAATTAGTATGACTATGATTTCCCGTTAACTATAAAGCATATACATACACATATGTATACATATTCCTTGATTTACTGAAAGTGAAAAGAGATAGGAGCAGATTTGACATGCCTCCCCTTTTAATGAAAATGAAAATCTTTCCTTGCTTAATTTTGATATTTTAAATTGGTCTTGCTTTCCTTGTAAACCAAAATTGAATATACAACTCCATTGGTATTGTTTCCTTGTAAATGAGATTGGCATCATCTTCTCTTTTTCATACCTAAAATTTTTCTTTCTTGAATCCTGATCGATAGAATATTTCTCTTAATTTTAGCTGCGTCAAATATTGGGGTTTTTTTTTTATGAAAATAGAATTTACATCTACCTTTTATAGCGAAAGTTTGAATATTTTTGAAGTCTTTTCCTTGTAAAGTATACAACTCTATCCTACCCCTATAAATAGCAGTCATCTCTCAGCCTTTAGGGGACACCTACAGACCATTCTCTTCACCTTCAAAGGGAGACAAGCTGAGAAACATTTTCTTTCACAACTTCTACATCTGTGAACCTGCAAATACACACAAAAGCACTGACTTTCACTTCTCCTCCTCGCACTTGTGAATTTCCTCTCTGAAACACCCAAGAGTTATATTTTACCATTCATTTTAAGAGCATAAGTTCTTCTCTATTGTTTCTTTGTTTCTCTGGGACTTTATTGGCGTATATTACTGGTCTCCTGTTGCTACAGTACTTTACTGTCTCTTCTCTTGCTTGTTTAAAATATCTAAGGTACATAATCTAAAACTTGCTGAATCTAGTTTGGTATGACTAGTTTTAAACCTTCAGAATGTGATCTCATTTGCTTTAATGTGTTTTTATAAATGCCTTGGTTGTTTGGCCTCTTTAGGCCCCTCTACTAACCTTGTTTTTGCAGAATTTCGGATAGCCTTAGAAGGGCTATACCAGTTTTGATTTTGTATAGAATACAGATTGCAACAGGTGCATTAACTAAGTGTTTTCTGGATTTGCAAAACTAAATTTGAAAGAACCTAATGGTTCATCTACTAGTGCATCCAGGGCACTCTTTTCTTTCCCTTCTACTTCCCCTAGACCCTATTATTTGTATTTGTTAGGAATCCCTTGCCTGTACCAAGTACTGTAAGGTGCAAGTTAATATTTAGGATATGTGTGACAACCCATGGTGTTGCTAGGTGCAACAAATTGGCTGTAGCAGGGGCCATTTCTAACCCTACTCTTTATTTTGGTGTGTTGAGCTTAAAAGCATAAAACAGGTTTATCTGTGCAAGTCGTAAAATCTGGGTGTTGAAAACTGAAAATGTGATAGCCTTTTAAAATCAAATTATAGAAGAGGCTGTTTTTGCAAACTATCAGAAATATGGCTAAAATCGTAATACATGTTGAAAACTGGTTTATCTGTGCAAATGCAAAAATTGAACATTGAGGCAGTATCCTAACAGGTTTAAATATGAAAATTTGATGTCAATTTAGACCATTTGTGCAACTTTGATACGTTGGAATTAAAACTATCTTCGAAAAGGGCTAAAATCATGATACATGTTGATAATTAGACCGTTAGTATAAAATTAATTTTCTGGAAAATTACAGCAGTATCTTTACAGGGCTAAAATTGAAAGTGGAAGTCGACTTAGGCTGTTTATGCAATTCTGCTATGGCTAGATTTAAATTGTATAAGAGGCTAAAATCGCAAGATAGTTCAATAACTAGATTATTTCCGCAAACCTTATATTCTTAAACGTAATGTAACAGTAAGTTAGTAGCAGGTATTCAAACTTGTTAATTTCTATTACATTTCACTTGTTTTTTTTAAAAAAATCTGGAGGCCTACTTTTAAAGCTTTTAAAATTGTTTTGCTTACATAATACAATTTATTTTGCTGGTATATCATGACCGTATTTTATATGGCGCGTAGATGTCTAGATTGGGGCACTTAATATACTTAGGGTGTCTAGATATTCAAAGTAGTGTCTCAAAAGCCTCAGGGGCTTTAAGTTGGGGCGCTACTAAACCTTTTATGACGTTTTAAAATATTAGGAATATTTTAATTAAATATTTAAAGAGCGTATGGGGGTTATAGGGAGTTAAGCCCCTCAGATATGATGGAAATTACCCAAGCTATATATGATAGTGGATTCTGAAACTATCTTCTCCGTTAAAAGCTGGGTTTTGATCCGAATAGGATAATAAAAACCTAGGGTTATTTATTCAAATGTTTAATTAGTTATTTATTGTTTAATTTGTGGCTATTTGTGAAACATCATTATTATTTTAGATAACTCATGCAAAAGTATTAAAATCCCTATTTATTTATTTTACATCCCTCCCTTTTATTTGTTTTATTTAACTTTTATCTTTTTATAAGCGATATATTAAACCCAATGATAGAAATCGGCCTGGAACCACATTTGTGGAACTTAGGAAGTGTCTAACCCCTTCCTTCTAGGTTAACTTGAACACTTACCCGAACCTATGATTAGTAGACCAACCCGGAGTTAATTTTTTTAAATGGAATTAGAAATTAATAGGTGACCTAATACGCCTAGACTAATTTATTAGGTGGCGACTCCAAAACTCTAACTCCAAACGAGTTATCTAAGTCGGAAACCACTTGCTTTAAGTAGGGTGCAATAACACTATAGTAGACTGATATCATTTCTTTTATGCAAATTAAATTGGATTGTTGTTACTCTTCTACATTCTTTGTTACATAACTATACTATACTTCTTTGTTATCTGATGATTTATCTTCAAATATTTGTTATTGATTAAGCGTTTAACTCTTTCACATTACTGCTATTATAATCCTTATGACACGACTCGGAATCCGGTTAGGCCATGCAGGCATCCGACATCCTTCCCTAGACCCATCGGGCGAACCCTTATAAATTAAATTAGGAAAATAAATATAACAATTCATAAATAAGGACAAGACTTAAAACCAAAACACATACATACTGATACCTCTAAGCTGTACAAAAGAAATTACAGCTGACTACCCAACATACTAGGTTTAGGGCTATCCAGACTAGACATCTAAGAGTACAGAAGAAGACAAATACCTCCTGAAGGGAGCAAACTGCAACTGAAATAATAAACAATAAACTGGTGGCCATCCGGAATGAAAGCTGGCTCACCCTGACAGTTGAAGTCGTCTTCGCTCCTTCACAACGTGGCGAACTCTATCCTGGAGTGAACCTGCCGAAATGAAATAGATAGACAAGAAACAAACAACAAACAAGGGTGAGTCAAAAGGACTCAATAAGTGGGGCAGACTAGCCACCTCAAAGAATAGGATAGCTAGCCAGGGAGAAAAGAAACAGATAAACCAAATTTCTCTTATTTAAATTATGAAAAGGCGGAACCACATAATAACTAGAAACACGTATGGAATGACAAACTCATTAACAACCGGGAACGTAAGATAGCCAGAACATATAGGTATTCCGAACATATCATCAATCAGAAATACATCCTGTTGCGGCCTGCAACCCAATCCATATATTCATCCTATTGCGGCGTGCAACCCGATCCATATATTCATACTGTTGCAGCGTGCAACCCGATCCATATATTTATACCGTTGCGACGTGCAACCCGATCCATATATTAATACCGTTGCGGCGTGCAACCCAATCCCTGCAACCCAGAATACGAGCCAGAAATATATAGCCAAACTGAGATATGTCCACGACATAGTGTACATACCGCATACATAAAACACAACACAATACACACAATAGTCAGTATGCGGTGCAATGAGATGGGATGAATGCGGTACAATGCAATGCAGTCACATATGCCTGATACCTATCTCCGGCGCGGGACTCTCATCGTTTACCAGGAGATATATACAAAGATGACCCTTCAACAGCTCGGGACTCTCATCGATTACCGAGAAGTATATGCAATGATGACCCTTCTCCGGCTCGGGACTCTCATCGATTACCGGGAAGTATATGCAATGATGACCCTTCTCCGGCTCGGGACTCTCATCGATTACCGGGAAGTATATGTAATGATGACCCTTCACCGGTGCGGGACTCTCATCGCCAACCGGGAAGTATATGCAATAATGACCCTTCACCGGTGTGGGACTCTCATCGCCAACCAGGAAGTATATGCAATGCTCAAAACCAGAGTGCAATGTTCATATGCTCAATGCAATACCAACAACAGGGCATAACATATAATATACAATGTAAATTCAAAGCTAAGGCGTAATGAGTACGCCTATCGGCAGCTACACACGTAAGGAACACGTGGTAGAAAATCCACGAGGCCAGGTGCCTCCAAAGAAATCTTATAAACACTTACCTCTTCCAAAAGTTAGCTCTGCTAATCAACAACCGCTTTATCTTTTAGTTTCACTGCCAAAAGATCCCACTCTATTCAATAAGCAGAAAAATATATCAAATTAGGCTAAAGACTTCATTCCTCACATCTTAGGGCAATCTGGTTAGGAACCTGATACCCTATTCACATACGCAATACGCAGGCCAGGCCTATGTACTGGGTTTAAGGTCACATAACCAAATCCTAAATAAATTACATTTATATGTTGCCCATAACTCACTGAGTACGAATATATAATCAATTCCATTATCGGGGTCCAATTGACCCTTTAAACTATTAATTGAACTTATTAAAATGATGTTTAATATCTCAATTTTTACTATCAAAATATATTTAAACATACGTAATAAACTAAATTAATACATTAAGATCATTACCTGAATGTTTTGGGGTAAAAAGTCTACTTTTCTCCGGCTACTTTTCCTTTCTTTTCTCTTTTCTCTCTTTTTTCCCTTTGTTACGTTTTTTGTTCGATGCTGTCTGTTTGTTCTAAGCTTTTATAAGCTTAAAGGACCCCACCGCCATTTGATTAATTTCTTTTTTGTCTTTTTCTCTTTTCTTTTGTTTTATTTTCTTTTCTTTTTAATCGCGACGAAAATTAAAAAAGTACCTTACGATATTCGAAATAATTCCAACTTTTGCATACAAGTTATACAAAATATATGTAGTATACTCGCTAAGGCGGATCTCAAATCGGATTCCTGAAACTCAAGTTGCGAATTTAAATGGAAAAATATCAAATTATTTAACTTTCGACTTTTTAGCGGAAACTAGCCAAACAACATCGAAATTAACTTTCGAAAGTTCACAAAAGTCATAAATAATCATACGAACCTAACGGCGCTTTCAGATTTCGAATCGGAGCTCATTCGCCAAAACCGAGCTCGAAAATCTCTTTTTAATATTTATCGATAATAAAAACTGAAACCTTCTTCCGATGCCTACTAAACGAGGTCTGATTTAACTCAACTTTTATAGACAAGTCCCAATGGACCTTACAAATATTTTAAAATTATCGGCACGCCAATCAGAGTCCTATCTTCCAAAACGACTAACCGAGGTCGTTTCATTCTCCTCCACTTAAACTCTCGTCGGACGAACCTAAGTCTAAAGAAAAACTCATATAGATAATAAGAAAACTTACATGACCTTCATAAACTACTCCACTGGCATTATCTTCTGATTATAGGATCAGAATTATAACACGCATATCGAACTTTTGGAATAAAATATATCTGCATAGTATCAGAACATCATTGCCCGGCTTATTCTGACTAAGTTGTTCCTTTCTTGATCACGAGAGGAAAGTTCTACATTTTCGAAATAAAGATACACGAAACTCTGGATGGATAATCATGATTCTGCCGGTGAATCACCTCGTCGATATACTTTACGATATAGAACAAGTCGATTAAACAAAGAATTAGCTTACGCTTCAGCAACGCCTCAGAGATTTAATATTATGATTCGGTATCAATTGGAGGAAGACTCCTCCACTTAGAGCATATACTCATACAACTAATTTGAATAGAAATAGTCATCATTGCACAACCTGCTGGATTAAGGAAGACTTAGCTAAATAAAGAAAACGGCTCAGACCTGAGCTACCAAATTACTCTCTCGAGTTGCCAAACAGCTGCAACTCTCGAGTTCAAAACTCCATATATTTTCTATAAGCACCACCGCCTGATGGATCAAATCAAAGGTCAAATGACGCCTCTCATTACCCTTAGTAGCCTTGAAAACAACAATGTGCATACCCGGCTACCTTAACACGCACTCTGGCTCCACACAGGGAACATCATAAGAGGCTACTGACCGCCTAAGCTCACCAGTGCCGAACAAAGAAGATATGGCAATGGACTGAGGATAGAAATAATTAGAGCTTTAGGAAGCTCATCTTCTTATTGCTTGGCTACCAGAGCTAGACTACTTCTGAGTCAAGCTAACCAAAGAATCGCAATTAAAGAAATAGACATTAAATGAGCTTCACGGAACAACATCCATGCCAATTTAACCTTCTCATAAGAAGAGAACTCCAACAATTTATTAGTAAACTCTTTTATAACTAAGAGAAGCTCATAGAATAACATGACTTTACTAACATTTCGATCCAAGAGGAGAGACGCAAATCGAGTATTATTTACTAATCACTTTACACCGGAAGAAATAGTGACACTTTATGATGGTGATGAATAATAATCCTATCATCCTACCAACACGGAATTCCGAGAAGAGAGGTATACTAATTTGATATAATAATAGAAGATGGCACGACAAGATTCCAGGCAGACAATAGCGACACTCACCGTCAAATTTCTCATATTTAGACCAGATAAATTATTAGGGTCTCACAAATTCTAGGAATAAATCATACTAGAAGCTCGCCCCTCTACCGCAGCCAATTCTTAATCAAAATGACATTCAAAAGAAACCATGGAAACATGATAGGACAAACCATTTCTAGATTGACCGGAAAAATCAAATCTTACTCACATTTAAGGGAAGAAAAAAATACTTGAGTCTACTACATCGGATGCCTCAATATCCTGCCTGACTAGCAGTTCATAGAACTGCCTCTGCAGCTGAGCTAAGCAACTATTCTGATAATCACCTTCTGAAGAACCACTACCACCACGCCCTCGACCTCTATCAAATAAGGGCATATCCCTGATTGATTAAGATCTAAATGAAATTCCCTGCGACTGTGCAGGTGCCTGATGACAAGAGAAAGGACGACGGCCTACTTGCCAGAGTAAGGAAAAACTCCTCAAAAGATAACCAGACTCATGACAATGATAACACCTTTCTGCTGAAAATGGAAGCAGGATAGATTGTTGATAGCTGTAAAGAAAAGACTGAATCTAATCTTGACGAGCTACTGGCACACTCTAAGAATCACGTGACACAAGCTGGGATAACCTGGAAGGTGACCTCCCAAAATAATCAGAACTTTTACCTCCAAATGAGGTACCATGGTTGTCCACCAATGCCACGAAATTTCTTGCTCTCCCGCTCTAACTCTTCCCCCTCTAACTTATGGTATACCTAATACCTTTGAGCAATATCAACAACAACACCAAATGAAATCCCGACCTCAATCTCTCGAGCCATCTGGGATCTCAAGGAAAAAGAAAGGTCATCAATAAATCTTCGAACATTCTCGGAAGGTTCATAAACTAGTTCTAGTGCATATCCAGCCATCGTATAGAATTCAATCTCATATTCTGAAACACCAACAGGCTACCCTATCTAATCCACTTAAATTGACAACTCTTTTCATTTCACTCGCTGTACGAAAGGAACTTTTTTCCGAATCTAAAAGAAAGATCGAACCAAGTTAGCTATTAAGAGAGCGGCCCATCAATTCAAGGCTAGACCCTGAAATTGGAAAGAAGAATAACCAACACCATACGACTCAATATAATCAAGAGCTTGAAGGATACGCTGACATCATTTTATTTTTTTTTTAAAAACACTTACACAGGGATTATCTGATGCATGGCATAAAAATATTGGAAGGTTCAGTTGAGTAAATAATGCGGCCTCTTCAGACACTTGGACTGAGCCATTACTCGGGCTAGCTAACCAGCCAGAATAACTAGAGGCACACAACAAATGCTGCTTCTGGAACATACTTTACTACGTCAATATTAAGAACTGAAATAGGAACTCTCTAAGTCTGTACATCTGCATATGCGGCAAACTGATAAGCTGCCTAGCGAATAATAGATTCTTGCGATATCTGCGTTGCCAAGATTCTCGTAAAAGCATTGTAGAGAGCCAAGGGAACCACAAGGCCCTGCTCCCTTGCCCATCGCGAGCTCGTACAACTGGGACCTCCGTAACTAGATCGTCAGTACGATCAAAATTCTCGGGGCTTCGTCAGTTCTAGCCCCAGGGTAGACTGCTTCGTCTTGAACTCATACCGTCTACTGATTTATCGCATGAGGATTCACAATGACCACGAAGGAATTAACGAATTAACGAAAATACTTTTGAATCCTAGACCGACATACGATCAGAAATGAAGGAAGTGAAACTTCCTAAATGCCATCATAGCCCCATATAGATGAGTACGGACGTCTACGTAACCATCAGCGAGACTCTACTAGATGTTGTCTTAGTCTGGATAGACTCTAAACCAGGCTCTGATACCAACTGACACGACCCGGAATCCGGTTAGGTCGTGTGGGCACTCGACATCCTTCCTTAGACCCGTCGAGCGAACCCTTATAAATTAAATTAGGAAAAGAAATATAACAATTCATAAATAAGGACAAGACTTAAAACCAAAACACAGACATACTGATACCTCTAAGCTGTACAAAAGAAATTACAGCTGATTATCCAACATACTAGGTTTAGGGCTATCCAGACTAGACATCTAAGAGTACAGAAGAAGACAAATACCTCCTGAAGGGAGCAAACTGCAACTGAAATAATAAACAATAAACTGGTGGCCATCCAGAATGAAAGCTGGCTCACCCTGAGAGTTGAAGTCGTCTTCGCTCCTTCACAACGTGGCGAACTCAATCCTGGAGCGAACCTGCCGAAACGAAATAGATAGACAAGAAACAAACAACAAACAAGGGTGAGTCAAAAGGACTCAATAAGTGGGGTAGACTAGCCACCTCAAAGAATAGGATAGCTAGCCAGGGAGAAAAGAAACAGATAAACCAAATTTCTCTTATTTAAATTATGAAAAGGCGGAACCACATAATAACTAGAAACACGTATGGAATGACAAACTCATTAACAACCGGGAACGTAAGATAGCCAGAACATATAGGTATCCCGAACATATCATCAATCAGAAATACATCCTGTTGCGGCCTGCAACCCAATCCATATATTCATCCTATTGCGGCGTGCAACCCGATCCATATATTCATACTGTCGCAGCGTGCAACCCGATCCATATATTTATACCGTTGCGGCGTGCAACCCGATCCATATATTAATACCGTTGCGGCATGCAACCAGATCCCCGCAACCCAGAATACGAGCAAGAAATATATAGGCAAACTGAGATATGTCCACGACATAGTGTACATACCGCATACATAAAACACAACACAATACACACAATAGTCAGTATGCGGTGCAATGAGATGGGATGAATGCGGTACAATGCAATGCAGTCACATATGCCTGATACCTATCTCCGGCGCGGGACTCTCATCGTCTACCAGGAGATATATGCAAAGATGGCCCTTCACCGGCTCAGGACTCTCATCGATTATCGGGAAGTATATGCAATGATGACCCTTCACTGGCTCGGGACTCTCATCGATTATCGGGAAGTATATGCAATGATGACCCTTATCCGGCTCGGGACTCTCATCGATTACCGAGAAGTATATGTAATGATGACCCTTCACCGGTGTGGGACTCTCATCGCCAACCGGGAAGTATATGCAATAATGACCCTTCACCGGTGTGGGACTCTCATCGTCAACCGGGAAGTATATGCAATGCTCAAAACCAAAGTGCAATGTTCATATGCTCAATGCATTACCAACAACAAGGCATAACATATAATATACAATGTAAATTCAAAGCTAAGGTACGCCTATCGGCAGCTACACACGTAAGGAACACGTGGTAGAAAATCCACGAGGCCATGTGCCTCCAAAGAAATCGATATAAACACTTACCTCTTCCAAAAGTTAGCTCTGCTAATCAACAACCGCTTTATCCTTTAGTTTCATTGCCAAACGATCCCACTCTATTCAATAAGCAGAAAAATATATCAAATTAGGCTAAAGGCTTCATTCCTCACATCTTAGGGCAATCCGGTTAGGAACCTGACACCCTATTCGCATACGCAATACGCAGGCCAGGCCTATGTACAGGGTTTAAGGTCACATAACCAAACCCTAAATAAATTACATTTATATGTTGCGCATAACTCACTGAGTACGAATATATAATCAATTCCATTATCGGGGTCCAATTGACCCTTTAAACTATTAATTGAACTTATTGAAATGATGTTTAATATCTCAATTTTTACTGTCAAAATATATTTAAACATACGTAATAAACTAAAATAATACATTAAGATATAATCAATTCCATTATCGGGGTCCAATTGACCCTTTAAACTATTAATTGAACTTATTAAAACGATGTTTAATATCTCAATTTTTACTGTCAAAATATATTTAAACATACGTAATAAACTAAAATAATACATTAAGATCATTATCTGAATGTTTTGGGGTAAAAATTCTACTTTTCTCCGGCTACTTTTCATTTCTGTTCTCTTTTCTCCCTTTTTTTCCCTTTGTTACGTTTTTGTTTGATGCTCTCTGTTGGTTCTAAGCTTTTATAAGCTTAAAGGACCCCACCGCCATTTGATTCATTTCTTTTTTCTCTTTTTCTCTTTTCTTTTCTTTTGTTTTGTTTTATTTTATTTTCTTTTTTTTTTTCCGCGATAAAAATTAAAAAGTACCCTACGATATTTGAAATAATTCCAACTTTTGCATACAAGTTATACAAAATATATCTAGCATACTCGCTAAGGCGGATCTCAAATCGGGTTCCCGAAACTCAAGTTGCGAATTTAAATGGAAAAAGGTCAAATTACTTAACTTTCGGCTTTTTAGCGGAAACTAGCCAAACAGCATCGAAATTAACTTTTGAAAGTTCAAAAAGTCATAAATAATCATACGAACCTAACGGCGCTTTCGGATTTCAAATCGGAGCTCATTCGCCAAAACCGAGCTCGAAAATCTCTTTTTAATATTTATCGACAATAAAAAGTGAAACCTTCTTCCGATGCCTACCAAATGAGGTCTGATTTAACTCAAATTTTACAGACAAGTCCCAATGGACCTTACGAATATTTTAAAATTATCGGCATGCCAATCAGAGTCCTATCTTCCGAAACGACTAACCGAGGTCGTTTCACCTTAGCAAAATAAAATCTCAAAAAGGATAAAAAATATGTCTTCAAGGTATCCACGACACAGTTAAGTATATTGATCTTCTGGACAGGGTATGATCTTTGCCGCTAACAAATTTTTTATTAACTTCCCAATCAAAATCGAAATATTTAAAGTTTCAAATGAACTACTACCTCATTGTCAGCATTAAGCACATTATACATTTCAGTTTGTAGTTACACAAACTGCAAAATGATGCTGGATTATCACCATTTATAGTATATACATGTTAAAAATACTAAAATAAGTTGATGCCTGAATGACACCTCTTAAGGCAAATATAAAATTTCAATTTGTAATGACATGCACCAGAAATAATGACGAATTGACTTTATACAGTTGTTTTGAATAAGTTAATGAACCATTAAATATTTAACTAATATTTAACCATTGAAATTATATACATTCTTGAAATATTAAATAAATTGATGTCAGACCGTCATCAATTCATGATTCTAAATTACAATAGAAATAATAAATGCTGACGTATTGGGTTCAACTTTTTAATAGTAACATTAATAAATAAAAACTCAATAACGAACCAAAAATTAATAATTTAAACAATAACTAATAATAGTAAATTTTTTCTTACTACATGACTGTTAATTAAATTGCCAATGAAAATAAACATAATTCAAATTTTAAAAACAATGGCAACAGATCATTACTAATTTAAGTCAATGGATACTTCGTATAGTTGTTATACAAATAACAAATAATGTTGGATTGGCATCAATTCAATAACTACTATATTGAAAAAATTACCGATGTGTACATATTTAAACTTCACACTTAACTCGATGCAGAAATCATAAAGATAACCAGAATGGTGACCGTTTCAATGCACAATTTTTATTGTTGAAAAGATGTCAAAATGGCTACTTTTTAACTTCCCAATATAAGAATTAATTGATATTTGAAAATTTGAAAAACTGACTACTTACAACTGTTCAGTTTCAAAATTTATCTATAAATACATACATTTTATTAAAAAGTCATACACATAATCTTAAACAAATCAATTATCCTCTTTCTTGCATTATCAAAATTTCTTCACAAACCACAAATACAAATAGAAAACCATAAAAACGGAAATGTTGATATTGGCCACTATGCCCTAGCCCAACCAGACCACAATGAAAATTATGGAAACCTACGCTGGGAGATTGCTGCTTTACAAACTAACATTACTGTAATGAACCATGGACCGCTTGACAGCTGATACATGGAGTATAAGGCATGTGTTCAATCAACACATTGAGCGTATTGAAAGAATGCTTACTGCACTCCTTCTCCAACACGAGATGAATCCGGCACAACTTGATACTCCTTCAAATTCTTCCAATGCTGACAATTAGTTATATATATTTTTCTATTATCTATTATTAAGCATTATATCTAATATTTTTGTTTAAGCAGTCTGACTGTGGTTATTATATTTTGTTTCTTTAATTATGAATGAAAGCTATCGAATTATGTGTTAATTTGATCATACTTCCATTACATCTGAAAACTTTCATCAACAGTAAAAGTGGCTGATTTGTAATATTACAAATAAATCTATGAACAAACTGTCAACAAATAAATCACCAACACTTAAGCTCAAACTTTCGAACGAAAATAAGTGCTAATTAATTTCTTTGCTAGTATAAAAGTAAGTAAAAATCTAAATGAATTAATGTCGGATTGTCAGCACTTAATATTTAATTTTATTATTAACCTAAAAATGAAATAACACCAGATTGGTTTCAACTGCAGACAGTTAACAAATTTCAAAAGCACAACCAAAACAGTTTTCTTTTTTCCTTCTCAAGACAGAAATATTCCAATAATTAAGGAAAGTTAAATATAAAAAATTCAAATATTACAACTGTTCAACTTTCCAAAATTCTCTATAAATATAACCCATTTCGTTGTAAATTTACAAAATTTTCTTCCTCTTTACATGTTCTTACAAAAAAAAAAGTCGATGGAAAATAACCAACGTGCAACTGTTCCACATATCCAATCTGTCCTACCCCAAATAATTTAAATCCGAGAAATTAACAACATGAAGTGCGAAACTTTTACTATGAAACTGCAACTTGAATCAATCAAGGAAGAATGTGAACAATTGAAAAAGGATATGTTGATTTTTAAAATAATGGTTCATAACTAGGGTGAAGAGCATGAAATGATAACCAATCGCGTGGATCGTACGATTAATGCACTCCTTTTCCGTAACCGCATTAATCCAATGCAATTTCAAGATTCTCCACCAACTTCTCTAAATTCTCAAAGTTTTGAAGATTTTATATATATATATATATATATATATATATATATATATATATATATATATATATATATATATATATATATATATATATATATATATATTGTTCAAATGTCTATTTTAAAGTATTTTAAGTTCTTTTAAAGCAGTATGAATGCTTTTATTATATGTGGTTTTGTATAAATATCAATGAAATATTCTATTATATATTATAGTAACTGCAACCTAGTTGAAAAAACTGTAGATATTATCTTCATTTACATTGTCAAACAAAGAATCTAAGGAATACAGAAGTAACATAAATTGTATAAGATACTACAAAATACAAAATAAGAAATAATTTCACTGATAATTTGGTGGATAACAAGCCAGCCTTAAATAATAACATAAAAAACATAAAATACTAAATAAAAAAGTCAATTAGCATTGTCAGGGGTGGAGAATTGGGAGGAATTATGAAACCATCAAGGCTTCAGCCAATAAACTGCAAAATCACTCGAAACATCCTTGCAGTTTTTCTTATATCCACCAGCTACCGTATACGTGCTTCTTCAAGGCGTACACGAATCTCTTGAATATCTGCCCTTTGTTGACGTCTTGTGTAGCGGGGTCCGTGAGCCATACTTTCTATACTTTATATGCTTCTAAGTTTATTACGAGTTTGATGTTGATTTATAATAGACTAATTTGGTGGTATTTATACACTGTTATGGAAATAAAAGTGTTCTGTTAGGGTGTAAATGAATGGGCTTATTGGAAATGATAAAGGAACTGATCTCTTTTCGTGAAATGGTGTGAATTTGAAAATGTATGTATATAAAGAGGTTTCAATGTATTATTCTAAGATGATGAAAGATCGTCATAACTTTACCATAATTAATATTTCATTTGGTTACAATAATAACTACAAATGATGACGGATTAGATTCAAAATTGTTACTACTTAACTTCAAATTGGATTAATAAAATTTTAAATAAAAAAACAAAATTTGTTTCAAATTATTAATCAGACATTTAAGTATAATTTACTTTAAAACTACAAATCACCATGTTAAAATATTTATTTTACTAACAATATCATCAACAATATGTTAACATTTAAAACTTCCAGATAACTTAATCGACACCAAAACAGTTGGCATTGTTCAGATAAGTATTGCCAAAATGGTTGTCATATTCGAGATAAGAATCATAATTACAATATTCAAATAACATAATGGTTACAACTGTCAAAATTAAAAACTTGTCTATAAATACGCCTATTTTCTTGGAAATCCAATTACACAATCTCCAAAATAAAATATCCTCTTCAAAAAATTCCTAAAATAAAATAGAAAAATGGAAAACAACCAAAATGTTAACATTCCTTCTGTGAATTCTGCTGAAGCACCACCAATTCAAATACCAAACCTTAAAAACATGCAGCACAATCTTGCCAATATTGAAAAACAAGTTGAAAATATGTTGATGTTTTAGCACCAATTGAATGGCGAAATCTAGGTATTAAGTTTGACCTCCTTAACCATGGTGAGCAGCACAAAAAGACAACCAACCGTATAAAATGGATTGTTCGTGCACTCCTTGATCATAACAACATTGAACCAATGAACTTTGAAACTCCTTCAAATTCGCCTCAAGTAATAGATTAAGTATATATATCGTTTTATTAGATATTGTTATGCAATAGTTTCATGATGTAATCTTTGTTTGCTTATAAATGATATATTGAGATAGATATTACAAACTTCTCCCTACTTCAAAACTGATACCTTATTTTCATTACTTAAGACCTATACAAATTTCAATTTAGATGACTTAACTACAAATTGATGTTTGGCATTTTATGCCTATATTTTCTTAATATTTCCTCACGTTTTAGTACCTTATTCGCTCGTTTTATGGTTTATGAATGTGGTTTTACACTGATTTTATGTCGTGTGTGAGTAGGTTGTTATGCAGTGTAATTGGAGCTTTTAAGAGCTTGATTGAGCAAGAAAAGATTGGATTTTGATTGGGGATTGGATCGAGCACACGAAGGCATGACACGAGCGAGCAAAGGAGCGAGAAAATACGAAGATTGGTTGGGCGCTGTAGGGCATGCCCCGCGCCCCCCACCGCGCCCAGTGTTCCAGCGCGTTTCCCAGCGCGCCGCAGGCCCAAAGCGGGCTGATTTCGACGTCCTCTGTCCAAGCTCACGCGTTCCGAGGCGCGGGGCGCCCGTTATAGCGCCCCTTGTGCGCGTTTTTATGTCCTATTTCGTCTAGGCTTGGGTCTAACTTATTACTAGGTGTTTGTAAACTCTATAAATACTCTTTTACTTAGTTTTTCATGGGGGTTCAGACTTTGGAGCAAATTTGAGAGCTCATAACATCAAGACAAGGGTTTTTCTTCCTTCTATTAATCTATTACATCATTATTTCATTATTTCATCAATTCCTTGTGTTGTTATTATGAGTATGCGTAGCTAAATCTATCGTTCTAGGGTTAGAGTATTACATGAAGGTTGATGTTTGAAGATTGATTTCCATTAATTGAATCCCATAACAGGTTACTTATTCTTTCTTGATTTCACTTGTGTAATTGTCAGGGCCCGATTATTACGCATTATCTATGGTTTTTAGATTGAACTCGAAAGAGGGAATTTAATTACGTAATAAGAAAGAATAGGACTAGTTTGTGAACCCGGGCATCGGGGAACCAATTTGTGAGTAGGATAGACATATACTTGCTCGCCTAGTTTAACTAATTACAGAATTCGTTAATGCGTGCACGTGATTCAACCCATAGACATATAGGGATTGGAGTAGCCTACATAGACCGTGAAGAACTGAAAGGTTTTCACGGGTACATTTAATCTGTTAGTTAGTAACCCGGGATTTAAGAAGTGGAATCAATTGGAAAACTCAACTGGATTGTTCGTAACTCTGACCGTGGATCGTCTCCTTATTACTGATAACAACCAAGTCTTGCTCCATTGTTTGAATTCACTTCTACCATTTAATTACTGTTCTTTAGTTAATAAACTCATCACTATTGGAAAAGATCCCTGAATAGTTTATATAAATTGTTTGCTAGAATTCAGTCTGGATAGTCCTCGTGGGAACGATACTCGATTTATCACTTTATTACTTGTCGACCACGTATACTTGCGTGTGCGTTTGGGAGCAACAAGTTTTTGGCGCCGTTGCCGGGGACTAATTATTGACTGATTTCTTTTTGAACAGTTTATTACTTACTATTCAGGTTTAATTTTTGTTTTGAGTTTTGTGCTGTTTCAGGTATTAGGTCCTGCTCGATCTTTACCTACAGGAATGGCAGAAGACCAAGCTTTAGCTGTACGAGATGTTGCTCTCCCCAGCCTGGAGGGAGTAGCATCGAGCATGGTTAAGCCTGCTATCACCGGGGGATTTGAGATTAAGTCCGGCATGATTCAGTTGCTGCATGTGACTGGACAATATGGTGGATTACTTCATGAGGATCCGCAGCAACACATTCAGAACTTTCTGGAGATCAGTGATACTTATACACCAGCGGGTGTTCCTACTGATTATGTTCGCTTGACGTTGTTCCCGTTTTCACTGATTGGGGCAACAAAGAAGTGGTTAAAGGCTGAAAAGTCTGGGTCTATCACTACTTGGGAGGATTTGGCTAAGAAGTTCTTGGCTAAATTTTATCCGTCTGCCAAAACAGCCCGGCTGAGGAGCGAAATTATGTCCTTCAGACAGTTAGAAGGAGAATCATTGTATTCAGCCTGGGAGCGATTCAAAGCTCTATTGAGAGATTGTCCACACCACAACCAATCCAATGAGGTTGTTGCACACACTTTTGTTGAGGGGTTGAACCAACACACTAAGATCGTGGTTGATGCTGCTGCTGGAGGCCAAGTACTGGCCTTAAATTTTGATCAGATTTATGATTTACTTGACAAGTTTTCACAGAGCAATCCTGATTGGCAGGGAGATGGTAGAGCTATTACGCAGAAACCTGCAGGGGTACTTCAGTTAGACGCAGTTTCAGAGCTAAGGGCGAGGATGGATGCTATTTCCAATCAAATTAGCAAGTTAGCTCTGCAAAAGGCTCAGCAACCAGTGGCTCCAATGCAACAACTCCAGAGCTTTTGTGAGGTTTGTGGTCAAGACCATGCTACAGAGGTTTGCTCTTCTAATCCAGAGTCAGTTTATTACGTGGGTAATCAAAACAGGCTGCAGGGTCAAAACCAGTTTGGTAATGGGTATTATCAAAGCAATACGAGAGCCCCGAATAATTACCACCCACTTCCAGCTCCACCACAGCAGGTTAGCAGTTCAGTTGAAGATATGCTAAAGCAAATAATGGCAGGCCAGCAGAGAATGATAGCTGACACTGCAGCCCATGCACAAGCCATACATGATCTTGCCAATGCTCAAAAGAACTTGGAGCACCAGTTGGGACAGTTGGTGGGAGAAAGAAGCACTGTTAAAAAAGAGCCTGAACAATGTCTTGCAGTGACCTTAATTGAAGGTGGAGAGCTGATGGCCAAGTCTGAAGAGAGAGCTGAAATAGAAAAAGTTGAAAAAGTGGAGAAGGTAAAGAAGAAAGAAGAGAGAAAGGAGGCACCTCTGCCACCTCCACCATTCCCGCAGAGACTATTACCATCGAAGGATCTGGCCCAGTATCAAAAATTTGTGAGTATGTTGAAAGAACTTCAAGTTAATATTCCTTTGACTGATGTGTTTGAATTGATGCCATCCTTTGTGAAGTTCTTAAAAGAAATTTTAGTCAAGAAGAAGAAGCCTCAAGAGATAGATACAGTTGAGTTAGTTGAGGAGTGTAGCACAATCTTGAGCAAGCTACCTCCAAAACTTCAAGATCCTGGGAGGTTTACTATTCCTTGTACCATTGGAGGGCATAATATCACTGGTGCCTTGTGTGATTTGGGTGCGAGCATAAATCTCATGCCTCTGTCTGTTTGCAAAAGGTTAGGGCTAGGAGCAATCAAGCCCTCTTCAGTTACTCTTAAGATGGCAGATGGATCTCTCACTCACCCTGATGGTAAGTTGGAGGATGTGTTGCTAAAAGTTGGTAAGTTCACATTCTCTGCTGATTTTGTAGTCCTAGATTATGAAGAGGACCGAGAAGCTCCAATCATTTTGGGGAGACCATTCTTAGTCACCTCGAAGGCAATTATTGACATGGAGCTGGGTGAGATGACTGTTAGAGCGCATGGAGAAAAGGTTACTTTCAAGGTTTATAATGAGAAGGAGCACATAGCTAAGGTGGAAGAGTGCTCTATGATTGAATGTGTCAAACAAGAAGATGGGAGTAAACCACATGTGAAGTTGAAGAGGGGTTCTCTAAAAGAAAGGAAGAAAGCAAAGATTCGGCGTAAGAAGAGAAGACATAAAGGCTGGAAGTGAGCTAAAAGTGTCGTCGTGCCACGACGTTAACTAAGGCGCTTCTCGGGAGGCAACCCGAGTTTGTACTTGTATTATTTCATTTATAGTGTCATGTAGTTGTTGTTTTTCCTTGGATTGCAGGTTCATGTAATGTCGAGGCTAAGTGTGGGGTGTCCTCACCCTTGCCTAATGTTGATGATCTGTTGGGGGAAGTCTGAGTACCTCATACTATATGAAAGCTTGGAGGATGCTAGCACCAAGGACTAGAATCTTCAGGGAAGTTTTCTTTACCTTGCGCTTGCTTAGTTTTAGCACTGAGGACAGTGCTTAGTTTAAGTGTGGGGTGGGGAACTACCCTTTATCTATTTTTGAGGTTAGGGATGCATGTACCATAGGATTTTTCTTTTGTCACTTGACTTTATTTTTATTTGTTTCTTGCTTTAATATATGAAAAAAAAAAAATTAGAAAACCAATGAAAAATTCCAAAAAGATTTTCCTTTTAGTTTTATTAGTGGTACATGTCATCCACCCCGTGGTTTTTCTTATGGCCTCGGTTCTTTTCCACGGGGAGGCCTTTGAACCGGGTAGTTTTTATTTTTTTAGGATTAGAATAGTTAGTATAGGTGACCCTAGACGAAAGGAAGAGGTAGAATGCTAGGTGCCTTTGATGTGTTTGATACCGGTGGACTTGAAGTGATTGCATGTGCTATTTGTGGTGTCCTTGGGTTTTAATTTGATGCATGCCTAAGAAAAATTGGAACGACCCCCTTGAGATGCTTGAGTCCGCTAGCTTGACTTGATTGTGAACTTTTGTGCATTAGTGCTTAAATTTCCACAAGTTGCATTCTAGAAGCTTAGTTGAGAGTTGTTGATGGAACCTTTTTGTGTGGACCATGTGCAATGTGTGTTGTGAGGCATGTTCTTAATTACTCCATGTGCATGTTAATGTCTAGAACTTGCCCCGTGTGTGTGCAAAGCGAAATTCTAGGTTTGCTCTAGTCGGGAAATGATACAAGGCCTTCTTTTGGTTAGCCTACCCTTACATATATACCTTGAAAAAAAATTGTTGTTGTGATTTCTTTGATCCTTTCTATTGGTACCCACACCCCGAGCCTACCCATTTGTTCTAAATTGACTCTTTTTGCCCTTTACTCCTTAAGCACTTTATTGATATTGTGTTGTTATTTTGGAGTTGTGGTTGGATGTTGGGAGGTTCTTGAGTGGAACTAATAAAGGGGAATACTTGTGAAATTTGTGAAGTAGTGAAAAGCATTGGCAAGGTTGGATGAAATTGAAGATTGAAAAAATATAGCAAAGTTGAAAAGAGAAAAGAAAAAAAAAATTGTGGAAAAAGAAATAAAGAGAAAAAGATATCCATTCCTTGCTAGTGTGTGCTTAAAAGAAAAAATTGCTACTTGTGTGAAGGTGTATGTGTAGAAGTTGTTGATTTGGGTGGCTTGATGAGATTGATGATTAATTTGAATGTGATGTATTAAAGTGCTTAGGGAGGTAGTCACTATTACCATATGTATCCTACCCGCCCCTTAGCCTACATTACGACCTTTCTAAAGTCCTAGTTAATCCCGATTGGAGTGAGCTTACATTAGTGGAGTCCTACACTACGGGCAAGCCTATGGTACATTGTGTGTGACATGTGAGCTTTTCATGAGAGTGAGTGAATTCTTTCTATGCTATTGTCCCCATTCTATTCTTGATATTCATGGTTGTGTGTGATACTTGGGGGACACTCTCTTGCTTCATTTTGGTGAGGGCACACGGTTTGCATGAGATAGGTGAAGTTGATGGCTTCTTGGTTGAGTAGATAGGTGTGATTTTGTGGGAGCATGGTTGCAATAGGTTGAGTTTGTGCATTTGAGCTATTTTGGGGTGGTTGTTCTTATATTTTTGAGTTTGGTAAATTGTTGGCATGTTTGTGGATCCATAGTAGTCATGTGTGCATTGGTTCGATGGTCGGTATCAACCATAGTCATAGGCAGACCTGTTCTACCTAGGTTGGGAAGTGAGATGTGACTTGCTCGAGGGCGAGCAAGGGTTCAAGTGTGGGGTGGTGATGTTTGGCATTTTATGCCTATATTTCCTTAATATTTCCTCACGTTTAGTACCTTATTCGCTCGTTTTATGGTTTATGAATGTGGTTTTACACTGATTTTATGTCGTGTGTGTGTAGGTTGTTATGCAGTGTAATTGGAGCTTTTAAGAGCTTGATTGAGCAAGAAAAGATAGGATTTTTATTGGGGATTGGATCGAGCACACGAAGGCACGACACGAGCGAGCAAAGGAGCGAGAAAATACGAAGATTGGCCGGGCGCTGTAGGGCATGCCCCGCGCCCCCCACCATGCCCAGTGTTCCAGCGCGTTTCCCAGCGCGCCGCAGGCCCAAAGCGGGCTGATTTCGACGTCCTCTGTCCAAGCTCACGCGTTCCGAGGCGCGGGGCGCCCGTTATAGCGCCACTTGTGCGCGTTTTTATGTCCTATTTCGTCTAGGCTTGGGTCTAACTTATTACTAGGTGTTTGTAAACTCTATAAATACTCTTTTACTTAGTTTTTCATGGGGGTTCAGACTTTGGAGCAAATTTGAGAGCTCATAACATCAAGACAAGGGTTTTTCTTCCTTCCATTAATCTATTACATCATTATTTCATTATTTCATCAATTCCTTGTGTTGTTATTATGAGTATGCGTAGCTAAATCTATCGTTCTAGGGTTAGAGTATTACATGAAGGTTGATGTTTGAAGATTGATTTCCATTAATTGAATCCCATAACAGGTTACTTATTCTTTCTTGATTTCACGTGTGTAATTGTCAGGGCCCGATTATTACGCATTATCTATGGTTTTTAGATTGAACTCGAAAGAGGGAATTTAATTACGTAATAAGAAAGAATAGGACTAGTTTGTGAACCCGGGCATCGGGGAACCAATTTGTGAGTAGGATAGACATATACTTGCTCGCCTAGTTTAACTAATTACAGAATTCGTTAATGCGTGCACGTGATTCAACCCATAGACATATAGGGATTGGAGTAGCCTGCATAGACCGTGAAGAACTGAAAGGTTTTCACGGGTACATTTAATCTGTTAGTTAGTAACCCGGGATTTAAGAAGTGGAATCAATTGGAAAACTCAACTGGATTGTTCGTAACTCTGACCGTGGATCGTCTCCTTATTACTGATAACAACCAAGTCTTGCTCCATTGTTTGAATTCACTTCTACCATTTAATTATTGTTCTTTAGTTAATAAACTCATCACTATTGGAAAAGATCCCTGAATAGTTTATATAAATTATTTGCTAGAATTCAGTCTGGATAGTCCTCGTGGGAACGATACTCGATTTATCCCTTTATTACTTGTCGACCACGTATACTTGCGTGTGCGTTTGGGAGCAACACAAATGATGTCGAATTGGGTTTATATGAGTATTAGTTAACCTATCTATAAAATTCGATTTTGTAATGAGTTGAACCAAAATGATGATGGATTTTATTAGTACCCTTATTACTAAACTGAATAGCCAAATAAAATATCGAAATATGTTTGAAACAATAAAACAACTAAAAAGGTACATAATCCATATAGAACACAATCTTTTTACACTAAAAAATAAAATTTAACTAAGCATAATTTTTTAAGTTTGTGCTAAAAATGTCAAACGAATTGCTACCGAATCGTCCTCACTTAAAGAAAAATGCTATGTTCATTTTGTTACAATACACATAATAAATGACGTTACATTGGCTTCAATTTGAAAATATTTACTATTTTGAAAAGACTGCCACTATGTAAATATTTAAACCTAACACACAAATCAATATAAAACGTGGACATACCACAACCACTACCCATATGGCAGATTGTTAACTTCTCAAAGAAGGATTCCTCATTACCAATATTCAAATTACAAATACTTAAAAAAATCTGCTTTCAAAATGTTCTATAAATAATAACCATTTATTCATAAAACAACACATAACCTTCAAAGAAAATACACAATTGCATATTTTAACAGTTGAAGACAATCTGTCTTCATAAGTGCCTCACAGAATGACTAAAACAATGACGAATTGACACGATTTTTTTTTTGAAAGAAGACACTATGCCTATATATATGTAATGTAATAAATTCTCGTAAAATTGGAACAAGGTAAGTTCGTATTCTATAATTTAAAATAGATTTAAAAATGATGCCAAATCTGACTGACTTTCACAATAATAATAATAATAATAATAATAATAATAATAATAATAATAATAATAATAATAATAATACAATCTAATATAAAAACAAAAATACATTGTTAATAACTTAAGGACAAATTGTCATCATCACTGGCAATAATTTATTTTGATAATAAACTAAAATAATGCCAGAATGACATAATTACACAAAAGATACTTATTGTATCTATCAATTCAAAAGAAAACAGATAATAATGCTGAAACGACCTCGGTCAGTCGTTTCGGAAGTTAGGACTTCAATTGGTGTGCCGATAATTTTAAAATATTCGTAAGGACCATTGAGACTTATCTGTAAAGAAGAAGGTTTCAGTTTTTATTGTCGATAAATATTAAAAAGAGATTTTCGAGCTCAGTTTTGGCGAATGAGCTCCGATTCGAAATCTGAAAGTGCCGTTAGGTTCGTATGATTATTTCCGACTTTTGTGAACTTTCGAAAGTGGATTTCGAGGTTGTTCGGCTAGTTTCCGCTAAAATGCCGAAAGTTTAATAATTTGACTTCTTTCTAATAAATTTGCATATTGAGTTTCGGGAGTCCGATTTGAGATCTGTCTTAGCAAGTGTGTTACATATATTTTGTATAACTTGTATGCAAAATTTGGAATTATTTCAAATATCGCAGGGCACTGTTTTAATTTTCGTCGTGAAAAGAAAATAAAATAAAAGAAAAAGAGAAAAAAAAAAACAAAAAAAGAAAGAAAATGAAAGGTGACCATGGGCGGTGGGTGCTAAGGAATATATATATCCCTTAGCGTTCTTACTACAGCAGAAGAAGAAACAACGAGAAACAGAGAAACGAAAGAGAAAACAGGCAGAAATGAAAAAATACCAGAAAATGAGAAAAGAGCCGGAAAAAAATAGAATTTTCACCCAAAAACATTCAGGTATTGATCTTAATGCATTATTTGAGTTTATTATGTGTGTTTGAATATATTCTGACGATAAAAATTGGAATATTAGACATCGTTTTAATAAGTTCAATTAATAGTTTAAAGAGTCAATCGGACCCCGATAATGAAATTAATTATATATTCGTACTCAGTGAGTTATGGGCAACATACAAATGTAATTTATTTAGGGCCTTGTTATGTGACCTTAAACCCTGTACATAGGCCTGACGTGCGTATTGCGTATGCGAATAGGGTATCAGGTTCCTAACCGGATTGCCCTAAGATGTGAGGAATGAAGCCTTTAACCTAATTTGATATATTTTCTGCTTATTGAATAGAGTGGGATCATTTGGCAATGAAACCAAAGGATAAAACAGTTGTTGATTAGCAAGTGCTAACTTTTGGAAGAGGCAAGTATTTATATCCATTTCTTTGGAGGCACCTGGCCTCGTGGATTTTCTACCACGTGTTCCTTACATGTGTAGCTGCAGATAGGCGTACTCGTTATGCCTTAACTTTGGATTTACATTGTATATTATATGTTGTATCATGTTGTTGGTATTGCATTGGGGATCTGAGCATTGTACTCTAGCTGTGAGTTGGCATCTACTTCGCGGCTGTCGATGAAGGGTTATTATTGCATCATATTACATTCATATGCATTATATGTCATTGATATGCATTACATTGCATCATATTGAGGGTAGGAGGATTCCGCCCCAGGAGTAGGATGATTCTGCTCCATTGCATCATATTGAGGGGTAGGTGGATTCCGCCTCAGGAGCAGAAGGATTCCGCTCCATTGCATCATATTGAGGGTAGGAGGATTCCGCCTTAGAAGCAGGAGGATTCCGCTCCATATCATCATATTTAGGGGTAGGAGGATTCCGCCCCAGGAGCAGGAGGGTTCCGCTCCATTGCATCATATTGAGGGTAGGAGGATTCCGCCCTAGGAGCCGGAGGATTCCGCTCCATTGCATCATATTTAGGGGTAGGAGGATTCCGCCCCAGGAGCAGGAGGATTCCGCTCCATTGCATCATATTTAGGGTAGGAGGATTCCGCCCTAGGAGCAGGAGGATTCCGCTCCATTCATTTGGCATATGTGACCCTTTGCATCTCATTTCATTTCATCTCATCTCATTTCATTTCATTTCATACCATTGTCTAGACTTGTGGTATAACTACTGATCTGCTTATACGTGCATTGCTTATTTGTTGATATATTTCTGGCTCGTATTCCTAGTTGAGTTTATGGTTTCATACGTGTTTCTGGTTATTATTTGGCTCTGCCTTTTTATAATTTAAATAAGAGGAATTTGGTTTATCTGTTTCTTCTCCCTGGCTAGCTATCCTATTCTTTGAGGTGGCTAGCCTGCTCCACTTATTGAGTCCTTTTGACTCACCCTTGTTTGTTGTTTGTTTCTTGTCTATCTATTTTGTTTCGGCAGGTTCGCTCCAGGATTGAGTTCGCCACGTCGTGAAGGAGCGAAGACGACTTCAGCTGTCAGGGTGAGCCAACTTTATTCCGGATGGCCACCAGTTTATTGTTTATTATTTCAGTTTCATTTTGCTCCCTTCAGGAGGTATCTATCTTCTTTTGTACACTCATATGTCTAGTCTGGATAGCCCTAAACCTCGTTTGTTGGGTAGTCAGCTGTAATTTCTTTTGTACAGCTTAGAGGTATCAATATGTCTGTGTTTTTTTTCAAAGTCTTGTCCTTATTTATGAATTGTTATATTTATTTTCCTAATTTAATTGGTAAGGGTTCGCCCGACGGGTCTAGGGGAGGATGTCGGGTGCCCGTACGTCCTTACTCAATTCCGGGTAGTGTCAGCTGGTATGAGAGCCCGGTTTAGAGTCTATCCAGACTAAGATAGTGTCTAGTAGAGTCTCGCTGATGGGTACGTAGACGTCCGTACTTATCTACGAGGGGCTATGATGGCATTTAGGAAGTTTCACTTCCTTCTTTTCTAATCGTGCGTCGGTCTAGGATGCAAAAGTATTTTCGTTAATTCCTTCGTGGTAATTGTGAACCTTCGTGCGACAAATTGGAAAAGGGTAGGAGTTCAGGACGAAGTAGTCTAGCTTGAGGCTAGGGCTACTTAAGCTTCAAGAGTTGTGGATCGTGCTGACGATCCAGTTGCGCAGGCCTCAGTTGTATGAGATCGCGATGGGCAAGGGAGCAGGACCTTGTGGTTCCTTTGGCTCTCTACGATGCTTTTACGAGAATCTTTGTGACGCAGATACCGCAAGAACCTATTATTCGCTAGGCAGCTTATCAGGTTGCCGCAGATGGAGACGTTCGGTCTCGGGGAACTCCTGTTCCAGGTCTTAATTGCCGCAGTAAAACTATGTTCCGAAGGCAGCATGTGTTGTGCCTCTAGTTATTCTGGCTAGTTAGCTAGCCCGAGTAATAGCTCGGTCCGAGTGTCCGAAGAGGCTGCATTATTTTACCCAATTGAACCTCCTGATGTTCTTAGGGCATGCATCAAGTAATCCCTGTGTAATTTTTTTTTAAAAAATAAAATGATGTCAGCGTATCCTTCAGGCTCTTGATTATATCGAGCGGTATGGTGTTGATTATTTTTCTATCCAGTTTTAGGGTCCAGCCTTGAATTGGCGGGCCGCTCTCTTATTAGCTAATTTGGTTCGGTTTTTCTTCTAGATCCGTGGAAAAGTTCCTTTCGAGTAGCTAGTGAGATGAAAAGTGTCGCCAGTTTGAGTGGATTGGACATGGTAGCCTGTTGGTGCTTTAGAATATGAGATTGAATTCTATAGAATGACTGAATATGCGTTAGAACTAGTCCATGAGCCTTTCGAGAGATTCAAAGATTTATTGATGACCTTTCTCCTTCCTTGAGATCCCAGATGGCTCGAAAAGTTGAGGTTGTGACTTTATTTGATGTCGTTGTTGATATTGCTCAAAGGTATTAGGCATACCATAAGTTATTGGGGAAAGAGTTAGAGCGGGAGAGCAAGAAATTCTGTCGCCCTGGTAGGCAACCGTGGTACCTCATTTAGAGGTAAAAGTTCGGATTATTTTGGGAGGTCATCTTACAGGTTATCTCAGCTTGTGTCACGTGATTCTTAGAGTGCACCAGTAGCTCGTAAAGATCAGATTCTGTCTTTTCTTTACAGCTATCAACAATCTTTCCAGCTTCTATTTTTCAGCGAAAAGGTGGTATCATTGTCATGAGTCTGGCAATCCTTTGAGGAGTTCTCCCTTACTCCGACAAGTAAGCAGTCATCTTTTCTCTCGTCATCAGGCACCTGCACAGTCGCATGAGATTTTATTTAGATCTCAATCAGCAAAAGAAATGCCACCATCTAGTAGAGGTTGAGAGTGTGGTGGCAGTGGTTCTTCAGAAAGTGATTGTCAGGGTAGTGGCTCAGCTCAGCCGCAGAGGAAGTTCTATGAACTGCTTGTGTGATGGGATGCTGAGGTATCCGATATAGTAGACCCTGAGATTTCTTCTTCTCTTAAATGTATGTAAGATTTGATTTTTTGATCGATTTGGAAATGGTGTGTCTTTTCATGTTTCGATGGTTTCCTTGGATGTCGTTTCTATTAAGAATCGATTGCAGTAGAGGGGTGAGTTTTTGATATGATTTGTTCCTGGCATTTATGATGACCCTACTAGTTTATCTGGTTTAAATGTGAGATATTTGTGAGTGAGTGTCGGTATTGCTTGCTTGGCATCTTGTTGTGCCTCATTCTGTTATAATGTCAAGTCAGTCTACCTCTCTTTAGAACGTAGTGTCGGTAGGATGATGAGATTCTTAATCGTCACCATCAGAAAGTGTCATTGTTTCTTCCGGTGTAAAGTGATTAGTAAGTAATATTCGATCTACGCATCTCCTCTTGGTTCGAGACGCTAGTGACATTATGTTATCCTATGAGCTTATCTGGGTTATAAAAAGGTTTTCTGGTAAATTGTCAGAGTTTCCTTCTTATTGGGAAGTTAAATTGGCATAGATGTCGTTTCATAAAGCTCATTTAATGTCTATATCTTCAATTGCGATTCTTCGGTTAGCCTGACTCGTAAGTAGTCTAGCTTCGGTAGCCAAATAAATAAGAAGAAGAGCTTCCTAAAGCTCTAATTATTTCTATCATCAGTCCGTTTCCATCTCTTCTTTGTTCGGCACTGGTGAACTTAGGCGGCCAGTAACCTATTGTGATGTTCCCTGTGTTGAGCCAGAGTGCGTGCCAAGGTAGCCGGGTAAGCACATTGTTATTTTTCAAGGCTACTAAGGGTAATGAGAGACGTCATTTGACCTTTGATTTGATCCATCAGGTGGTGGTGCTTATAGAAAATGTATGGAGTTATGACTCGAGAGTTGCAGCTGTTTGGCAACTCGAAAGGGTAGTTGGTAGCTTAGGTCTGCCTAGGTTAAACTATTAGCTAAATCTTCTTTAGTCCAGCAGACTATGCGGGGATGGGTATTCCTATTCAAATGGCTGCATGGGTTTGTGCTTTAAGTGGAGGAGTCTTCCTCCAAATACTGAATGGTAATACTAAATCTCTAAGGCGTTGATACCACTTTTGCCACGACCCAACCTAGGGCCACGACAGAAACCTACAATGAGAGTCGATCATTGCTAAACCCACTTATAATATATTCATGCTAGAGATAAGCTGGCAACCTGATCATATATACATACCTATCTGCTGAAAGTATAAAGTCTGAAAAGATGACACGACTTTAACTTACTGGCAATTAGAACACTGAGCCACAAATTCTGCTATGTCACACTTCATTCCGTCCCACCAATAAATCTGCTTAAGATCATGGTACATCTTAGTCGAACCTGAATGAACAGTGTATTTGGAATAATGTGCCTCTATCATAATCTGTCCACGTAAATCTGCAACATCAGGGACACAAAGTCTATCTTTATACATGAGAACACTGTCAGCAGTAACCCTGTATGGTGACTCCAATTTTCTTCTGGCTATCTGTCTGTATTTAATTAGAACTGGATCCTCATACTGACGCTGTTTTACTTCATGAAAATTTAGAGTTAAAGGTCTAGTGCAGCTTGTCGTCCATCCATCATTGGCATATCTCCTTCACACCTCAACTCTTTGAGAAGTTACTTTAGCATTATAAGTGTTCATATAATCAACTTTGTTGCTGGTATTCTGCCTCAGCTCATGGTCCAACTACATGTCTCTTTTATTTTCATTTTTTTCAAGTCATAATATTTCCAATTCAAAGACAATACTCTGAAGTAGATGTTCAGTCTGAAGATCATTCCTGGTCTGCATCATATTATCCAGTAGTATTTGCATGATCCTTATCCTTATATGGTAGACTCTGTTCAGATGAACCTTTGACATATATTAGGATATGAGTAACTACAGTCCCACAAGGAGCTTGCGGAACAACACTAACATCAACTGAGACGTTGCATAGTGCGTTCGTGAAAATAATATAGTTTTCATCAAATCTTCTATAGTGTGTAGTGACAAGGTACTTCAAAAGCTCCGCCTATTGCATCAAGCGTGAGCTAATTCTTAGTTCCATCGACCTGTTCTATATCGAAAGGTATATCGAAGAGGTGATTATCGGCTGAATCATGTTAATCCATCCAAAGTTCCGTGCATCTTTTTTTCGAAAATGTAGAACTTTCCTCTCGTGATCGAGGAAGGATCAGCTTAGTCAGAATAAGCTGGGCAATGGCGTTATGATATTATCCAGCTATGTTTTTATCCAAGAGTTTGATGTGCGTGTTATAATTCTGATTCTGTAAGCATGAGATAATGTCAATGAAGTAGCTTATGAAGGTCGTGCAAGTTCTTTTGTTATCTGTGCGAATTTTTCTTTAGACTTAGGCTCGTTCGAGAATGAACGAGAGTTTAAGTGGAGGAGAATGAAACGACCTCGGTCAGTCGTTTCGGAAGTTAGGACTCCAATTGGTGTGCCGAAAATTTCAAAATATTCATAAGGACTATTAAGACCAATCTGTAAAATTTGAGCTAAATCAGACCTCGTTTGGTAGGCATCGGAAGAAGGTTTCAGTTTTTATTGTCGATAGATATTATTAAAAAGAGATTTTCGAGCTCGGTTTTGGCGAATGAGCTCCGATTTGAAATTTGAAAGCACCGTTAGGTTCGTATGATTATTTGTGACTTTTGTTAACTTTCGAAATTGGATTTCGAGTTTGTTCGGCTAGTTTCCGCTAAAATGCCGAAAGTTAAATAATTTGACTTCTTTTCAATAAATTTGCATATTAAGTTTCGGGAGTCCGATTTGAGATCTGTCTTAGCAAGTGTATTACATATATTTTGTATAACTTGTATGCAAAAATTGAAATTATTTCGAATATCGCAGGGTACTGTTTTAATTTTCGTCGCGAAAAGAAAATTAAAAAAAAAAGAGAAAAAGACAAAAAAAAGAAAGAAAATGAAAGGTGACCATGGGCGGTGGGTGCTATCCCTTAGCGTTCTTACTACAGCAGAAGGAGAAACAACGAGAAACAGAGAAACGAAAGAGAAAACGCGCAGAAATGAAAAAATACCAGAAAATGAGAAAAGAGCCGGAAAAAGATAGAATTTTCACCCCAAAACATTCAGGTAATGATCTTAATGCATGATTTGAGTTTATTACATGTGTTTAAATATATTCTGACGGTAAAATTGAAATATTAGACATCATTTTAATAAGTTCAATTAATAGTTTAAAGGGTCAATTAGACCCCGATAATGAAATTAATTATATATTCGTACTCAGTGAGTTATGGGCAACATATAAATGTAATTTATTTAGGGCTTGGTTTTGTGACCTTAAACCCAGTACATAGGCCTGGCCTGCGTATTGCGTATGCAAATAGGGTATCAGGTTCCTAACCGGATTGCCCTAAGATGTGAGGAATGAAGCCTTTAGCCTAATTTGATATATTTTCTGCTTATTGAATAGAGTGGGATCATTTGGCAATGAAACCAAAGGATAAAAGCGGTTGTTGATGAGCAACTGCTAACTTTTGGAAGAGGTAAGTGTTTATATCCATTTTTTTGGAGGCACCTGGCCTCGTGGATTTTCTACCACACGTTCCTTACGTGTGTAGCTGCCGATAGGCGTACTCATTACGCCTTAACTTTGGATTTACATTGTATATTATATGTTATGTCCTGTTGTTGGTATTGCATTGAGGATCTGAGCATTGTACTCTGGCTGTGAGTTGGCATCTACTTCCCGGCTGTCCATGAGAGTCCTGCACCGGTGAAGGGTTATTATTGTATCATATTGCATTCATATGCATTATATGTCATTCATATGAATTATATTGCATCATATTGAGGGTAGGAGGATTCCGCCCCAGGAGTAGGAGGATTCCGCTCCATTGCATCATATTAAGGGGTAGGAGGATTCCGCCCCAGGAGCAGAAGGATTCCGCTCCCTTGCATCATATTGAGGGTAGGAGAATTCCGTTCTAGGAGCAGGAGGATTCCTCTCCATTGCATCATATTTAGCAGGAGGATTCCGCCCCAGGAGCAGGAGGATTCCGCTCCATTGCATCATATTGAGGGTAGGAGGATTCCGCCCGAGGAGCCGGAGGATTCCGCTCCATTGCATCATATTTAGGGGTAGGAGGATTCCTCCCCAAGAACAGGAGGATTCCGCTTTATTGGATCATATTTAGGGGTAGGAGGATTTCGCCCCAGGAGCAGGAGGATTTCGCTCCATTGCATCATATTGAGGGCAAGAGGATTCCGCCCTAGGAGCAGGAGGATTCCACTCCATTGCATCATATTGAGGGTAGGAGGATTCCGCTCCATTCATTTGGCGCATGTGACCCTTTGCATCATATTTCATTTCATCTCATTTCATTTCATACCATTGTGCAGACTTGTGGTACGTAACTACTGATCTGCTTATACGTGCATTGCTTATTTGTTGATATGTTTTCTGGTTCGTATTCCTAGTTGAGTTTATGGTTTCTTACGTGTTTCTGGTTATTATCTGGCTCTGCCTTTTTATAATTTAAATAAGAGGAATTTGGTTAATCTGTTTCTTCTCCCTGGCTAGCTATCCTATTCTTTGAGGTGGCTAGTCTTCCCCACATATTGAGTCCTTTTGACTCACCTTTGTTTGTTGTTTGTTTCTTGTCTATCTATTTCGTTTCGGCAGGTTCGCTCCAGGATTGAGTTCGCCATGTTGTGAAGGAGCGAAGATGATTTCAGCTGTCAGGGTGAGCCAGCTTTATTCCGGATGACCACCAGTTTATTGTTTATTATTTCAGTTTCATTTTGCTCCCTTTAGGAGGTATCTGTCTTCTTTTTTACTCTTAGATGTCTAGTCTGGATAGCCCTAAACCTAGTATGTTGGATAGTCAGCTGTAATTTCTTTTGTACAGCTTAGAGATATCAATATGTCTGTGTTTTTTTAAAGTCTTATCCTTATTTATGAATTGTTATATTTATTTTCCTAATTTAATGGGTAAGGGTTCGCCCGACGGGTCTAGGGGAGGATGTCGGGTGCCCGCACGTCCTAACTCGATTCCGGGTCGTGTCAAATGCATACATAGTTACACTTAATCCTTCACTCTACACATCAAAGTACTATGCTTTCCATAATTATCACCGACCATCTCTGGTGGTGTTTCATAGTTGGATTCAACCTTCCATTTTCCATGCGCCCACAGCTATGCAGCGAATATCTTCCAAAAAAATTTAATTTTATCAAAGCTATACGTGTTCTCGGTCTCACATCCAAGAATTATTTTCTTCGCATTAGAAACCACATTTGCGCCACAGTCACTTCTACACATACACCAAAGAAAGAAATTACAAAAACTAGTTATAAAAAAAACCAAGAGGTTAAGAAACTACAAGAACAAACCAAACATATTTACTTCTACTGCATAAAGAAGAAAAACAAAATGATATCACTCGCAAGAAAAGAGTTTTGTTTGTTTGCTCCCACACAGCTTCAAATTCTTTGAAATTATATTCGGGCGAGAACAACCGATGCACCTCTGCAAAACCAACATAAGCAAGCAATTTTGGAAGCCAACATGCATACATTGAAATACTAGCAACTACATATTGCGTTGGATCACCCGCTAATAAATCATAAACATGAATCCTCTTCTGGTGAAGATCTATCTTAACTAAAAAGTAATGGCTAGCCTGTGAATCACCTTATTCAACAAAATAGAAAAAGAACTCCATCGACAAATCCCCAAGGAATTCCACATCTACGTGTAAGCCTTTTACAATATCAACCAAGTACTTTCCTTCATCACTCTGCCAAATCCTTTAATTATCCATATCATGACAATAACCCATGTCTAAGACAGAAAGATTCGTATCGAATGTCAGGTCTGTTATGGAATATGAAAATAAAATAGTATGATAACAAGAATACTTCCTCAAGTAATATAGAGATACATCAACATGCTGCATCAAAAACAATAATACAAATATAAATATTACGAGATTGATTCGATTAAACAAATTTATACAAGAAAACCAAAAGTATTTACACAAAACCTCATCGTTAAAGGGATAACTCGAGTCCATGTACTCTAGAAACCACATGCTTTGTAGGTCGAAATGTATCAAATGTGTACTTATTCTTATCATAAGGGTTGGTTTTCAAGTGCACAACATCACATTTCCTAATAAGAAACATAAGAAATGAAACACTAGTATAAATGTGTTTCTGTTCATAAATACAGAAAAAAAAAGAAACAAAGTAATAAAGCACTTACTAACGTTTCTCCGGAGCCTTGTATGTACCCAACCAAGTCTCAAACTCTTTTGCCAAATTAAGAATATTTTCATGCATTATGCACCTACGAACATAATTGTTTTGCTATTTGTTTGCAGTTACACCATCACCACTATTGCCCACATTAGAATCAAATGTAGGTTTCAACTATTTGCTTGGACTCATTGATAAAGGGATCAATCTGTTAGCAGCAACCAATTCTATCTTCGATGGCTTCTCCACCATCTCATGCTCAAAATCCATCGCCTCCGCCTCAACCTGCTTTTCCTTAACTTCCAAACTTGTTGGACCTTGTTGATTTGACTTACTTCATGTGCTGCCATGCACCAGTGATCCCTTTTTTCCTTTCTCACCATTGATCTTCTTTGAACGACTAGAAACATGAATCTCTAATCGCTTGTCAACCATCTTCTGCTCACGTTCTTTCTGTTTGTTGGACTTACTTGTTGTAGTGCCATGTATAACTGACCCCTTTTTCGGTTTCTCAACTTTGGTCTTCTTTAAAAGGGTATCGATAGCAATCTCCAATAGATTGTCCAATATCACCTCTTCAAGGTTCACCGCATTAGACTCAACCTGTCTGCTCTTAACTTTCACATTTGCCGGAACTGTTAGTTTAGGCTGTGCCACAGCAATCTTAGTTGAAATCATCAGCTAGTCAATCTATTGATTGGATTTACTTCCACTACTTGCAAGTATGGCTGATCCCTTTTTTTGCTTTCTCAACTTTCATGTTCTTTAAAGGAATAGAAACAACAATCTCCATTGACTTGTCCAATCTCACCTCCAAATCAACATGTGTGCTCTTAATTTCCACACTTCTGGAACTGTTAGCTTATGCTGCGGCACCGTTTGATTGGGCTTTCTTCCTCTAGAGCCAGGCAGCGCTGATCCTGTTTGTGCGTTCTCAGCTTTGATCTTCTTTAGAGGAATAGAAACAAAAATGTCCGATGGCTTGTCCAATTTCACCTTTGTGCTCTTAACTTGCACACTTGTTGGGACAGGTAGGGTTGGCTGTACCACACCAATCTCAGCACAAGCAATCTTCCTGTCTTTCTATTACTTGGACTTACTTCCCCTAGCAACAGGCATTGTCGATCCCTTTTTCACAGTAGAAGCTTTCTCAACTTTCATCTTCTTTAAAGAAACACGAACGAGACATACATCTTTATCTAGCAGCTTTCTCTTTGACCTTGTGACATAATTACGTTGCACCACCATTTCTTATTCTGAACTGGTGTTGTCTTTGTACTGTAAAGACAAACATCATCCAAATCATGGTGCATGTGCTCTCCACCTTCAACATATTTCTCAACAATCTGATTTGATACTTCATCATCTTGAAGGGAAGAACTTGAAGTTTTGGCAGAAGAATCACTTTCACCTTTATTAGTGGTTGAAAACTCACCACTCTCTTCCTCCATATATTCACTATCTGAAGAATCGCTATCACTCTCTACACCTTCCACATCAACATCTTTTTTTTCAAAAGAGACATCCTTAGTATTATCATCACCACTTCCACAACCATCAAAATTTTCACTATCTAAACCATCACTTTCGATCCCTAGAGCTTCTTGATCAACATCATTTTTAGAAACTAAAATATACTTACTATCATCATCACCAGTGCCAGAATCTTCAGAATTCTTGCTGTTCGAACCAAAAGTTTCAGTCTCTATAGCATCCTGAGCAACATCCTTAATGGCACCACAATCCTTTATGCCAGGAGACACAACATCATTACCACCAACAGTTTCAGGGCTGACATAGTTCTTGTCAGAAGATGCATCAATACTTTCAGGGTTGGTGTGTTTTTTGTAAAATACATCATAAACCTTATCTATCTTGCCCTCCAACTGCTACTCAATATAAGTACAGCAAGAAACAAAAGTAAAAGAGAAAGCAAAACATGTCAAATGATTTTACATATTGAAATAACAAAAAAAACTACACAACATATCATATTATTGTATTTAGAAAAACAACTCTATATCCATCTTTATTGCAGCATTTATCTGAATGCATCTAACTGTTGCATCAAAAGTTGCTATCAATTGAGCCAATTCCTGACACAAAAGAAAAAAAATTAGAAAATAACAATTCAAAAAACTAAGCAAAGAACACTCAGAAAAACGTTAATACATAAAAATAAATGAATACTTCAACATCAAATTCACCATCCTCTCCTTGACAATTAAAGTCTTTCATCCTTAATTCTAAATAACACATGACATATATATATATATATATATATATATATATATATATATATAGAGAGAGAGAGAGAGAGAGAGAGTAAACTCAATGAAATAAATAATCAAACAACGAAACATAATACAAGTAATATAAATATATATATATATATATATATATATATATATATATATATATATATATATATATATATATATATATATATATATATATATATATATAGAGAGAGAGAGAGAGAGAGAGAGAGAGAGAGAGAGAGAGTAAACTCAATGAAATAAATAATCAAACAACGAAACATAATACAAGTAATTACCGGTTTAGTAGGATCAAACATATCCTTAGTTGTATTAAATTGCACATGATGATTGATATTATGCTTCAACATTAAATATCTATTTTCATCACAAAACACCAAAAATTTCTCTGCAAAGCAGGGGAACAACTCCATTACCCACATTAAGAACGCCAACGGAAACCCAGTAAGAAAAAGAGTAGTCTCGGTGCATATTGACTTCGCACTAAGGATTGTTTCATAACATGCATAATCAACCCATGCAAACTGTGAGGATATGGTGTCATCCTCAACCAACGCCCAATGATCGGATGTCAGAATAATCTAAAGCTTCAGTCCCATAATGACACGATATGCTATATAGACCTGAGCTATTTTAATAACGTCATTATTCTTTTCAATCTTATCACCCTTCTCTAACATCCACGTTTTCAATTCTTGCAAAGTTGGAAGTTTATTAGAAAAATATTGAGTCAAAAGACAACTTTCTCTAGCATACACTACATTTAAATCTGGCACAACACCAGTTCGTTTCAAACAAGTGATACAAGCAAATTGCTTTGACGTAAAGCTACAGTAATTTTCCATAATACAAAAATTCATGACGTCTAGATGAGTCCTTTTAACTTCAAAGTACAGTAAGCATAATATGAACTGTCCCGCTAAATCGATTTTCCCTAAATCTAAGAACTGCCCAAATATTCCTTTCTTAAGAATTTGAAGTTGCGTACGAGTTAAAAAGGAATTGATCACATCCATAAAACTATCATCGCATCTCCAACCAAATTGTGCCTTGTTCTCCACGAATCAAAGTCAGTGATGAACTCCATTTCCTAATATGCAAAGACAGTACAAAATAAGAAAGAACACAAATAAGTCAAAACACAAATGTAAAAGAACAAAAAGGACAATAAACCAAAAATTAACCAAGTTCGAAGCCCTGACAGCTTTTCCCTATTTCTTAGCACCAGAACTGGATGACATTAGTTCAAGAAACACAATTAGGATATTTGATAGTGGATCTTAAATATAAAGTCGGAATTTAATGTAAAATTCTACAAATTATCTCAATTTGATGAACTTTGAGTACCAACACGAAACCCAAGAAACCCTACCAGTGACACGACCCAAAATTCGGGTAGGCCGTGCGGGCATCCAACATCCTTCCCTAGACCCGTCGTGCGAACCCTTACTAATTAAATGAGGAAAATAAATATAATTCAATTCATAAATAAGAACAAGACTTTAAAAAAAATACATATATACTGATATCTCTAAGCTGTACAAAAGAAATTACAGCTGACTACCCAACATAATAGGTTTAGGGTTATCCAGACTAGACATCTAAGAGTACAAAAGAAGACAGATACCTCCTGAAGGGAGCAAAATGCAACTGAAATAATAAACAATAAACTGGTGGCCATCCGGAATAAAAGCTGTCTCATCCTGACAGCTGAAGTCGTCTTCACTCCTTCGCAACATGGCGAACTCAATCCTGGAGCGAACCTGCCGAAACGAAATAGATAGACAAGAAACAAACAACAAACAAGGGTGAGTCAAAAGGACTCAATAAGTAGGGCAGACTAGCCACTTCAAAGAATAGGATAACTAGCCAATTTAAATTATAAAAAGGTAGAGCCAGATAGTAACCAGAAACACGTATGAAATCATAAACTCAACCATGAATACGAGCCAAAAACATATCAACAAATAAGCAATGCACGTATAAGCAGAATAGTAGTTTTGTACCACAAGTCTACACAATGGTATGAAATGAAATGAAATATGATGCAAAAGGTCATATGTGCCCGCCATCCCATCTCGAAGCGGAATACTCATGCATTCGAGGAGAATCCAATCTGATAACCAACTAGAGCGAAATACTCCTACTCCTGAGGCGGAATACTCCTGCACCCGATATAATATAAACCGCGGAATACTAATGCACTCTCTTGGGGCGGAATACTCCTGCACCTGATATAATGTAAAGCTGAGGCGGAATACTCCTGCACTCAGTATCTGACATAAGAGCGGAATACTCCTGCTCCTGGGGCGGAATACTCATGCACCCAATATGATATAAACCAGAGGCGGAATACTCGCACTCTCCTGGGGCAGAATACTCCTGCACCCGATATGATATGCAATATAATGCATATGAATGCAATATGATGCAATAATAACCCTTCACCGGCGCAGGACTCTCATCGACAGCCGGGAAGTAGATGCCAACTCACAGCCAGAGTACAATGCTCAGATCCTCAATGCAATACCACAACAGGACATAACATATAATATACAATGTAAATCCAAAGCTACGGCGTAAAGAGTACGCCTATCAGAAGCTACACACGTATGGAACACGTGGTAGAAAATCCACGAGGCCAGGTGCCTCCAAAGAAATAGATATAAACACTTACCTTGTTACAAAGTTAGCACAGCCACTCAATAACCGCTTTGTCCTTTGGATTCATTGCCAAACGATCCCATTGTGTTCAATAAGCAGAAAAATAAGGCTAAAGGCTTCATTCCTTATGTCTTAGGCCAATCCAGTTAGGAACTTGATATCCTATTCGCATACGCAATACGCATGCCAAGCCTATGTACAGAGTTTAAGGTCACATAACCAAACCCTAAATAAATTACATTTATATGTTGCCCATAACTCACTGAGTACGAATATATAATCAGTTCCATTATCAGGGTCCAATTGACCCTTTAAACTATCAGTTGAACTTATTAAAACGATGTCTAATATCCTAATTTTTACCGTTAAAATATATTCAAACACACATAGTAAACTGAAATAATGGATTAACACCATTACCTGGATGTTTCGGGATAAAAATTCTACTTTTTTTTCCTCCTTCTTCTTTCCCTTTTCCTTCCTCTCTTCACGTTTTTTTCTTTATGCTCTCGTTTCTCGTTTCTGTTCTTGTTTTTATTTTGGATTAAGGGCCACCGCCCTTCTTATTTTCTTTCTCTTTATCCTTTATTTTTCTTTTTCCCTTTTTCATTCTTTTCTTTTCTTTTATTTAATTTTCTTTTCTTTTTATTTTCGTGACGAAAATTAAAACGGTATCCTACGATATTCGAAATAATTCCAAATTTCTCAAGCAAGTTATACAAAATATATGTAACACACTTGCTAAGGCGGATCTCAAATCGGACTCTCGAAACTGAATATACAAATTAAATGGAACAAAGTCAAATTATTTAACTTTCGGCATTTTAGCGGAAACTAGCAGAACAACATCGAAATTCACTTTCGAAAGTTCATAAAAGTCACAAATAATCATACAAACCTAACGGTGCTTTCAGATTTCGAATCGGAGCTCATTCACCAAAACAGAGCTCGAAAATCTCTTTTTAATATTTATCGACAATAAAAACTGAAACCTTCTTCCGATGCCTACCAAAGGAGGTCTGATTTAGCTCCAATTTTACATATAAGTCCCAATAGACCTTACGAAGATTTTAAAATTATTAGAACGCAAATTGGAGTCCTATCTCCTGAAATGATTGACCGAGGTCGTTTCAACCAGGCTGGAAACTTTTCACTTACTCACTTTGAATAAAATGACTTTTTAGTTATGCACACTTCCTTTTATATTTTAGTAATAAAGAAGAATTGAATTCATTTTAATGTTAATTATAAAAACGAAAATATTAGTGAAAAAGGACTAACAAGTCTTTTGAGTCCTTTTGGCTTCATTATATAATATATGTCTGGTCATTAAATACCAGCAAAAATGCATTTTCAAGAACAAAAGTAAAAAAAATGATACATTAATAAATATACCGCCAATTTGGCGTCATCTTCTTCTGAAGTAAGGCCAAAGTGGCTTCATTTTAACATTCACTACACCAGAAAAGGTCATATTATTTTTATTAAAATACATTCGAATTGGTAATATTTCTGTTATACATTTTTTATTAAAACAAGAACATTTCTTACAAAATACTCCCTCTGTCCCACTTTGTTTGTCGTAGTTTGGATTTCGAGGGGTCAAACGAGTTTATCTTTGACCGTAATCTTTATATATATCTTTTAAATATTTTGAGTTGTAATTTATTGTGACTTATAGTACTTTTCATAGAGTTTTCAAATATGTAAATTTTATTTAAGAAAATTTAAAAATTTTATATCCTAATTTACGGTTAAATTTAAGAAGTTTGACTCTCGAAACAATAACTATGACAAACAAAATGGGACGGAGGGAGTATATCCATGTTGATTATAACTACAAAAAAAGAGACATATTGTATATAATATAAGATTTGGTAAGTAAAATATCAAAAATACATCTGAAAAGTTAGCATTTCTCTTCTGTCTATCTATAAAACCATCATGCAATACATCCAAAAGGGTATAGTTTCTCTTAAAATTATCTATAAAATCATCTTGCTTACCCCAATTTTTAGTAATTACACATACCAAATTAAAACATAAATAAAAATTTACAAATATGTAAAAAGCAAACTCATTCATCTACACAATTTAACAACACCATCAACTGCAAATTTGACCATAAAAAATGAACAATGCAGATCAAAAAAATCCCTATGAGCCCAGACGATCTGGACATAGCTTCTCATTATATTCCCCATAGTCTTCTTCAAGTTTCTCAGGGGGTGTTTCATAACCATTATCATCTTTCCACTTCCCAAGTGCCCAAAGAGATGCAACAAGTCGTTTCCGATAAGAACTGACCTTTGCCGATTGAAAGTCACATATGTTCTTCCCTATAATCAATGATTCAACAAAACTCAACATAAATACACCGTAACTGACTCTATAAAACAAAAAAAAAAGTCATTGTCGCTCCAAATGCATACGTAAGTATACGCGGTCGATCAAGTAATAAAGTGATAAGAAAAGTATCGTTCCCACGAGGACTATTGATTAACTATGACTAAATCACACAATTCATAATAATCTACACAAGAAGGATTCAAGAGTTGAGAATTTATCTAACTAAAATTAACTAATTAAACTAAGCAAATAACTAACACGTAAAATACGATTTTGGATTCAAGAAGGGACAATAGTCTAGGTTATGAGAAATCTACCAATCCTGTTGAATTCTTCTGTTAATCTCACTAAATAATTTATCTGGGTTACTAATCACAGGGTTAATATTACTCACAGGACTCTTTTGATACTCTGCTCGCCTATTCAAACCAACATAAGGCTTATATGTCTATGAAATTAGAGTTAACAAGAACGTATTTATTTTTCCTGTATAATGACTAAGCATGACTATTAAGTATATTTCTATCCTAACCGTTAAATCATTCCCCGATGCCCAGGTTCAGGAACACGCTCTATTAAATCCTATTGCAACCTACGATTCCCACTTTAGAGTTCAACTCTAGGTTCATAGATAGTATTCAATTGGTGATCAAACAATCAAATAATTAGGTTCAGGATATGAATAAATAACCCAATCTAATAAATCAATAAAATCAAATTAACTAAGAAATATCAAGAATCATGGAGAATCCCACAACTCTAGAACTAACAAAATATGTAAAGGAAAAGAGAAGAAAACTCAATGTAGACGTTGAGCTCCAACCCATCTCTAGTGTTTCTCTGCCTCCCAAAGGTCCAAAGATCTCTAAAATTATGTTTAAGGCTGCTTATATATGGATTGCAATGAGTACAAAATGTTTTAAGCTAATCCAATTTCGGATGGAAAAGTTTCAGGTTGTACATCCACTCTTACAATGTAAGACCTTCTGTATGCTCTGCTCCCAGATCTCACAGCATCTCTTACAATGTACGACTGTTGTAAGGTTCATACAAAGAGCTTACAAAGCTCATTACTCCGCTTATTTTTGACACCACTCTTCTTCATTTTTCTACTTCAATTATGACATCAGACTTCTCCAAAAAGTATTGTCATCTTGCTCCAAAATTTCACCAATTCATACCTAAGTCATTCAAACACACTAAGTTAGTAGAATGTTAAAAAATAAGCAATGTTGGGCACTCTATAGCATTGAATTTAAGTAAAAGTTAGGGGACATATATATCTAAAATAGATCAAATATGCCAAACATCAACACCCCACACTTAAACCTTTGTTCGTTCTCGAACAAAACTTACCCCAACAAACTTTTAAACAATTAACTCAATCACCTATGAGTTTGCTTGATACCACCAATTAATCACCATGCATACAAGCACACAATTTCCCCATATTTATGACTCACACGTATGAAAACAAGAATTGTCAAAACAATCAAGTAGTAACATCCAAGCCTCAAGAATCGACTCCATACACCAACTTACTCACAACATGCTCACTTGCTCAAAATTAGGTAGCCTAATAAAAGCTCCTATCTCTCATAGTCCATGTGCCCTCACCAATCAAAGCCTAGTCCCAATCACACACAAATATATCAAATTTATTATAAGGGACACCTAAGATAGAAAGAATTCGCTCACACTCACAAAGAAATTCAAGTGTCATACAATGGTACCATAAGCTTGCCCGTCTTGAAATTCTGCACTACTGTAGGTACACTCGATCTAGAAATCAAACAACACTTTATCAAGGTGGTAATATTGGCTAGGAGACGGGTAGGATAAATATATGGATAAAAGTGACTAACACCTCCATAAGCACTTACAAAACGTATTTAAACCTCAATTACACACTTCCTTCTCAAACATGGCTTTTCTCCTATAATATAAATCAAGCTCCAATCTTACCTTTTTTATTTACGCCAATGGACATTTTTTAGCTCACAAAGAATGCTCTTTTTTTATTCAAATTCCACGTCTTTTTTTTTCACTTGAAAGTTGGCCAGACAATCAAATAATTTTTTTCTTTTTACAAGCAATTCTTGCGCTTCTAACTGGCACCATATTCACAATATAACCAACATTTTTCTCCAACTTTAGCTTTTCAGCTCATTATATAATTTTTGCAAGTGCTCTAGGAGATAGGGTGTTCAAAAGATAGAAAATTCAATACGAAAACAGGTAAAGGCTTTTGATATGGTTGCCAATAAACAGGATAAAGGCTCAAAGGGGTTGACTAGGGCCAAATCATCAAGGAATGCTAGAAAAAATTCAAACGGGCCAAAGAAGGCCTATAATCATTTTCTAAACCAAGTTGCATCCTAGGATTTCGCCTCGAAAATAATCAGGGCAAGTTCTAGACCAATAATGCGAGCACTTGAAATAATACAAAAACCTTACTACACATGGCACATGAACTACTCAAGACGGAACAATTCCAACTCCTAACATGAATTAGTGAGACAAGTCATGTTATTCAGTCAATAAGTAGAGTAAAAAACCTGAGCCGAAGCGTCACTATCAAGATCATCTATCAATCCAATGTAAAACTCACACCAAAAGTCCTTAGGAAAGTTCAACTCGCATGCAAGGGACTAAATATGATGGCATCAAACAACTCACACATAAGACTACGAGCAAAGTTCACCATCCTTTACCTTCTTCTCATTTTTTCTAAGAAAATCCTAATTACTACAACTACTCCTAAAAATACCCGGTTCAAAAGAAATGGCATCCTAGGGAAAGAATTGTGGCTTGAAGAAAACCCAAGGACTCAGCCACTAATCTATACTCCTAATTTTTTTTTTTTTTACTTTTTTCATGGTTCCCCACCCCACACTTAAAATGGTGCATTGTCCTCAATGCACGACACTAAGCACAAGAGGTGGTAAATTGAGATACTGAGACTTCCCTCAACAGCATGCACAATTTATATTTCAAGCCAACAAACTCATTTAAACTAACTAGTGCACGCAACTGGGGTGCAAGCACCCCACACTTAGAGTTGGCTACATTGCCAAAGCATGGAAATTCAATTAATAGATCCACATAAGCGAGGAAGCCCGTAATAAGCAAAACAAGCAGCCAATATTGGCGAGCGAACAATTGACACTTGACGTGCACGAGCAACGTGTCAAGTGCGTAACATGTGATCCAATGGCTCTAAACGCTGCCCCGACCCTTCTCCTTACTCAATTTAGACTCACAACTATCCTCATTAAGATTCGACTACTAAAACTTCGTCGAATGAATTAAACATTCATTGGGTAATTTTGTCAAACATGTGGTGTGCACAATTCTGGGCAGACCTTGTGTGTGCAATTTGTTTCGTGTTTTACCCTCCCAACTCCGGGAGATTTCATGTAATATTCATCATGGTACATCACTGCACCCCCCACAAGCAGATACCAAGCAAAAGTTTTGAATTTACACCATAAAAGTTGAAGTTAAAACTTAAGCCTAAGGGAAAAGGGGATGGGGGAAACTGAAGCACTAAGGACGACTGGAACGCCCTAGGAGAGATAGAAATTGAGAAGGAAGAGATCATACCTGGATTTTTCAGGGGATGCAACGTGTTTTTCTTCAGTGTGAAAAAGAACAACGTGCTTTTTTTTTTTTTTTGGTGTTGACGCCTCTCTTTCTGTTAAGTGTGTGTATATTGATGACTCATTTACTTACCTTACAAAACTCTTACATTGTATGCTTATTTGAACTTGGAGAAAAAAAAAATTCATACAATATCCTTACAATAGACCTCAGTCCACTGGTTGTGCTTATAGTTCCAGTGCCACAACCTTACAACAGGTCTTACAATGTAAGACTTGCTGTAAGGGTCTGAACTATGCTTTTTTTTTTTCCTGTATATTTGCGTTGATCCACCGTGCTTAATTCTCATAGTCCACCTCACTAACGCCCTGCTATAACACAATCAAACAACCACATTAGTGTTGTAAATCCATGTATAATGTGGATGATCACTACTCATCATTTACTCAATTGTAACCTATGGTTTACTACCCCACTTTCTCCTACTTAATTCTTCCCCACTTTCTCCTACTTAATTCCCCATTTAGTCACCTCTTAATTCTTGTAACCTTTGGGATGACTTGTAACTTCCTATGTATTGGTGTCCTATAAATAGAGGACACTTTGTCTATAGAAGAGACACTTGAAACACTTTGAGAATAATACAAGTTCTTCCTTCTCCTCTCATATATTTTGTCTTGTTCTTGCACTACTTTACTATTAGTTTTACAACACGTTATCAGCACGAGTCTCTATTTTATTACACAATTTAGAAGAAATGAAAAGTAAATTATGATGCAATTGATAGAAGCCAACGTTCTGGTTGCTAACACAAGATAAGTTTTTTTTTGTTTCTAAATTCCTTCAAATTATGGTTCTTGTTAATCTCAAAATTAATAGCACCCTATTTTCATTTTGTCTTATACTACTTTAAATTGCGGAAACCTTTCACTGACTACAATTTTTGTCTATTCTTCCATTGTTTGGTTGATTTTGTAGCTATCCTTTGACAACAATTTAAGGGTGCATGGCCTAGCAACATAATATTGTAGATCAGTTCTACTCATGTTTTAAGGTAAACTGCTCGTGAGAGCAAACATGGATTATGTAATATAGTTAATATTTTACTCTCACATGGATATATAGAATACAATGAAACAAATATGGTAACTTTTAAAGAATGCTTCTTTGGTTTATAGTTGGGTAAATTTTTGTACTCTTGGTAAGTGAAGACCGGAGAAATACTGCTTATTTTTTCTTATGATCTTTACCCGATATATTAGTGTTATATCATTGATACATGATTACAGTACTAATATTTCAATTACACGAAGCATGAGTACCTTTGAGTATTGTACTTCAAATCGCATCATATGTATATACTTTGGCCTATTATGCCATTAGTTAAGGGTAAGACATCATATTCAACTCCCAATGCATTATGGCATAACACGCTTTTGCGATAATAAGATATTGATGGCATAATGATGATTGAGGCAAACTAAACTATTATTAAAAAGATAAAGTATTTTTTATAAAAGTCATGAAGCCCGCCCACTAAATAGGCTCCATTCATAGAGGTGAATGTGGGAGAAATATATGTTCCATTCCCTAAGATGAATGTGGTAGCAAGACAAGCTCCATTCCATAAGGTGAATGTGGGAGCACAACATAATGCTCCATTCTCAGATGTGAATGTAGTAGCAATACATAATATGCCTGAAAGAAGGTAAATTATCATTATGTCTGAAAGAAGACACAACATAATATGCCTGAAAGAAGGCAACATATCTTTATGTCTGAAAGAAGATACAATATTTTATGTCTGAAAAAAAAAGGATTTATGTCTAAAAGACGATAAAATAATTACCATGGTAGAGACCATGGATGTGGACGTGGCAAAGGATGAAAAAAATAGTCATCATTGTGAAATAAATAAGAGAACAATAAGGGTTCTCAAAAAGTAACCGTTCAAACGGTAAATATAATAATGCCCTCAATGTATCATATGAGCATGAGGCAAGTCCAAATGATTATGGTCCATTCCTTGCAGTGAATGAGACAATTCATAAAAAAAAATTATGAATATAGACCCATTCACCGAAGTGAATGTGGCAATATGTGATAAAATATCAAAACTCGCCTCCAGAAGAGGTTCGAGAAAGACGAATATGGACGTGCCCATGCGTGGTTGATAAAGTACCACAACTCACCTCTAGAAAATGTTCGACTATAATAATTCTATTATTTATTGTGGCATAAATGGTCATTGCTCTCGTACAGAACGTACGCCATAATTATGTATTATTATGAATTACATAAGAGCAAGTGAAGCAAGAAATTGATCTTGCCTATAATGATTTTACCATGAGAAAAATAATATGATTTTCTCCTTGAAAGGAGATATTCACCATATGGTTGGTGTAATAAAATATATGGTAGTACAAAGCTATTTGAGTGCTCCGGAAGAGCCAAAATATTACTACCTAGAGGAATGAGATTGATAAAATATTTATTGTAGTATGTCTCGAAAGAAACTTGTTAAGTTTCAAACACATTTGCCAAAAAGTCTAAGAGACTAAATTTGATGGAAAGATATGAATATCTTTATATTACTACAAGAATGTCGGGAGAGATATATGTGCTTGAAAAGCTCCCCGTCTCTTCCTCGAGTATGTACTACTCAAAATATAAGTGTGGTAAAATTATATGTGCATGCCACAATAAACTTTTAGTTTATTGTTACAATGCCCATGCTATAGTAAATTTATAGCTTACTAAATGAATAAATTTATAAGTTGGCATGACCGGTTTGACCATCCCGGTTCAAATATGATGCACAAAGTATATAAACGAGAATTCGCATGGGTATATACTCAAGAATCATGATTCTTCAAGAATTCTTTTTGTGTTGTTTGTTCTCAAGATAAATATTCGACCAACTAAATTTGGGATCAGGATCCCCGCACTTCTGGAATGTATAAAAGGTGAATATGGGCCCGTTCACCTACCATGTGGACCATATAATTTTTATAAATAGATGCATCTATGATAAGGTCACATGTGCGTTTTATTACAAACCCGCAATGGTACTTGCGAGGTTAAGTATTTGCTCAAATAAATCTTATTATGAGCATATTTCCAGATTATGCAATCAAGACAAGTTATCTTGATAATGTTGGCAAGCAAGTTTAGCAGATTCATATATTGAAAGCCTCCAATTGCTAAACCATGCATATGAGAACAATGCTACCTAAATCAGGTATGAGGTATGGTATATCCATAAATCAGCACTTGTGCATGACATGCCACAAAATGAATTCCCCCTCATAATTGGTTCAGGGTCAGAAACTAAATATTTTCCATCTAATAATTTTAATGTGCGGTATGTTATCAATTGATCCACCGCAATGCACAAAGATGGATCCCATATAAGGTTGGAAACAAATGTTAGTTTGGCTAACATTAGGGAGAGAAATTAAAGCAGCTGAGGAATAAATAAATTAAATTATCATTTGATTATGATCCTCATATAAAGATAATGCAAGTCACTGCCAGACACATTACTGACCTAAAGAAAAATATTATATTCCAGCTGCTAATGCTCCTGATGTCCTGGTGAGACAATCTATTTATGTAAATGAGTCTAAGGCACGCCTGAAGCGTGGTAGACCATTCGGTTTTAAAGGTAAAAGTCCTTGAAAAAGGAAAGGAGAAAATATTTGAGATAGTCAAATAAGGAGGCGGGCTCTAAAATAGCCCACGACATAACACTTCATAAAACCTCATCAGGAGAGGTTCAAGTACCTGAAAATTTATGAATGTGAAGAGATCTCAATATGTTATGTCGGATTGAGAACCGAGATATAAAATTATCGTCGACGAGATCTTACATATATTATAAAGCTCAATATTTATATGATTATGAGGATCTTGAGCTTAAGTCTGTTAGGAATACAGACATAAAATTATTGGCCAAAAATAGAAAAATGCATTCTAGCAAAAATTGGTTTCACTCGAGTGACGTGAAGTTTTTGGACTTATAGTCCAAACACCTGAAGGTGCAAAGTCAGTAGTGTACAAAGATATTTTTGTGCAAAAATATTGATAATAATAAGTGGTTAAATATAAAGTATGACTTGAGGCACAAAGATCTGACATTGTATTATATGGAGCTATATTCTCCTTTTGGTGGATGCAATCACCTTCAGGTATGTTGTATGTCTGGCAGTGCATGAAAGAGTTGATATACTTATGAATGTTGCAACAACCTTTTATATGGCTCATTGAGCAACAATATATTTATCCTTGAAGGATTCAAGGTCCTAGAAGCATGTAAAGGTTCCCGGGAAACCTATTCAATGAAGCTTCATAAATATTTATACGGATTAAAACAATCCGGCCACATGTGGTAAAATTGCGTTTGCGAGCTTCTTGATATTGAAATATTATATTTTAATGCAATTGGTGCGTTGAAGTATCTTACCAAATATACTTCACTGGTTATAGCTTTTGTTATAAGTTTATTGGTAAGATTTAGTTCTTCCTCAGTTCGAAGACATCAGAAGAATATATGGTATCTACTTGATCCACAAAGCCCGATATCAACTTGGTATTTATTTGTTGGGGTAGAATACCTATATTATGGCATTTTATAACATCAATTATTGCTGCTACATCTTCAATTTATGAAGAGATAATAGCCATGCTTGAAGCTATGAGACAATATTGGTGATTGAGATAAATGACTCAACATATTCAGTAACAATGTGATATTTCTTTGAAGACAAGGATCCCAGTAATATTATACTCCTATGGAATATTGCATGGATAGTTCAGCTAAAGGGAAGATACAACTGAGGAGAAAAATATTCAACAAGATTCCTTTTCAGTCGTGATCTTCAAAAGAATGATGAAGTTAATGCTGAAGAATTCACTCCAGTGATAGTTTGGCGGATCTGTCCACTAAGTCATTGCCAATCTCAACATTTGAGAAGCTGATTTACAAGATTGGAATGTGTCGTCTTCAAGATATTGAATGATGTTTTCATCAGGGGGAGTAAAGTACGTGCTGCACTCTTTTTCCCTTAACAAGGTTTTATTCCACTTGGGTTTTACTTGTAAGGTTTTTAATGAAGCAGCTCTAAAGGCGTATTACAGGATGTGTACTCTTTTTCCTTCACTAGGCTTTTTCCCACCGGGTTTTTCCTAGTAAGGTTTTAACGAGGCACATTACCTTCCAAATGGTCATCCAAGGGGGAGTGTTGTAAATCCATGTATAATGTGGATGACCACTACTCATCATTTACTCAATTGTAACCTATGGTTTACTACCCCACTTTTTCCTACTTAATTCTTCCCCCACTTTCTCCTACTTAATTCCCCATTTAGTCACCTCTTAATTCTTGTAACCTTTGAGATGACTTGTAACTTCTTATGTATTGGTGTCATATAGATAGAGGACACTTTGTCTATGGAAGAGACACTTGAAACACTTTGAAAATAATACAAGTTCTTCCTTCTCCTCTCATATATTTTGTCTTGTTCTTGCACTACTTTACTATTAGTTTTACAACAATTAGTTCCAAAGTTATGTTCTTTTTATTTTTTTTAATTTTTTTAATGTAAAAACTAACTAGCTTAAGAAAACAATAAAACATGGGTTGCCTCCCATAAAGCGCTTGATTTAACTTCGTGGTACGATGTGTTCATTCATCACTTTTGCCTCCACTTCGAAGATATAAATTTTCTCCCATATTGAATTCAAGCTTACGATTATGCTTTTAGGGCGGTGTCACAAACCCAAAGAAACCAAGAATTAAATATCGCATTTTGCATCTCTTGGCTCTTAAATGAGGAATATCATTTTGTCTCCTCGGCATCACAAACTTTATAACATAGAAACCTTGTTCCTCCTCCCGTGACTCCTCTATTAGTTCGGAAAGCTCGATTTTCATGTCGCCATCCAAACACAATGTCGAAAAGTGCATAGAATGAGGTCCAATGCGCCCCAACTCCAAAGTTGCATTATTCTTGACATCCTCATCTTTAGACACACTAGATTCATCAAAAATTATATTTTTCACTTCCTCACTTGACTCTAGTGCTAATTTTTCTACCTCGGCATTATCAACTACTATGGGATCGAACTGTTGGAACTCCACACTTAGCTCCTTAAATTGGCTCTTAAATTTCTTTTCAACTTCATCCACCTCAAATATACTATCCACAACAATTGCTTGTTGAAACTTAGCCGCCTCAATGTTTCAATCAAATTAGCCTCAAAGTTGTGAATAGCATCGCCAAATCAGTCGATCTCTTGTTTGAGCACACTTTTCCATTCTATAGAACACTTAGCTGCACTAATAATATCATCAAGAAGACTCCTACATACATCTAATCATTGAGATTGTTCCATTAACCAAGTTTCTCTCACGATCTCTACATCCGAAAAGGTAGCATTTCTCTTATGTCTATCTATAAAACCATCAAGAAAAAAATCCGAAAGGGTAGAATTTCTCTTAAAATTATCTATAAAATCATCTTGCTTACCCCAATTTTTAGTAATTACACATACCAAATTAAAAGATAAATAAAAATTTACAAATATGTAAAAAGCAAACTCATTCATCTACACAATTTAACAACACCATCAACTGCAAATTTGACCATAAAAAATGAACAATGCAGATAAAAAAAAATCCTATGAGCCTAGACGATCTGGACATAGCTTCTCATTATATTCCCCATAGTCTTCTTCAAGTTTCTCAGGGGGTGTTTCATAACCATTATCATCTTTCCACTTCCCAAGTGCCCAAAGAGATGCAACAAGTCGTTTCCGATAAGAACTGACCTTTGCCGATTGAAAGTCACATATGTTCTTCCCTATAATCAATGATTCAACAAAACTCAACATAAATACACCGTAACTGACTCTATAAAACAAAACAAAAAAGTCATTGCCGCTCCAAATGCATACGCAAGTATACGCGGTCGATCAAGTAATAAAGTGATAAGAAAAGTATCGTTCTCACGAGGACTATTGATTAACTATGACTAAATCACACAATTCATAATTATCTACACAAGAAGGATTCAAGAGTTGAGAATTTATCTAACTAAAATTAACTAATTAAACTAAGCAAATAACTAACACGTAAAATACGATTTTGGATTCAAGAAGGGACAATAGTCTAGGGTTATGAGAAATCTACCAATCCTGTTGAATTCTTCTGTTAATCTCACTAAATAATTTATCTGGGTTACTAATCACAGGGTTAATATTATTTTTTCTGTATAATGACTAAGCATGACTATTAGATGTATTTCTATCTTAACCGCGAAATTATTCCCCGATGCCCAGGTTCAGGAACACGCTCTATTAAATCCTATTGCAACCTACGATTTCCACTTTAGAGTTCAACTCTAGGTTCATAGATAGTATTCAATTGGTGATCAAACAATCAAATAATTAGGTTCAGGATATGAATAAATAACCCAATCTAATAAATCAATAAAATCAAATTAACTAAGAAATATCAAGAATCATGGAGAATCCCACAACTCTAGAACTAACAAACTATGTAAAGGAAAAGAGAAGAAAACTCAATGTAGACGTTGAGCTCCAACCCATCTCTAGTGTTTCTCTGCCTCCCAAAGGTCCAAAGATCTCTAAAATTGTGTTTAAGTCTGCTTATATATGGATTGCAATGAGTACAAAATGTTTTAACCTAATCAAATTTCGGATGGAAAAGTTTCAGGTTGTACATCCACTCTTACAATGTAAGACCTTCTGTATGCTCTGCTCCCAGATCTCACAGCATCTCTTACAATGTACGACTGTTGTAAGGTTCATACAAAGAGCTTACAAAGCTCATTACTCCGCTTATTTTTGACACCACTCTTCTTCATTTTTCTACTTCAATTATGACATCGGACTTCTCCAAAAAGTATTGTCATCTTGCTCCAAAATTTCACCAATTCATACCTAAGTCATTCAAACAAACCAAGTTAGTAGAATATTAAAAAATAAGCAATGTTGGGCACTCTATAGCATTGAATTTAAGTAAAAGGTAGGGGAAATATATATCTAAAATACATCAAATATGCCCAACATCAGTCATCAACAAAAAATAAAGAGACCAAACAATAGTAGCATACATAAAATAATTCTAAAATATCTGAAAAGAACAGACAACACTTACGAATCATTCTGTTGTGGAGACTCACTCCACACAATTTCAAGATCACTGTAATCATAACTAGAAAAGGAAGGGTGCACATTCTCAAACTGCAAAGTCTTCAGCATTCTTGAATCACACGAGCAAACTTAGTAACATGGTAAAAGTTATTCTTAAATACCTTATTATGTAAAAAAACTATAAACATGAAGCTTCTTTTCATCAAGATCAAACATAAGCAAAATATAATGAGTGACGCTCTCATTCGCTACTGGTGGAAGGCGAAACAGCACAAAAACTTTATTCATAAAATCCCATGATATTCCAAACCGCCTATATTTACCTTCTACAGTTTTCACCAATGTAAGTTCTGGATCATTTAAATCACAAGTCGATGCTAACAAAACAGCATCAGCGAATGTAATATTAGTAATACTGCATGCATAAGTAAGTTCCAAAAGATGATAGCACACCATCTTTCTAAAGTAGTATAAGATAACGTCGATATGCTGCACAAAGAGGCAATAATAATCTAATACAATAAAACACAGAACAACATCACATGGTATTTAAGTTTATGCAAAACCTTATCATGAAGCAAATATTCCACAATTGCAATCTCAAGAAATCACTGCTTAGGAATTTTTTCCTCATCAAATTTGTGCTTCTTCTAGTCATAAGCATTGTTTTCATAGGAAAGATTATACTTATCCCTGCAGGAAATGAATATATCTAGTACTTTGTATTTAAAGAAAAAAAATAAACAGAAAAACTTACACAAACTTTCACCGCTTATTGTCTTTATTCAGAAAAAACAGAAATTCCCTCAAAGTCTTAGGAGAATAATTATGAAAGGGACATCTTCGGACGTAATTGTTTTTCCAATCAGTGTGCATCTGCTTAGAATTTTTCATATAAACGTTATAAGGAGATTTCAACCACTGGCTGGGCCGACGTACCCTCTTCACTAGTGGATTATCAACCACTAAATAATCAACAACTGCACAATCATCCATTGTTTAGATTGGATCTCCAGCATACCCAACAACATCAGTGCACTGCTTCTCCTGCTGCGGGGTTATTTCAATAGAATTTATAACTTTAGCAGTCGTGGATGTACCATCTATTCCAAGAGTCCCTTGACTAAGATCAGGAAGAAGCTTGAATGAAGGAATATCAAAATTTTTATGTGATTGTCCATGACTACCTTTCTTAACGTATGTTGCTTTAACATCACATCTGTCGTAGCTGTCTTCTACGACTTTACTGCATTCCACGACTTCACCTTCTTCTGCTGCATCACTTCTCAACCTCTTTGAGGTCTGGTGATCCTCCAAACTAGTTTCTTTTTCCAATGAGCTCCTCTTTGATTGGGAAACAATGCTAGCAATGGTTTCATCCTCACAATCATCCTCGCTTAAGAAATGCTTAGAAGAACCTTCACAACTCCTTCAAACCCAACATCAGAAATGTGTGACAAAATCATATTACCATATCCTTCAGACCGAAAAGGCAACACTTTTAAAACATCTACCCCACTAAAATCCAGGTAGGGCCGAGTAACATTTTAAACAGGGGTATTATGATTGGCAAACTCAAATGCATCAAAATCATTGTCAACTGCATCAATAGATTCAACAGAAGTCTTCTCCTTTTTCTCACCACTGGCATCACACCCATTATCTCGTTCATGTATACTCATACCCTTACTAATAACACTGAGTCACTAACATTAACTCCAATAGTTTCTTTAGCACTAACCATATCCTTTGCGACATCACCCATATCAACAAAATCAACTATTTCAACGGAACTCTTCTCCTTTACAACATCACTTACATCAACTACATTACCTTGTTCACAAAGAATCATATTATTTCCAACAGAACTTGCATCAACTTGTTCACCAACATTCATACAGCTGGTAGAATCATTAATATCAACCCCATTAAGACATTCACCAATAGTAATATCCTCTCCAATACCTCTATTATTATCTACACCAATAAAAGTCTTTTGCTTTGTAACATTATTGATAGGCTCAGAATCCTTACCTAGATTCTCTCCCACCTTACTTGAATTAACAAACTCTTTGCCTGACCCTTCATCTACAACCGTTGCCACAGCAGAATTATATGGTATGATATCAAGGACGGTTTTACGACTTTATAAAGCAGTGTCTGTTGTAGTCATTGGTGGAGAAATATTACATATCACAGGGGACCGAACAAATGACTGGACAATTGATGTTTCTTTCACAAGACTACCAGCAACTTCATCTCCATGACCTAATTCAGAGTCCGTAGCCGGCTGAGTTAACACTTCATCGCCTTCAACTTCATTAAAACATCTACTAACAAAATTATGTTCTTCCATACCACCATCAATCATTATCGATTTTCCTGTTGAATCGTTCAAATCAGTTAACACACCAAAATGACTATTACAAAAATCAAACCCCTGTGTACCTTGCTCTGAATGTTGAGAAGGACACATTATATTACATATACCATCATGCTCACTGGCCATCTGAGGAACACCTTCCACCGATTCGTTAAACCTATCAATTGAAAGTCCACCATTGTTACGGTTACAATCATATATGTACTGACAAGTAGGAACACTTGTGGGGGAAGAATCTTTCTCTGTTAATCTTTCCTACATATACCAATTAAAAAAAAAAGACATAAAGAACAATAAAGCAGATGAATAAAAGGAATAAAATAAGAATCATTGTATACAAAACAAATACCTTCTTATCTTTGTTTGTCATCATAAATTTCATCATTATAGTAACATTTTGACTAAGTTTCTTAACCACATCTACAAGGTCCTGCAAAAGAAAAAAAAAAGTTAAAATAAGAATAGTAAGATAAACTATACTAAAAAACCAAAAAAAAAAAAATCAACCTCGATAGTCATGGATGATGTTCCAGCCTTTGCTTGATCTCTAACAATCGGCAACGACAATTGAGCTCCCGATTTTGCTTTAGGATGCTGAGAACCCAGAACTCGCATCTTTGTTTTCTGCAAAAATGAAGAATATAAAATGACAACTCAACATAAACTACAAAAATAAAGAAATGATACGATAAAATACCCGGTGTATTCTATTATCAAATAAAGCGGTTGCAGTTTTATATTGAGGACCATCACCAGGCTTATAACGCATTAACAACTTCTTATTTCCAAGTGACGCTGAAAACTTGTCTAAAACTGGAAACAGTTCCCACGCCCAAACCATTATCGCCCAGGGAAATCTAGGTAGACCATAACACTTCAAATCAGGTACCTCTTGTGCAGAAGCTATAGTTTTACGACAAGCAAGATCAGTAAAACCAAAATCTAACTGTATATTATCATCCTCAAATACCGCAAACTCTTCTGCTGTAAAAACCTTATCACTCCTATGACCCAATAGAACTCGCCCAAACACATACACATCTGCTAATTTCACAACATGTTTATTATTTTGTACGATTTTCCTGTTCTCTTGCAAGAATGTACTCAACTCCTACAATCTAATATATGTTTTTCCACCAAAATATGCATTCAATAAAGAGCTCGTTCTTCTACCCACAATGCTCTTCAAAGTCGAAACAACCCCCACTACACTTTAAACCAGTAATCTGTGCAAATTCATTAACCGTGAACCTACAATAATTTCCTCAGATATAATATTTTATAATATCTGAGCTTGTCTTGTTCACTTCACACCTGAAAATACAACACACAAGCTGCGCAGGAATAACCAACTTCTCAAACCGAATGAAGTTACTAAAAACTCCACCCTTAAACAATTTAAGCTTCTCATCTGTTAGAAAAGAACGAACAATAGAATAAAAATTGCCATCACCTCTCCAAGCAATTGATGTGTGGGACCATCATTTATACGGACAAATCAAATAAAAGTAAGGAAGAAAATTGCATACAAAATGAAATAATGGGAAGCAACTAACTACATCACCAACCACAATCTCTCTATTGGTATTAACAGCAGATGTCATGCTTTGAAAAATTTACTAGTCGTCACCTTGGACAACAGAAAAGCATAGTAAAATTAGTACAACGAAAAAGTTAACAAATATGGCTTCTGCACTAAGTTCACGTGCACAACTAAATATTCAAAAACATAACTAAAATAAAAGTAAAACTTCTAATGATACAACAGAATATGCCAACAATTGAAACAAAAAATTCATCAAACAGAAGGCATGCAACATATAAAACACCCAAAATTACAAGACAAATGAGAAAAAAACTAAAATAAACCAATACCATAATCCAAACACACATATCTTAATTTTTTAGAGACGCGGAAGGAAAAGAGAAAATGCCCACAGAAGCCAATGGAACAGTAGAAAAAGAAATTTTAAGACGAAAATGACTTAAATAGAATATAAGCATTTGAATGGTTATTACTTCAAAATACTGCCGGGTTGGATTCACTTCAGTACTATAAAATAATGACAAATTGGTATCACTATAGAATCTAATGGACAGAACAATATTACAATATTGTAAAACAAAACGGTGTCGTTTTTCAAGTACATACCCTTTGCAAATAAATAAAGCCAAATTGTCATCAGGCGAACCCTTAACAATTGAATTAGGAAAATAAATATAAATCCAACTCATAAATAAGAACAAGACTTTAAAAAATACAGACATACTGATACCCCTAAGCTGTAGAAAAAAAAATTACAGCTAACTACCCAATATACTAGTTTTAGGGCTATCCAGACAAGACATCTAAGAGTACAAAAGAATACATACGTCTCCTGAAGGGAGCAAAATACAACTGAAATAATAAACTTAAAACTGGTGGCCATCCAGAACAAAAGCTGGCTCACCCTGACAGTTGAAGTCGTCTTCACTCCTTAACAACGTGGCGAACTCAATCCTGGAGCAAACCTATCGAAACGAAATAAATAGACAAGGAACGAACAACAAACAAGGGTGAGTCAAAAGGACTCAATAAGTGGGGGCAGACTAGCCACCTCAAAGAATAGGAAAGCTAGCCAGGGAGAAGAGCTAAGCAAATACATACCAGAAACGCCTACAACTAAAGTATATAAACCAATTAGGGACACAAAATAGCCAAAATATATAGGCAAACTGAAATATATCCACAACATGTTATACATACTGCATACACAAAACACAACACAATAGTTAGCATGCGGTGCAATAAAATGGGATGAATGCGGTATGTTGCAATGGGGTCATATGTGCCCGTAATCCCATCCCGAAGAGGAATAATCCTGCATTCGAGGGGAATACAATCTAATAACCAACTGGAGCGGAATACTCCTACTCCTGGGGCGGAATACTCTTTCACCCAATATAATATAAAGCTGAGGCGGAATACTCCTACACTCAGTATCGGACATAACAGCGGAATACTCCTGCTCCTGGGGCGGAATACTCCTTTACCCGATATAATATAAAGCTGAGGCGGAATACTCCTGCACTTAGTATCTTTCATACGAGCGGAATATACCTGCTCCTGGGGCGGAATACTCCTGCACCCAATATAATATAAAGCTGAGGCGGAATACTCCTGCACTCAGTATCTGTCATAAGAGCGGAATACTCCTGCTTGTGCAGCGGAATACTCCTACACCCGAGGTAATATAAAGTTGAGGTTGAATACTCCTTCACTCAGTATCTGACATAAGAGCAGAATACTCCTGCACCCGAGATAATATAAAGCTGAAACGAATACTCATGCACTCAGTATCTGACATAAGAGCGTAATACTCCTACTCTTGGGGCGGAATACTCCTATACCCGAGATAATATAAAGCTGAGGCGGAATACTCATGCACTCAGTATATGACATGGCAGGCCATAGCCAGAACACCTAATACATATGAATGCGGTATGATGCAATAACAACCCTTCACCGGTGCGGGACTCTCATCGACTACCGGGAAGTAAATACAGTATATGTCAAGTTTAAACTAGAATACAATTCTTCTATGCTCAGTGCAATACCAACAACAGGGCATAATATATAATATACCATGTAAATCCAAAACTAAGGCGTAATAAGTACGCCTATCTGCAGCTACACACGTAAGGAACACGTGGTAGAAAATCCACGAGGCCAAATGCCTCCAAAAAAATGGATATAATCACTTACCTTATTCTAAAATGCCACTCAACAAAGGGTTTATCTTTTGGGTTCACAGCCGAACGATCCTGCTTTATTCAATAAGCAGAAAAATATATCAAATTAGGCTAAATGCTTCATTCCTTACATCTTACGGAAATCCGGTTAGGAACCTGATACCTTGTTCGCATACGCGATACGAAGGCCAGGCCTATGTACAGGGTTCAAAGTCACATAACCAACCCCTAAATAAATTATATTTATGGGTAGCCCATAACTCCCTGAGTGCAAATATATAATCAATTACATTATCAGGGTCTAATTAACCCTTTAAATTATCAGTTTAACTTGTTAGAATGATATCCAATATCTCAATTTCTACCGTTAAAATATATTCAAACATACGTAATAAACTGAAACAGTGAATTAACATCATTACCTAGATGTTTCGGGGGTGAAAATCCTATTTTTTCTGCTCATTTCCCTTTCCTTCATTTTTTTGGGTTGTCCCCATTTCTTTGTTTTCGTTCCTGTTTCTATGCCTGCTAAGGGATTAAATCCCTTAGCCCCACCGCCTCCTCCTTTCCTTTAATCCTTTTCTTTCTTTTTCCTTTTTCTGTTCTTTTCTTTTTTTTTTCTTTTAAAAACTTGCTGTTGCGACTCAAACTAAAACGGAAACCTACGAAATTCGAAATAACACCAAATTTTGCATATAAGTTATACAAAATATATGTAACATACTCGCTAAGGCGGATCTCAAATCGGATTCTCGAAACTAAAGATACGAATTAAACAGAAAAAGATCAAATTGTTAATTTTTGAAATTTTAGCGGAAACTATCCGGACGACATCAAAATTTACATCCGAAAATTCACACAGGTCACAAATGACCATACAAACCTAACAATGCTTTCGAATTTTGAATCGGAGCTCATTCGCCAAAATCGAGCTCGAAAAACCTCTTTTTAAGATTTACCGACAACAAAAACTGAAATCTTCTTCCGGTACCTACCAAACGAAGTCCTATTTAGTTCAAATGTTACAGACATGTCCTAATGGGCCTTACGAAGATTTTCAAAATATCTTCACGCCAATAGGAGTCCTAACTCCAAAAACGACTACCTTAGGTCGTTTCATTCTCCTCCACTTAGATTCTCATTACCCTTAGAAGCCTTAAAACACAACAATGTGCTTACCCTACCTTGATACGCACTCTGGCTCAACACAGGGAATATCACAAGCTGCTACTAACCGCCCAAACTCACTAGCGCCGGACGAAGAAGAGATGTCAATGGGCTACGGATAGGAATAATTAGAGCTTTAAGAAGCTCATCTTCTTATTTGCTTGGCTACCAAAGCTAGACTACTTACGAGTCAAACTAGCCAAAGAACTACAATTGAAGAAATAGATATTAAATGAGCTTTATGGAACAACATCCATGCCAATTTAACCTCCCAATAAGAAGAAAACTTTGACAATTTACCAAAAAACCCTATAACTAAGACATACTCATAGAATAACATGACTCTACTAGCGTCTCGAATGAAGATGAGGCACGTACATCGAGTATTACTTACTAATCACTTTACACCAGAAGAAATAATGACACTTTCTGATGGTGACGAATAAGAATCACATTATCCTACCAACACTGAATCCCAAATAGTGAGGTAAATTGACTTGACATAATAAGAGAAGGTGGCACAGCAGGATGCCAAGCAGACCATACCGACACTTTCTCCCAAATTTCTCACATTTAAACCAAATCACCTAGTAGGGTCTTACGAATGCCAAAAATAAATCATACCAGAAGCTCACCCCCTCTATCACAACAGATTCTTAATAGAAACGACACCCAAAGAAACCATCGAAATATGATAAGACACACCATTTCCAGATTGATCTGGAGAGTCAAATCTTACTCACATATATGGGAAGAAGAAATATTTGGGTCTACTACATCGGATGCCTCAGCATCCTGCGAGACCGGCAGCACATAGAACTGCCTCTGCAGCTGAGCTGAGCCACCACCCGGATAATCACCTTCTGAAAACCATTACCACCATGCTCTCGGACTTTATTAGATTGTGGTATTTCTCTTGCAGATTGAGATCTAAATAAAATCCCCTGCGAATAGGCAGGTGCCTGAGGGTGAAAAAAAGGACGACTGCCTTCCTGCCGATATAAGGGATGGTTTCTCCTAAGATGACGAGGCTCACGACAATGATAATACCTTTTGGCTAAAAATGGATGTTAGATAAATTGATGATAGCTATAAAGAGAAGACTGAATCTGATCTTGACGGGCTACTAGCGCACGCTGAGAATCACGCGCCACAAACTAAGATAACCTGGAAGGTGACCTTCCACGATAATCAGAACCCTTATCACCAATAGAGGCACCATAGTTTCCCACTAGGGCTATGGGATTTCTTGCTCTCCCGCTTTGACTCTGCCTGCTCTAATTTGTAGTATGCCTCATACCTCCAAGCAATATCAATAACAACATCAAATGGAGTCCTGACCTTAATCTCTCGAGCCATATGGGATCTCAAGGAAGAAGAAAGGTCATCAATAAATCATTGAACCTTCTCAGAAGGTTCATGGACTAGTTCTACTGCATACCCATCCATCCTAGAGAATTTAATCTCATTTTCTGAAACCGACAGGCTACCCTGTCCAATCCACTCAAACTAGCGACGCTTTTCATCTCGCTTGTTGTACGAAAGGAACTTTTTCATGAATCTACGAGAAAAATCGCACCAAGTCAGCTTAGGTAAACTCTACCTAGCTAATAAATAAGCGGTCCACCAATCCACGACTGGACCCTGAAACTGGAAAGCAGAATAATAAACACCATACTGCTGAGATAACCAACAGCCTGAAGGATATGCTGACATCATTTTATTTTAAAAAAATTACACAGGGATTATCTGATGCATGGCTTAAGAATATCGAAAGGTTCAATCGGGTAAAATAATACAGCATTCTCGGGCACTCGGACCGAACTGTTACCTGGGCTAGCGGACCAGCCAGAACAGCTAGAGGCACGACATATGCTACCTGTAGAACATAATTGACTGGGGGAACATCAGGAACTGGAACAGGAGCTCCCTGAGTCCGAGCATCTATATCTGCGACAAACTGATGAGCTGCCTAAGGAATAGGAGGTTCCTGCGGTATCTGCACCGCAAAGATTCTCGTAAAAGCATCGTAGAGAGCCGTGAGAACCACAAGGCCCTGCTTCCATTTCCCACAACGAACTGGCACAGTTGAGGCCTCTGCAGCTGGATCGTCAGCACGTACCACAACTCTCGGGGCTTGAGCAGCGCTAGCCCCCAGGCTAGACTGCTTCATCCTGAACTCCTACACTTTGCTAAATGGTCGCACGAGGGTTGACAATTCTTTCGAAGGAATTAACGAAAATACTTTTACATCCCAGATCGACGCACGATAGAAAAGAAGGAAGAGAAACTACCTAAATGCCATCATAGCCTCTCGTAGATAATCACGGACGTCTACGTACCCATCAACAAGACTCTAATAGTCACTGTCTGGGTCTGGATAGACTCTAAACTGGGCTCTGATACCAACTGACACGATCCGGATTCGACTAGGCCTGGCGGGCACCCGATATCCTCCCCTAGATCTGTCGGGCGAACCCTTAACAACTAAATTAGGAAAATAAATATAAATCCAACTCATAAATAAGAATAAGACTTAAAAATAATACAGACATACTGATATCTCTAAGCTGTACAAAAGAAATTACAGCTAACTACCCAATATACTAATTTTAAGGCTATCCAGACTACACATCTAAAGAGTACAAAAGAATACATACGTCTCCTGAAGGGAGAAAAATACAACTGAAATATAAACATTAAATTGGTGGCCATCCTGAAAAAAAGCTGGCTCACTCTGGCAGCTGAAGTCATCTTCGCTCCTTAACAACGTGTCGAAGTCAATCCTGGAGCGAACCTGCCAAAACAAAATAAATAGACAAGAAACGAACAACAAACAAGGGTGAGTCAAAAGGACTCAATAAGTGGGGGCAGACTAGCCACCTCAAAGAATAGGAAAGCTAGATAGGGAGAAGAGCTAAGAAAATACAGACCAGAAACGCATACAACTAAAGTATGTAAACCAATTAGGGACACAAAATAGCCAGAACGTATAGGCAAGCTAAAATATATCCACAACATGGTATACATACTGCATACACAAAACACAGCACAATACATACAATAGTTAGCATGTGGTGCAATAAAATGGGATGAATGCGGTATGATGCAATGGGGTCATATATGCCAGTAATCCCGTCCCGAAGCGGAATACTCCTGCATTCGAGGGGAATACAATCTAATAACCAACTGGGGGCAGAATACTCCTACTCCTAAGGAATACGCCAGCACCCGATATAATATGAAGCTGAGGCGGAATACTCCTACACTCAGTATCTGACATAAGAGCGGAATACTCCTGCACCTGGGGCGGAATACTCCTGCACCCGATATAATATAAAGCTGAGGCGGAATACTCCTGCAATCACTATCTTTCATACGAGTGGAATAATCCTGCTCCTGGGGCGGAATGCTCCTGCACCAGATATAATATAAAGCTGAGACGGAATACTCCTGCACTCATTATCTGCCATAAGAGCGGAATACTCCTGCTCATGGAGCGGAATACTCCTGTACCCGAGGTAATATAAAGCTTAGGTGGAATACTCCTGCACTCAGTATCTGACATAATAAGCGAAATACTCCTGCTCTTGGGGCGGAATACTCCTGCACCCGAGATAATATAAAGCTGAAACGGAATACTCCTGCACTCAGTATCTGACATAAGAGCGGAATACTCCTACTCTTGGAGCGGAATACTCCTACACCCAAGATAATATAAAGCTGAGGCGGAATACTCATGCTCAGTATATGACATGGCAGGCCATAGCCAGAACACCTAATACATATGAATGCGGTATGATGCAATAACAACCCTTCACCGGTTGTTATACAATGTAAATCCAAAGCTAAGATGTAATAAGTACGCCTATCAGCAGCTACACACGTAAGGAACACGTGGTAGAAAATCCACGAGGCCAAATGCCTCCAAAAAAATGGATATAATCACTTACCTTATTCTAAAATGCCACTCAACAAAGGGTTTATCTTTTGGGTTCACTGCCGAACGATCCTGCTTTATTCAATAAGCAGAAAAATATATCAAATTAGGCTAAATGCTTCATTCCTTACATCTTACGGAAATCCGGTTAGGAACCTGATACCTTGTTCGCATACGCGATACGAAGGCCAGACCTATGTACAGGGTTCAAAGTCACATAACCAACCCCTAAATAAATTATATTTATGGGTAGCCCATAACTCCCTGAGTGCAAATATATAATCAATTACATTATCATGGTCCAATTAATCCTTTAAACTATCAATTTAACTTGTTAGAATGATGTCTAATATCCCAATTTCTACCATTAAAATATTTTCAAACACACGTAATAAACTGAAACCATGAATTAACATAATTACCTGGATGTTTCGGGGTGAAAATCCTATTTTTTTGCTCCTTTTTCTTTCCTTTTTCTCTTTCTACATTTTTTTTGTTGTACCCATTTCTCTGTTTTCGTTCCTGTTTCTCTGCCTGCTAAGGGATTAAATCCCTTAGCCCCACCACCTCCTCCTTTCCTTTAATCCTTTTCCTTCTTTTTCCTTTTTCTTTTTTTTTTTTTTTTTGAAAACTTGCTGCTGCGACTGAAATTAAAACGGAACCCTACGAAATTCGAAATAATTCTAAATTTTACATACAAGTTATACAAAATTTATAGAACGTACTCGCTAAGGCGGATCTCAAATCGGATTCTCGAATCTCAAGATACGAACTAAACAGAAAAAGACCAAATTATTAATTTTCAAAATTTTAGCGCAAACTATCCGAACGACATCGAAATTCACATCCAAAAATTCACACAGGTCACAAATGACCATACAAACCTAACGACACTTTCGGATTTTGAATCGGAGCTCATTCGCCAAAATCGAGCTTGAAAACCTCTTTTTTAGATTTTCTCGACAACGGAAACTGAAATCTTCTTCTGGTACCTACCAAATGAAGTCCGATTTAGTTCAAATTTTACAGACAGGTCCTAATTGACCTTACGAAGATTTTAAAAATATCGGCACGGCAATCGGAAATCTAACTCCCAAAACGACTACCTTAGGTCGTTTCACTATAAAGTTACAAAATAAAAATCGCAGCTGGTACAGATGCATTTCACTACTTACAAAAAAAGACACTTGCCATCGTAATAGAAATTAATTACTAAAGCAATAGAATCACATTATATGACTAAACATCGTAGTTTTTAAATTGGACGAGCTTTTTAAATAGCTGGAGCCGAAATTTCATTACTATATAAGCCTGAAAATAAAATACAAAACATTAACAAATAACGCTGAATCAGACTCATTTCAGTATTCCTAACCGTTATTATATTGTTCATTAATACACCCGCATTGTCTTTATTTATAAAAATAAAAAAATCATCCATATTCCTTTCATCTTATGACATAATCTTTGTATGGTTTATGAACAAAATAAAACTACATTGTCATTAAACCAAAAATAAAAAAAATTACTACCACTTAGAATAATACATGAACACAACTTTTTCATGCCACAAAATGAAACGACCTTAGGTAGTCGTTTCAGGAGATAGGACTCTAATTGGCGTGCCGACAGTTTTAAAATATTCGTAGGGTCCATTAGGACCTGTCCGTAAAATTTAAACTAAATCGGACTTCGTTTGGTAGGTATCGGAAGAAGGTTTCAGTTTTCGTTGTCGGTGAATCTTAAAAGAGGTTTTCGAGCTCAATTTTGAAGAATGAGCTCCGATTCAAAATCCGAAAGTGTCGTTAGATTTGTATGGTCATTTGTGACCTGTGTGAATTTCGAAAGTGAATTCTGAGATTGTTTGGATAGTTTCCGCTAAAGTTCCGAAAATTAGTAATTTGATTTCCTCCGTTTAATTCGTATCTTGAGTTTTGGGAAACCGATTTGAGATTCATCTTAGCGAATACGTCATATAAATTTTTTATAAGTTGCTTGAGAAATTTGGGGTCATTCTGAATTTCGTAAGGTTCCGTTTTAATTTTAGTCGCAGCAGCAAGTTTTCAAAAAAAAATGAAAAAAGGAAAAGAAAAAAAATGGAAAACATAGAGGCGGTGGGTTAAGGGATTATATAGCTTACTTCCAAGCTACAGAAACGAAACAAAAACAATGAAGAGGGCGCAACGAAGGAGAGAAAGAATCAGAAAACAGAGAAAATAAAGGAAAAGCTGAAGGAAAAATAGAATTTCACCTAGAAATATCCAGAGCGCGATCGCTTGGCAGTGAATCCAAAGGACAAAGCGATTGTTGAGTAGCAGTGCTAACTTTGGAATAAGATAAGTGATATTATCCATTTTCTTGATAGCATTTTTCCTTGTGGATATTCTACCACGTGTTCATTACGTGTGTAGCTGCCGATAGGCATACTTATTATGCCTTAACTTTGAATTTACATTTTATATTATATGTTATGCCCTGGTATTAGTATTTCATTGAGCATAGAAACATTGTTCTCTGGTTGTGAGCATTGCATATACTTCCCGGTAGTCGATGAGAGTCCCGCGCCAATGAAGGGTCATTATTTCATATACTTATCGGTAGTCAATGAGTGTCCCGAGCCGGTGAGGGTCGTTATTGCATATATTTCCTGGTAGTCGATGAGAGTCCCGTGCCATTGAAGGGTCATTATTGCATATATTTCTCGGTAGTCGATGAGAGTCCCGCACCGGAGATAGAGTTCGGGCACATGTCACTACTTAAAATCAGGGCTTTTCCGACCGCCCATCCGGTCGGACAACGGTTGCCTAGCCGACCGTTGTCCGACCTAACAAGGCGGTCGGCTAAATAGTCGTCGCCCACAGCTTTTCAACCGCCGCGGTCGGACATCGGACCGAAATTCGGTCGGACGGCGGTCCCCTAATTTCATAGATGGAAAAAATAATGTTGAACTAGGCGACCGACGCGGTGGGAGATTGCAGAAAAACTGGGAAACTGGGCGACCGCGGCGGTGGGCTAGGCGACCGCGTCGGTCGGCCAGGCGACCGCGGCGGTGAGAAATTGCTTATTTCTGGGTAATGAATTAACCAGATTTCGGACTGCTTTCGGACCGCTGCGGTCGGTAGATAGTATAATACCTACAATAAAAAACCTGCAATTAGAGCTACACCACCTGTAAAAAACAGAAAAAACAGCACCCAGAAGAAGATTAGGCTTCTCAAGCCTTAATAATAGTCTAAACAAGGCTTATTGCCTTTAAATTGAAAGTTTAACAATTTACATAACATATCCAATCCGAATAGTGAGCCAAACAAGTTAATACATGTCTAAAACAAGTCTAAGACATCAACAATCCAATATTACTACTCCGTTGCCTCAGAACTAGACTCAGAACCCGACTCAGAGCTGTATTGACGTTTGCTCTTGCCTTTCCCCCGGCTTTTGCTCTTGCTCTTGGTCTTGCCCTTGCCCTTGCCCTTGCCCTTCTTTCCCTTGTCCGCACCACCACACATAATGTTCTGCGTCATTTCCCGCATGGCTCTCATATTTTCTTCATTGCGCAAACGTTCTTCTTCACTCTTTTTCTTAAGCTCTTCGATTTCATTGCGCAAAGCAGCTTCCACCGAGGGATTAATTGAACTAGCAGGAGGAGTGTAATTGCTAAACAAACTTGGATTTAGACGTTCTGAGGCATACTGCGATCCAAGGCCGTAAGCACTTCCCTTCTTTACTCCGCCATTCACCTCCAATCATAGTGCGGTTTTCTCTTCTAGTGTCATTTGAGCTGGGGTCCTGCTACCACACTCGGATACCTGAGTCGACATCCTTTCTTCATAGACCGCCGTAGCCTTTTCCTGAAAAAAAAATTTAATAACAAGAATTATATTGACAAATATTGATGGATTTAATAACTTTAAAAGATTGAATTTAATAACTTACATATAGCTCTTTAGCGCGGTCTTCGACCCACACTTCCTCTCCTTTTTTGTTTCTGTATATATGCCTCTTCTTAAAGATTTCAGGCACACGAACTGGCCGCCCTTCTTGCCTTTCCTACAAAATTAAAAAGATGACAAGTTAGATAGAAAATTAATGTGAGTTACATAAAATAATACATACAATTAATTAATAAATTACCAATATCATCCGCTGAGTCGCTGCGCTAACCGAACCCCCGGTGTGCAGCGATCCACCCCTTTCGGAGGCTCGTGCGGCTTTTCCTTGGGCGCTCTTCTTCTTAAATTCATCACTATCCCAATATTGTAGAAGTTGTGCCCAAACGTGATCGTATATCCACTCGGGCTTCTTTCCTTTGGTCCGACAATCATACATGTTACCTTTCACTCTATCTGCACATTTTCCAAGGAAATTGCTTCGGGCAATGCTATCAAATGCAGGATGTCATTTACACTTTATGGGAAATAATTTTTGAATATTAGATTTCTAAAAAAGTGACACTTAACTAAATTATTAAAAAATAAAATATAGTTATTACCTGAAAATCGTCAAACATGCTCGGCTTTACATGGAAGGGTACCTTACCCCAGGATGGCCATGGCTCAGTCCATCTAGATTTAATGCATCTGGTGATTATGGGAGTAGCCACCATCGAGGGACTAAAACTAGATAAAAATTTCTAGTTAAAATAAATATACTAAAAAATTAAACTTCATAGTAGAATTAAATACTTAAAAAAAATAACAAAAAATAATACTTACCCACGACTACCCTCAGGATAAAGCCTCACCATCCCGTCATCATCATATGATCCTGCAGGACCAATGTAAGAAGGCGAGCTCGGATCATAATATCGTATAGTAGGTTGTACCAAAGCGTCCACCGAGCTCGGATCAGAAGGTGGCAAAGTAGATCCAGAAGGAGTAGATGATGAAGGGGATGGTGACGGACTGGAAGATGGCTGAGGCATGGATGATGATGAACCGATGCCATAAGGACGAACGACATAACCAGGCGATGCAGGAAAGGGCATGCCAGGGGGAAAGGCAGGAGGAGGAGTGAAAAAACCTGGAGCATATGCAGACGGAGGATGTGTAGGAAGCATATGAGGTACATGTCCAGGAGGAGTAGTATGACCTGAAGCAGGCGAGGTACTTTGAACCTTTCTTTTCCCCCTAGCCTTCTCCGAAGATGACATATCTGTAAAATAAGCACAATAAATTAGCACGATATAATCAAATTATAAGTTTTTATGGAATACATTTCTAAAGTAGTGCACATAATTGTAGTAAAGTAAAAACAACAAACTACGAACATGTCAATCATCATCATTCGCGTTAAGGTCATCGGCTATTTCCTCTTCCTCGCTCGTCTCATTACTGTCAACAAATTCTTCCTCACTTGTTTCAACGTCATCCATATATTCATCCTCCTCGTTTGCCCTAGATGTTCCTTCTCCAAAATTAGTCGTGTTTTTTCTACGTCTAACCACTGATTCATCAAATTGTTCATAGATGCCTTCACTATGTTGCAACTGGTCGGCTAATTCAATATCCGCAATCAAGGAAACGGTAGATATCTCATTTTGATATGCAACATCTAATACATCATCTACTTCCACTCTTCCCACCGGCTTGCATTTTAGAACAGCCCACCAATTGGCCTTGGTTTTGGATTTGGCTTTGGCTTTGTTCGTTGTCGGTGGATAAGGAACGTACCACACTTGCTTCACATTCTGGGCAATGATGAAAGGATCATAATGTCCATATGACCTTTTGTGATTAACTTCAACTATTTTAGAACATGGGTCTACCCTCGTACCCTTTGGACTCGGATCAAACCACTTGCAACGAAAAAGCACCAATCTTTTACGAGGCCAACCTACTGTAAACTCTATTTCTAAAATCTCCTCAATCACACCATAGTAATCAAAGTCTACATCCTGGTCACCAGTACCACCTTTCACACACACACCGCTGTTGTTTGTTTTCTTCCCCAAGGACCATTCTCTAGTATTGAACTTGTACCCATTAACAAAGTACTTAGACATCCTCTTGTATTTATAATAAGGCCCGTGAGATATATCATGCAACAATTGAAAGTTTATGCCATTGTCTGGATTGAGTACCTACATAAACTTCAAGATAGTTGTACACATTAAACCAACATATATATATATTTATAAATATATATACCAAAAAAACTTATGTATTTGTTTATATAATGCTTACAAATTCTCTAAACCAATCTGAAAATTGTTCATAAACAGCAGAGGCGCCAAATTGTCCAACAAAGTGACTGGATGATGCGTCAAAAAATCTCATTAGTTAGATTACTGATGCAACTTGAATGTTACGTTTTAATGTAAAAAGAAGCATACTTGTAAAAAGGCGTGACATCAGGACAATTCAACAAAACATGAGTTGTAGCTGCTTTTCTGTCCCGGTCATTGAACTTGCATACTTCGATCATTAACTTTCCTCTACCATGTTGATTGAATATAGAAAATGGCGGATAATTCGGATCATTGTTGTCTCCATCATCATGTCGATCCGGCCTATTTTGCAAACATGGCACATTTTGATCGAAATAATACGAACAAAAATGAGAAGTTTCTCTAGCCAGGTATGCCTCACATATGGACCCCTCAATTTGGTTCCTGTTTTTCACGTCCCGCTTACACTTGCCAATAATTCTGCATAATACATTATATTAATTAATCTACTTGAGATGAATTAAAAAAATGAGTTAAGGACTAATTTAAGAGACCTTACCTCTCAAAAGGATACATCCATCTACAGTGCACCGGGCCTCCCAATAGTGCCTCTTCCGCGAGGTGAATTGGAAGATGCTCCATTACATTAAAGAAACCAGGGGGAAAGATTTTTGTCAACTTAGTCGCGACAACAAGAAAGTTACTTTCCAACGACTTAAGATTCTCTTCCCTCAATGTCTTAGAACACAGCTCCTTAAAAAATAGGCTCGTCTCTGTAAGTGGTTTCCAAACTTTATCAGGCAAGCCATTGAATGCAATTGGGAGCAAGTTTTCCATGAAGATGTGACAATCGTGGCTTTTCATGTGAGTCAATTTTCCTTCTGTCATATCAACACACCTTTCTAAGTTTGAAGCATATCCATCAGGCATCCTCAAATTCTTGACCCAATCACAAATCATTCTTCTCTCATCCAATCCGAATGTGTAACTGGCCTTGGGAAGCCAAATCGTGTTGCCAACTTGAGATAAGTGTAACTCAGGTCGCCTACAAAGTTCCTCAAGGTCCAACCTGGCCTTCACATTATCCATTCTCTTGTTTCTGACATCCATCACAGTATTAAAGACAGCCTTGAAAAAATTCTTCTCAATATGCATGGGATCCAGGTTATGTCGAAGAAGATTATCCTTCCAATAAGGGAACTCCCAAAAGATACTTTGTTTAGTCCAATTATGATCAATACCATAGCCAGGTGCTTTAGATGGCCGTTGGTCAGTTACTTTAGGATACACCTTAACCCTATCCCATATTTCTCCTCCTGACAACCTTCGCGGAGGCTCCTCAAAATCAACTTGATTCTTCATAAAAGCATTACTGTTATTCCTAAACGGATGATCCATTGGCAAGAATCGACGGCAACAGTCGAACCATGTAATCTTACCACCATTTTTCAAAGTGAATGCTTTTGTATCTTCCATACAATAAGGGCAAGCGAGCTTACCAGCAGTGGACCACCCAGACAACATTCCATAAGCTGGAAAGTCATTTATAGTCCACATCAAAGAAGCATGCAGTTGAAAGTTCTGTTTCATTGATATATCATATGTTTCCACACCTTCATACCACAATAACTTTAACTCATCAATCAAAGGCTGCAAAAATACATCAATCGAGGCTTTCGGGTTATGTGGCCCTAGGATAATGCAATTCAAAAACAGATAAGGACTAGTCATGCACAATTCGGGCGGAAGATTGTACGGCGTGACAAATACTGGCCAACAAGAGTAAGGTGTAGACGAGACATCAAAAGGAGTGAACCCATCTGAACATAGACCAACCTTATGTTTCTTGGTTCACTAGCAAATGCCGGATACACCTGATCAAAATGTTTCCATGCCTGACCATCTGACATATGGCTTAGAATGCCTGGCTGTTTCGTACGATCATGGTGCCATCTCATATGAGGAGCAGAGCTCATCGACGCATACAACCTCTTTAACCTAGGTATAAGAGGTAAGTAATGCATCGACTTAACAGGTATCGGCTTCTTTTTAGGGTTTAAAACCGGCTTGTAACGAGGCTCCTCACAAAATTTACATTTATCTAATTCTGCATCATCCTTATAAAACAACATGCAACCGTTGACACAACAATGAATTCTCTGGGCAGAAAGACCTAACGTGGAAACCAACTTCTTAGTGTGGTAATAATTAGTTGGTAATGCCATATTAGTCGGATTGAGATCATTCATAAGGTCAATGATGGAATCCATGGCTACTTGACATATACTAAAATCAGATTTAATACTTAACAATCTAACAGCAACTGACAACTTGGAATGCACTGAGCCTTCGTACAATGGACGACTAGCTTCCTCCAACCGTTTATAGAAGAGTTTTGCCTCATCATTAGGAATGTGCTCAACATTTGGTTGCGATGAACCCGGTTGGGATGGCTCCTCTGGGTACATTCCAAAAGCATCATTAACCATATCGTTCATTCGATAATTATCAAGATCATCCTCGTTTGAGATCGGACCACTCCCACCGACATAAGCTTTTTGAAAATAAACATCACCCCCACATCCCTAGACTCTCCATTATAAAACCCAAACAAAATAATCTGGCATAAAACCCTTCCTATAAAGATGCATTTCAACATCTTCCAAATTTTTCCCTTTTATGAACTTGCAGTCCAGACAACGACACTTAATCTGGCCCCACCGTATAAAATCATCAAGTGTTTTCGCCTTTTCAATAAAATCTTCAACACCTACTGCAAATTCTGCCCTCATCCCCCGCCGGCCGGGATTATTTCTATTATACATCCAACTACGACTTTCATTAACCATATCTACACAAAAATTACACGTTTGAGATGCATATTAAATTGCAAATATTTAAACAAACATTTCTTTGATACACTACCAATTTTCATAAGATTAAGTAATTGTATAATTTTCTAAGTCAATTACTTTTATATTACTGACTAATTTGTTCTCTAAGATTATCATTTAGTAATTAATAACACTTCTCATTTGCAACTTATATCTATTTATTCAAAATGATAAAATATTTACTTATCTATACTTAGTTGGAGTAATTTAAAACTATTTGCAAACTATTCAACTTAAATTTTTGAATTCAAGTTATAGGCCTAATACTACCAAACTACTAGACTAGAGCATGTATAACTATTATGCCTAGTTCCTATTATGTCTTTGTTGCTCACCACTTATTTGATGAAATGCCTCAAAGAATCTAACTACCAAACTACACTATACACCAACAATTCTTTCTCAAAGCAATACAACAACAACAACAACAACAACAACAACAACAACAACAACAACACTAGTACACACCATTAACAACATTCACAACAACAACAACAACACTACTAAAGTAACCCATCAACAACATTGATCAACAACAACCCATTCAAAGTGTACTCTTCTCAATGGAACACCAACTTTTTCACTACAACAACCCATTCAAAGTGTTACTTTCCAATTTATCATCTTCTAAATGTGCATTCAATAACCCAATCATTTTTTTAACAACACCCACTTTTCCAATCAACCTAATTTTTACAATACCAACTAAAATGTCAAACTAGCTTAAACATTTCCCAAACCAAACAACAACACTATGTAACCTAGTTCACAACCAAATAGCAACTACTATGTCATGGATTAATTTCATGAGCTAGAATTCAAAAATAGGAAAAAATAACAAAAACGAGCAGAAATTAAATTAAAAAAAAAAAATTGGTGTTTCACCATAAAACTCACCTCAAGGGATGGTTTTGTACTCCACCACCACTAATTTACTAATCCCCAACTTTGATAGATGGAAGAACTACAAAAAAAATAGATAAAAAAATTAGGGTTTTCGGATTTGGGGAAAATAGGAAGAAAACTATGAAAATTAAACTTACCAAGTTGTAGAGGAATGGAATTGATGTTAAACCTTGTTGATTAGAGATTAAGAGTATTTTTTTAATAGATTTGGGTTGGATTTGGGTTGGATTCGGGTTGAATGGGAGAAAGAAAGAAAGGGGAGAGAGAGAGAGAAGTGGCTTTTGTGAAATGAAAAACGGGCTGCTATGCCCGTGTTGCTATAGCTGCTGTCTACCGACCGCCCTCGGACCGCTGCGGTCGGTCAAAAAATTTTAATTCCTGTCCGACCGACGGCGGTCGGCTAAATTAAAAAAAATATATTTAATTAAAATTCATTGAATTATCCCACCGCGTCGGTCGGACAATGTGCTCCAACCGAATTTTGGTCTGAAATTTCGGTCTGAAAATGCTGTATTTTTATTAGTGTGTGACCCCATTGCATCATACTGCGTTCATTTCATCTCATTGCACCGGTTGTTGTGTATTGGGTGACTAAGTGCGACGTTTTGTGTATGTATCATACATTTCTGGTTGTTGATATGTTTCTGGCTCATATCCCTAGTTGTTTATGAGTTTATGGCTTCTTACGTGTTTCCAGCTATTATCTGGCTCTGCCTTTTTATAGTTGAAATAAGGTGAATTTGGTTTATCTATTTTTCTTCTCCCTGGTTAGCATATCTACTTCTTCTAGGTGGCTAGCCAACCCCCACTTAAAAAGATTTTATAACTGTCAGCATGCTAATCGGAGTCCTAACACCCGAAACGACTTCCTAGAGTCGTTTCAACTGCCCAAAGTTAGAACTATCACATCGGATACAATGGCTTCAATAACTCCTGTTTCTTGACCTTCTTACACTATAGAGTACAAATAGGGCCATCTTTTTTTAATTTTTTTTTTCATACTCATTAACAAGTTAATCTATCTACTTTTTGCCTCCTTGATCTTCTCCTTTTCTCTAAAATATGCAAGACGCAAGCAACAGCCATGTCTGGCCTTTTGGATGGTATATCTGAATAAGGAACTGTACATGCTTCACTCTAACTGTAAACGGAAATTCATGTATAAATGATGACCTAGTAAGTTTCGTACTTCATTCTTTAATATTTGGATTTTTTTACCGTAGTTATTTAATTTTTAACTCATTAAACGTTGTACTCTTTGATTATAGTTTTTTCTATGGAACATAGCAAATATTTTACCCGACTATATGATGGTAGTTGTTATCTACAGTGGTGACTTTAGGTTCTTCGTGGAACTCCATATGACACCGTCTTACAAAATACTTCGGCGAGGTTGGTTACGGTTTATTAATGATCACATATTGTTGAAGGCCAAGTTCTCCACTTCTAAATAATTTGTCGGCATCCTGAATATGGTGTATATTTTTGTGTTCATATGATGCCACGAACAAGATGACCTTTCTGAATAAAGAAAACACTTTTTTTAATTAATATATTTATTAAAAATATTATCAATAGAAATGGGTGATATTTTATCGGCGTATAAATGTTGGTGTTCCTGTGTTTACTCTGTCTTATCGTTTAATATACTTAGATATGTTGATAATAGATTCTTGATGCGCTAGAAATTGGTATTTTTTGGCAATGTATAGTTGACAATCGATCATAAGTTGGTAAACAATAAACTATAATTGGATGTATTGATATACTATAGTTGCAAATTTTTTTAGACAACCAGGAATAAAATGTGGTATTTTTTGGCAAAGTATGTTTAGTTGAAAATCTATCGTAAATTGGTTAACAATAAAATTTAACTGGCTGTATTGAGTTGCAAATTTTTTTGGACAACTAGGAATAAAATATGGTATTTTTTGACCAAGTATGTGTAGTTGATAATCCATCATAACGTGATTGACAATGAACTTTAACTGGCTTTATTGATATCAGCAGTTGTAAATTGTTTTGGACAACTAGGAATAAAGTAATGTATAAACTACTATACATGGTCGACACTAAATAGATGTTGGATTTATATTAAATTGAATATTGTCATTTAAGTTGGCTATTCAATCATATACCAAAATTGCATAGACTAAAGACAAGACAATATTTTAAACGTAATGATAACTAGGTGTCGTTTATTAATAGACAACAAAATTAATGAGTAAGCTAAATATATTGAGTGGTAGATAATAGGTCAGTGTGTAAATGTGTCGCGTAAATTAAAGGGTGCACTGCCCAAGTCGCATGTCCCGTCGGATTCAATCAAGGAAAGGGAAAAGTCTCACCAGGAACAGGGTTTAATCATGACTGTTGGACCCTCCCCCCCCCCCCCCATCCTTTCACCTTCTTCAACTATAAATAGGACCACTTTTTACTCCTTTTTTCTGAAAATTCCAACTAAAAAATCTCAACTTTTCTTAAGCTTTTTTCTGCACAACAATGGCGTATCCACCCACCTAAGATGCACTCCTCATCCGTCAAGCACTTGACCTTCTCATTCGAATAATGAATGAGGATAGACAGAGGCAAGAAAGGAACATTGGCACATTGCACGTATGCTTCGTATAATGTGCCGCCGCATCGGTATCAACCCCGACGACCTCATCACCCCCCATGGTTCCCCCATAAGTTCAAAAATATATTTTAAGTATTTCTAATATTTTAAGTTAGTTTAAGTACTTATGCATTTTATTTTTTGTAATTTTGATCTAGGAAAAAGAGCTTTCTGATTAAAGAAAGCTCTTTATTATATAATTATTTAAAAAAACATGAATGAAATTGGATAAATTTTGCTGTCGGCGTACTAATTTTGGTATTGCTATTGTTTTAATTTTTTGTTTCAACTTTCTCATGTTTCTGCTGGGTTTCATCGAAAAAGATGACTGGATCTGTTCGAAGTGAATAATAGACCTACTGAAGTTTATAAACAACTAAACATGGAGACCAGGACAAACTAAAGTGTTTAGATAACTAAACAACTAAACATAAGAGACTCGAGATTTCAGACGTAGATCTGATGAACTTGATAATAAACAAATTGAAGTTTATAAACAACTAAACATAAAGGCATGGAAAAAGTTACGGTACAATTGCCAAAATCACCGTGGATTCTAAATCGATGTGGATTTCTAAAGTAGTTGATAATCAAATATTTTAGGATTGACAATCATCACTGCTAAACTTGATATAATGACTGAGACAACACTTCTTTTAATGAAATAATTATGACATCACACAATTATAACATTGGGTATGTTGTTTTTGTAATTGGTGAATTATAAAAATAAAATATACATGACTCTGCGTCAATTCATTCGAATTGTAAATGGCTGACCTTTTATGGTTTATCATCGACTGAAGTAATTAAGGATTAAATTGAAGCGTTAATGCATATAAATTCGTTTAAGAAGCCTTAAACATATAAATAATTTATTACAAAAGGTGGGTAGTTTTTTTAATCCATATAAATAAATCAAAGAATTAGTTGTTTGTCATGCTACGATTTTCTTCAATGTCTTCAGGAATGAGGCATTGTTGTACCACGACCTTATCATTTGTATACGTTAACTAACGAACGTAATCCAATGTTATTTATCATTATTATAGTGTTAGGCTGTATTAATCCATATAATGGAATCAAAGCATTGCTCGCTTCTCACATTACGATCTTCTTCCATGCTTAGAGAAAGAGGTCTTGCTTTCTCAGAACCTTAACACTAGTATATCTTGTATCATATAAGTCATCTAATGTCACTCCTTATCAATGTCATTGACCGTTATTAAATTACATTATGCAACAACTTTGTCATGTGCGTGATTTTCTAGTTCGTAGACCATTAAATTATCCCTTAATGGTGTTTAATATAAGTATTTTGTATTAATTTAATGGAAACTATACGTGTATATTATTAACCCGAGCAATGTTGACAATCAACAATAGTGTAAATTTCCATCGTTGATAATATATCCGTCAAGCCAAAATCATCTACATATACCCTAGAGCCCAAACCCCAAACTTCAAGCGCGTGGACCTTAAATTCCAAATCCCAAATCTCAAACCCTAAATGCTAAACGCGCACGTGATAATATCCTGAACGGTAAAATTATCACACCCCCATGTTTAATATGAGTATAATAGACCAAATTGAGGCTAATTAGCGTCTTTCAATTACTTTAGTCTTTATGCCTAAATGGGAATGGTCGGTCTACTTAATTTTGTTAATATGATAGTAATTTAATTATTTTTTTATTACTATTGGTTAAATTTAACTAACCGACTATATGTGGTAGACAATCAATACTACAACAGAATCAAAAAAGATGGAGAAGAACAATTTCAATAGACTTGCAGTAGTGGAGGATAAAAAATAGAACTGAAAATAATATTACCAATATATATCAGAAAGATCTAATCAAAAACACAATTGAAACTACATTACATGATCAGTTGTAAACTAATATTAACCATAGGAACATTAATTAAAACGTCTAATACATTAAACATAAACAACAACTAACAGAAAACTAGTTTGATGCATTTGGTGAATTTGGTGGAGTTTCTTCAACCATATCCTCTTCCTCTTCATCATTTGAAAAATCAGCCATGGCATTTGGTGAACCTGGTGGACTTGCAACTTCCTCTATGACATTTTCCGCGTGTGCTGGTGGTGCACCAATTGCATCGAGTCTTGTGTTGATCGCTTTGATTGCTGTGTTCCTCTCTTGCAGCTCTGCTTAGATATTGTCTTCAAGTTTCTTCAGCATTGAAAACAATTCTTCTACATCAGTTTGCAAAGTGGCTAACTCCCAGTAGATATCACGCTTGTTGGATGGTCCGGCCATTTTGGAAATTTCTTTTGATAGTTTGATGGTAGTTTGATTGCAGAAAAATTTGTGTTGAAAATGGAATGAGAAAAGCACAAACTGTTGAGGGGTTTATATAGAAATTTTATTTGAAGAGTTGCAAAGGTTAGTGAAGAGTTTCAAATGTTAGTGAAAAGATACAAATTAAATGGAAGGGTCACTTTTTAATTAATAATTAGGCGCCTTTAATCAAGTCAGTTAATTTCAAAAAAAGTAAAACTGCCATGACATGACAATTCTTACTTTGGGCAGTGCACTAATTACCTACTCTGCCACACTTCACATCGCCTATTGTCTACCGCACCATCTACTTAACTTATTAGGTAAGTTACACGTCTATAATATACGTCACCTATTTTATAGTTGTTTGAAATATTTTTTTTGTCTTTTAGTCTATGCACATTTTGTTTATGCTCGAATAGCGTCCAACTTATACTAATACAATATTTTTGATATTTCAAGTATAAATCAAACAACTATAAGTATCGATCATGTTAAGTAGTTTATTATTTTATGCCTAGCTGTCCAAAAATATAAAATTGCCACTACACAATATTTAGCTTTAAGTTTATTATCATCTTATTATAATAAACAATCAACTGCTACGGTTCACAAGAATTTATAAACTATTTAGGTATCAACTATAGGATGCATCATCCGCTTCATAAAACTGTTCCTCAGCATCCTCACCATTTTTCATCAGCACTTCATTATCATTCACAGTGGCTTCCCTTGTAACCTTGGCAATGGTGGCATCAATTGCATTGGCATTGGCATTGGCATCAACTTCATTGGCCCTAATTTCAATTGCATTGGCATTGGTGGCATCAATTGCATTGGCATTAGCATCAACTGCATTGGCATTGGTGGCACTGACAATAGCATCCACTTCAGCATCAACTGTAGCAACTACTTCTTCAAATCTACGCTTCTTTCTCAGAATGAAGTGCTCCTTACAGTGGTACCACAATATATTATCTTCCTCTTCCTATGCGTCATCAACCACGCAGAAGGACAACAAAAACATTTGCATATTATCATTTTCGATTTAGGAAGTGGGCGATACGTTTTTGTATTTCTATGAGAAGCTCGACAGAACCCACGATTCCCAGTAGTAAGTCGTCGGCATATCGCGCGTAACAAATCCTTATTAAGTCATAGGTTTTTAAAGGGGCCAGCTTACGGGTACTCCTCACTGAATAAGGTTTCAACCTTATTATATTTGACCGGCTCGCCGGGGGGGCGTGGCTTGAGGCTTCTCAGCCGCAGGAACAGGGAACGAATCCTCCAAAAATGGAATGAGTTCGCAATTAATTCCGCTAGCATCTTAGCAACATCAACCAATTTGTCCTCCATTGCTATCAGCCTATCTAGCACAACCCCCAAAGAATGACCACCACTAGAAGGACCTGCACTTTCACCAAAATTCGTGTACGAGCTCCACCAATATCTTCATCACCTCTTGCATCTTCTTCTCCATCTACATCCATATCACCTTCACTAGCAAAATTAAGAACAGTCTTCTTGATGGTTGTGGCCCACTCAAATTCAGCCCAAAGGGCATCAACCAACGCATCCTCAACTACATCTTTATAGGGCACATATAAATCCTCCCACCCGATCGCACCTCTTTCTTAGTATGGAATAAGTAAGGGGCGCACGATCTGGATAGAAGTTAAGCAAATTAATACTAGTTTCTTACAAATTAAAAAGATATTTAAAGTTAGCTAATTTAATGACATGAAAATAACGCAACATTACCTTAATTTTATCTTCTCCTTTCGAGGAATAGATCGAAGGATTTAGGCACCCTTTTTCTGTACCATTTGAGAATATGAGGGCATGGCATAGGAGACTGATCTATCAGTGCAACTCTGACACGACCCAGATTTTCGGCTAGGCCGTGCGGGCACCCAACATTCTCCCCTAGACCCATTGGGCGAACCCTTTTGAATTGAATTCACAAAAATAAACATAAAATCAACTTTTAGATAAGAAATAAGACCTAAAGAGACACGAACATAGCTACACATAAGCTGTACAGAAGAAGTTACAACTGACTACTCAATGTACTAGGTTTAGGGCTATCCAGACAGACATCTAAGAATACAAATGAAGTATAAACATCTCCTGAAGGGAGCAAAATAAAACTGAGATAACAAACATAAAACAGGTGGTCATCCTGAATAAAAGCTGGCTCACCTTGACAGCTGAAGTCGTCTTTGCTCCTTAACAACGTGACGAACTTCAAACATGGAGCGAACCTGCCGAAACGAAATAAATAGACACGAAACAAACAACAAACAAGGGTGAGTCAAAAGGACTCAGTAAGTGAGGGCAGACTAGCCACCTCAAAGAATAGGATAGCTAGCCAGTGAGAAGAAAAGCAGATAAACCAAATTCACCTTATCTCAACAACAAAAGGCAGAGCCAGATAATAACTGGAAACACGTATGGAAACATTTATAAACAACCAGGGTTCATAAGATAGAATATATGGGTATCCCGAACATATCAACAATCATAAATACATGGCACATGCACAAGACATCACACTATAGTCACACAATACGCAACAATTGATGTAATGAAATGCAATGAATGCAGTATGATGCAATAGGGTCACATGTGCCAAACAAATGGAGCAGAATCCTCCTACCCTCCATATAATGCAAGGAGCAAAATCCTCCTACCCTCCATATAATGCAAGGAGCGGAATCCTCCTACCTTCAATATGATGCAAGGAGCGGAATCCTCCTGCTCCTAAAGCGGAATCCTCCTACTCTCAATATGATGCAAGGAGCGGAATCCTCCTGCACTCAGTATATGACATAGCAGCCTATAACCAGAAAACATAATACATATGAATGTGGTATCATGCAATAATAAACCTTCACCGGCGCGGGACTGTCATCGACTACCGGTATATGCTATAATGACCCTTCACCGGTGCAGGACTCTCATCGACTACCGGGAAGTATATGTCGAGTTCAAAACAAGAGTACAATGCTCATATGCTCAATGCAATATCAACAACAGGGCGTAACATATAATATACAATGTAAATATAAGGCTAAGGCATAATAAGTACGCATATCGGCAGCTATACACGTAAGGAACACGTGGTAGGATATCCACAAGGCCAAAGGCCACCAAAGAAATGGATATAATCACTTACCTTATTCCAAAGTGCTACTCAACAACCTCTTTATCTTTTAGGTTGACTGCCAAACAATCCCGCTCTATTCAATAAGCAGAAAAAAATATGTCAAGTTGGTCTAAAGGCTTCATTCCTTACATCTTAGAACAATCCGGATAGGAACCCGACACCCTATTCGCATACGGGATACGCAGTCCAGGCCTATGTACAGGGTTCAAAGTCGCATAACCTAACCCTAAATAAATTACATTTACGGGTTGCCCATAACTCCCTGAGTACGAATATATAATCAATTTCATTATCGGGGTCCAATTAACCTTTTAAACTATCAGTTTCATTTATTAGAACAATGTCTAATATCTCAATTTCTACCGTAAAAACATATTCAAACACACATAATAAACTGAAATAATAAATTAACATCATTACCTGAATATTTCGGGGTGAAAATTCTATCTTTTCCTTCTCCTTTCCCTTTTCTTTCTCTGTTTTCTGGATTTTTTTTTATGCGTTTCAGTTTCTTCGCGATGTTTCTGTTCTATTTTTCTTCTAAGCTTCGAAATGACGCTTTATGGATATATACAATCACATTCCACCGCCCTTATTTTTATTTCCTTTTCTTCTTCTTTTTTTTTTTCTTTCCTTTTCCTTTAAAACTTGCTGCTACGATAAAAACTAAAACAGAATCCTACGAAATTAGAAATAATTTTAAATTTTTCATACAAGTTATACAAAATTTATGTGTCATACTCGTTAAGGTGGATCTCAAATCGGATTTTTGAAACTCAAGATGCGAATTAAACAGAAAAGATCAAATTATTAACTTTCGGCATTTTAGCGGAAACTATCCGAACGACCTCGAAATTCACTTTCCAAAGTTCACACAAGTCACAAATAATCATACGAACCTAATGACGCTTTCGGAATTTGAATCGGAGCTCATTCACAAAAATCGAGCTCGAAAACCTCTTTTTAAAATTTACCAATAACGGAAACTGATACCTTCTTCCGATACCTACCAAACGAAGTCTGATTTAGTTCAAATGATCTTTCGAAGATTTTAAAATTATCGGCACACCAATCGGAGTCCTTACTCCCGAAACGACTACCTAAGGTCATTTCAAGCTTTCCTTCCTACGACAGGAAATACTTCATTGACCCAGGTCTAAGATGAAAGATTTAATCGGAGCATGAAAAATAAAAAATTAATAATCAACTAACTATTGGTTTATTGTAGACTTACCAAAAATACCCAGGGGAACCCAAAAAAAAAAAAAAAAAAGCATATCCGGGTGCTTTTCCTTTCTCACTGAAGGTTTTATAATGCTTGGCCAAGACAAGCTCGTGCTCAGATATTCAATCGTCAGCTCAAAGCAGAACCTGCCCTATGGATACTTGGAGAAGAACTCCAGATCATCAACCATGCAAATCCACTCCTTCAGAACTGACTTTGAGGTATCTTTTGCAATCAATATGGTGTGGACAAACCACAAAAGGCACATCTTCAACTGTTCCTCTTTGCTAAATCTTCTTCTGGTTTCCAAATACCTCAAATGCTTCCCAGATGTCACTTTAATATTTACCTCAGTGGAGGGTTTCCAAGTTAGTTTTTCATACAATTTCTTACCTTTCTTCATAACCTTATCCTTTGCTTTATCGCTAGGTTTTACCCCACACTTCAAACCAGTCATAAGAGCAAACTTCATAAGCCCAAAACAAGTTGGCTTCCCATTAATCAAGAACCAAACCTCGCGATGCTTTTTATCCTTTATTCTACGCAGAAGTAGGGAGTGGACCATCTTTCCATTGAAATGCCAAAATCGGGACATTTTAAGGAACTTCCCAAACGCAGATTCCTTAAATTTATTTTCTAATTTCAACTCTTTCAACAACTTTTTGAATTCATAAAACTTTTAAATGCTAGATCAAACAGATATCTTCAACGGGAATAAAGGAATTTCATCAAGCCAAGTTGAAAGTCCATACCTTCAAACGTTGACTTCCTAGATGCATTGGGGAAATGATAAATGGTCTGACTCATACTTAGGCTCCTTGGCTTCATCCCATTCTTGATCAGTTTCTTCATCGCTTTCTTCTTCTTCACCTTCTTCTTCTACACCTTCTACTTCAGTTTCTTCTTCAGCTTTTTCTTCTTCTTCACCACTTTCATCTTCTCCTGATTGCTCTCCATTTCCTTTCTCATGAGTAGCAGAACTTTTTCCATCATCATCACCACCATCATCCCTGCTTTACATACCTTTCCCTGCAACGGAGAGTTCATTCGCTTGAAAAGCGTCGATTTCTACCAAAAGATCTTCAGTTTGGGGTTCAAGTCGGGCCTCTTCAACGACAATATCTTTTACAGAGTGATCCTCTATGGTCTTTTCTATCTGGGTTCTTTTTACCAACTTCAGCATCTATTAAACCAGTTTCATCAACTGGAGATTGATTGTAATCTACTTCTGGATTTTCATCACTTTCAGGAATTCCACCACTTGTGGATATCTGAGGTTCTTTTTCACCAACTTCAGCATTCATTAAACCAGTTTCATCAATTGGAGACGGATTGTCATCTGCTGCTAGATTTTTATCACTTTCAGGAACTCCACCACTTGTGGATTGATTGTCATCTGCTTCTGGTTGTTTCTCAAGTTCGACAACTTTAGTTTCATCTCCTCCACCACTTGGACATTGATTTCTATCTTCTTCAGATTGCTTCTTCGTATGCTATTCCTAGCCCTTGGAGGAGCCGTAGTCAACAACTTAGGTCTTGTCATTACTTTATCTACATATAGAATCAGTAAAACAGGCAAATTAATAAATAAAATAAAAACCACAAATTGGAAAGAACAATAAACAAAAATCAAATAACTTCGAAAAATACCATTGACGTTTCTTCATAAGTTATAAAACTCATAGAGAACCAAAATTTTATTTCTAACGAAATTACGGTTTCTCACCTGACGAAGTTGGGTTTTATTCAAAATTCTTCAACCGCTACTTCAAATCTTCAAAGAACGCAAGAAATTTGTTATAAAAAACTTTTTATAAGGCAATATTTGAGAGAAAAAATAGGGAAGAACTTCCAGTCGAAAAAAATTGGGAGAGGATGAAGGGAAAGTGGTTAAATTTGTGTGAAACCTATTTTTTTAGTTTTTACCCGTTTGGATGACCCGGTTTTATTTGATTTATATACTTTTCAATAATATTCACTTTTTCCCATAATTTTTTCATATTTCTAATTAGTCCCTCGACCCCCCCCCCCCCCCCCTCTTAAACTCACTTAAGATTTTTCACTACAAAAATAAATAAATAAAAAAGAGATCATTTTTTTAAACTTGAGGGGGTCTTTTACCTAGATCTTCTCATGAAACTCAATGGCTAAAGTTGGCAAATTATGGTTATTTACTCTTAATTCTCCATGTGGTGCTATATTATGGAGACTTATTGCAGCAAATAGGAAAGATATGACCAATCAATTGAAGGGCTGGTGTTGTTAGTAACTATACAGAATATGGTAATTTAAATTAAAGAAAATAGCATATTAATTATAACAATGCAGACCTTTTGATAATTAGCTTATAACTCCTGCATATATATGTGATGGAGAGAAGCATAAAATTAAAGAAATTAAATTTAACATGATATTCAAGTCCAAGATATGCCACCTCAAAAACCAAGAACCAAGAATAAGTCTCTCAAGTAGATTTATTAGCAGCAAATGAAAAAAATGTAAATCCTACAAAAATATTATGTAGTAGTAAAATTTTACAGGGTTTCTACACTTCTACCTAAAGATTAAAGGAACGGTTAGAATTTGAATGTTAGAATTCGAAAATTCCGAGGCAATAAGCAACTGCAGTAGCGAAAGACATTGAATGTTGTTGAATACATGGTGTTGGAAATTGGATTCGGGCCACCCATGTGGGTCAGCCCGAACCCATATCTAATAATATATATATATATATATATATATATATATATATATATATATATATATATATATATATAATGTGTTATATAGATTATTGGATTTATAAATAAAATGGGGAAAGGAAAAGACACGACTGTTAGGATTTTTCCCAAACAGTTGTGTCCAATCAGGAGTATAAAATATAGTTTCTGATTGGCAGAAACTAACGTGAATACTCCTGAAAAAATAAATCATTCCCTTCTTCCTCCTCCAACAAGAAAGACAAATTCTCCCTTCTTCAAGTGAAGTACTTCAATGGAAGATTCCTTGGAAGAGTGGTCTTCTACGAATTGGAACAAACTCTGTAACCAGGTACGATTTAGACTGTGAATAAATCTTTACAATTCGTGTTTCAAACATGTGATTGTATTGTAGACTAGTGAAACAAATACGGTTAGACCCTGGGCGAACTGTGTGTTCATGGATTGTGTGTAATTCTTCATTGGTATCAGAGCCCGAGTTATTTTATTTCCGGTCTTATTCTTGCTTCTTGAAAACCACTGCCTGGGTTGAGTCTCGGTTCACTGTTTCTATTTTCCTTCTTCTTTTTTTTTTTTTTTTTTGGACGTGAAAAGCCTAGTTTGTAATAACAGGAACTAGACGAAGTGTCAAAGTTCAAGAGATGGCAATGCATTTTGAATATCTCTCAAAAAATAGTTTCTACTTGTCTATGTGGCAGATGTTGTCATCTTTATGATAATAATTGTGATCACATATTTGCTTTGTGTACAATTTGTATGCATTATGTGGAGACAATATCAAACAACAATGCATTTCATGTGTGTTTTAAGGCATAAATTTTGGTCTAAGATTGGTTCTCGTGAAATTCCTTTTCCTATTCATGAAACAAATTGGTTAGTTTCATAGTAGGTGAATACCAATCTTTTCTCTACAAACTAAAAGCTTAGCAGATTCTTTTCCCAAAACTGAGAAGTCAGTTTCTTTTATGCCCTTGCCTTACCATTATTTTGAAGCCATCACGATGGGGAAATAGCTAGAAAACCTTTGAAGAAAGGCGTTGTTTAGTTTTTATCCTTTTTTTTAATTTCTAACCGGATAAGAAACAGCGTATTGGCGCTTAGTTCCTTTTTTTGGTCTTTCTGTTGGAAAGAAACTTATGGCAGAAGTCTTGTTCTTGAAAATGAAAAGATCATGAGGACTTCATTGTTGATTAATGCTTCAAAGTGACAGCTTAGTTCCTGATTTCTAGCATCGTGTTTGTTTAGTAACTTAGCATTATGTGTTAGTTGGCTATTTTGTAGTGGATCATGGTAGAATTAGTGGGAACATGTTTATCCACTTTTCTCTTAGTTATTTGCTTATTTTTAGCTAAGTTTAGTTAGTTGTAAGCCTATATAAAAGGCCCCTGCTGTAGTTTTTCAAATGGCAATTAAGTAGACTTCAAAATACTCTCTTTTCACTTTCCTTCTTTAATTTCATTCTCCAACAATAGTGTGGTATCAGAGCTCAGGAACAGTAAAACTCGAGAAAAGTCCAGTGAGACACACGAAATTGAGAGGAAGTCATGGCAAACAACAACGCAAATTCTTCATCTCAGCCTCTGATTCCTATATTTAAAGGGGAAAAATATCACCTTTGGAGTCTTAAAATGAAGACAATGTTCAAATCTCAGGAGCTATGGGATTTGGTGGAGACGGGATATGTTGAGCCAAATCCAGCACCGGCTCAACCTGACCAACAGTTGCGGGAAACTCGCAAAAAAGATGCGAAGGCACTATTTCTCATCCAATCGGCACTGGATGATGAAATTTTTCCCAAAATTGCAACAGCAACAACCTCCAATCAAGCTTGGGAGACTCTAAAGCAAGAGTATTTGGGCGACAAGAAGGTAATTACTGTGAAATTACAAACACTCCGTCGTGAATTTGAAACCTTAGCCATGAAAGAAAAAAACCCATGCAAGAATTTATGTCTATGGTGTCTGGAATTGTTAATCATATGAAAACATATGGTGAAAGTGTTAGTAATGAAACTGTTGTGAGTAAGGTATTGAGAAGTTTAACAAAAAGCTTTGATCATGTTGTTGCTGCAATTGAAGAGTCTAAGGACCTTTCTACTTACAGTTTTGATGAGCTAATGAGTTCATTGTTAGCTCATGAAGTTCGGATCAGTAGGTCCTACGAAAAAGTAGAGGAAAAAGTTTTTCCGGTGAAGAGGGAGCCTCTTAACAAAGGAAAATCAGAATTTTCAAGTGGCCGAGGAAAAGGAAGAGGCGACTATCGTGGTCGAGGTCGTGGCAGCGGCAGAGGAAGAGGCCAATTTGGTGATCAACGTCAAAACAAAAACAACATTCAATGTCGATATTGCAAGAAGGTGGGCCACATAGAAGCTGATTGTTGGACCAAGCAGAGAGATGAGCAAAAGCAGGCAAATTTTATAGAGGAAGCTGAAGAGGGCAGTAAGTTGTTCATGACCCAATCTGGAACCAATGATGTCACTCTTAATGAAGTGTGGTTCATGGACAGTGGGTGCTCAAACCATATGTCCGAAACAAAGTCGCTGTTTAAAGAACTTGACGAGTCTCAGAAAAGTGAGGTTCGACTTGGAGACAACAAGCAAATGAAGGTTGAAGGAAAAGGTACAATTGCCATTGAAACCACACAAGGTAATGTAAAGCTTCTCCACGATGTGCAGTATGTTCCAAACTTAGCTCATAATCTGTTAAGTGTTGGACAATTGATGAATGGTGGTTATTATATTGTGTTTGATGATGGTTGTTGCTCTGTTTATGATAAGAAATCGGGGCAAAACATTGTCAACATTAGTATGACACAAAATAAAATGTTTCCTTTACAAGTCTCTGGTGTAAAAAGTTGTGCTTTAGTTGCTAAAACTAATGACACAAATTTGTGGCATCTAAGGTATGGGCATCTGAATGTTAAAGGGCTTAAACTGTTGGGTCAAAAAAATATGGTTATTGGGTTGCCTAAAATAGACGGTCTTGACTTTTGTGAAGGGTGTGTCTACGGGAAGCAAAGTAGAATCTCATTTCCCATTAACAAGGCTTGGAGAGCATCAAGCTGTCTTGAATTGGTGTATGCTGATGTTTGTGGTCCAATGAGTGTTGAATCCTTAGGTGGAAGTCGCTATTTTTTGTTGTTCACTGATGACTATAGTCGAATGAGTTGGGTTTATTTCTTGAAATTCAAATCTGAAACTTTTGAGAATTTCAGGAAATTCAAGGCGCTAATAGAGAAGCAAAGTGGGTATTCCATAAAGGCTCTCCGTTCGGGTAGAGGTGGCGAATTTACTTCTAATGAATTTAATGATTTTTGTGAAAAAATGGTATTCACAGAGAGTTGACAGTACCACGCACACTGGAGAAAAATGGAGTAGCCGAGCGAAAGAATCGAATAGTGGTTGAAATGGCTCGAAGCATGATGAAAGCAGCAGATCTTCTAAAGAAATTTTGGGCAGAAGCAGTAGCGACAGCGGTGTATCTTCTCAATATGTCACCGACAAAGGCAGTTATGAATCGAACCCCATATGAAGCTTGGAAGGGCAGGAAGCCGCGGGTAAGCCATCTGAAAATTTTTGGCTGTTTAGCATATGCTTTGGATACTTCTCCATCTCGTCATAAACTTGATGTAAAATCAGAAAAATACATTTTTGTGGGTTATAGTACTCAATCCAAAGCGTATAAGCTATATAACCCGATGAGGGAAAAGTTATTATAAGTAGGGATGTCAAATTCAATGAAACAGAATCTTGGGCTTGGAATGATAGCATTACTTCTGCACCAGTAAAGTCTTTAGTCCCAGAAAGTGAATCCGAGACACCTGTCGCTGAAGCTTTAGCACCAGCACCACCTGAAGAACTTGAAGAGACTTCAGCAGAGCCAATTCAACTAAGAAGGTCAACAAGGGAGAAGAAACCAAATCCCAGATATTCTAGTAACATGTTTACTTCTTGTCAATTTGCTCTTACTGTTTCAGATCCCATACACTTTGGCGAAGCAGCTGAAAAAGAAGAGTGGCAGCAAGCAATGGTGGAAGAGATGAATGCTATCCAAAAGAATGAAACCTGGGAATTGGCTGACTTGCTGGAGGGAAAGAATGTTATTGGCCTGAAATGGGTGTATCGCACAAAGTACCAAGCTGATGGAACAGTTCAGAAGCACAAAGCTCGGTTAGTTGCAAAAGGGAACGCTCAACAACAAGGAGTTGACTTTGATGAAACATTCTCTCCTGTAGCACGCTTTGAAACGGTAAGAACTCTCTTAGCTCTTGCTGCTCAACTTTCTTGGCCTGTGTACCAGTTTGATGTCAAGTCGGCCTTCTTAAATGGAGAGTTGGAAGAAGAAGTTTATGTTGCTCAACCTGAAGGCTTTGTCGTGACCGGAGAAGAAAGTAAAGTGTACAGGTTAAAAAAGGCTTTATATGGCCTAAAGCAAGCCCCGCGAGCATGGTACAGTAAGATTGATTCTTATTTTCTGGAAAATGGATTTGAAAGAAGCAAAAATGAGCCAACTCTCTACGTAAAGAAGCAAGTAAAACTGATTTCTTGGTGGTGTGCCTTTATGTAGATGATATGATTTATATGGGCTCTTGTGAATCTCTTATCGCTGAATTTAAGTCTTTCATGATGAAAAAATTTGAAATGACAGACTTGGGGTTGTTGCACTATTTTCTTGGTCTTGAGGTTAAACAAAGTTTAGATGGCATTTTTGTCTCGCAAAGAAAATATGCAACTGATCTTCTTAGGAGATTCAATATGTTAGGTTGTAAGATGGCTTCTACACCTATGAATGTGAATGAGAAGCTCATATCGGATGATGGTACAGGTTTGGCGAATGCCCGATGCTTTAGAAGCATAGTTGGTGGTCTGAATTATTTATCTCACACTAGGCCTGACATATCATTTTCTGTTAGTGTGGTTTCCAGATTCATGCATAACCCAACAAAGCATCATCTTAGGGCAGTAAAGCGGATTTTGCGATATGTTGCCGGAACTGTTGATTATGGAATTTGGTACTCTAAAGTATCAGATTTCAGATTGTTTGGTTTCACAGATAGTGATTGGGCAGGTTGTCTAGATGATAGAAAGAGTACATCTGGATATATTTTCTCTCTTGGCTCAGGTGCTATATCCTGGAGTTCGAAGAAGCAAGAAAATTGTGGCCTTGTCGTCATCCGAGGCAGAATATGTTGCTGCCACTGTATCAGCTTGTCAAGCCGTTTGGCTAAGAAGGTTACTTTCTGATATGTTTCAACAGCAAGCTGCTGCAACTGAAATTTTCTGTGACAACAAAGCATCTATTGCAATGACAAAGAATCCGGCCTTTCACAGCAGGACAAAGCATATCGACATTCGGTACAATTTCATCCAAGATCTGGTATCAAGTGGAAGCATTATGTTGAAGCATTGTGGCACAAATGAACAAGTTGCTGATGTTCTAACCAAAGAACTTCCAGTTGGCAAGCATGAGTACTTCAGATTACATATGGGAGTGACAAGCTTTGAAGCAGGGGGGAGTGTTGATTAATGCTTAAAAGTGAGCTTAGTTCCTGATTCTAGCATCGTGTTTGTTTAGTAACTTAGCATTATGTGTTAGTTGGCTATTTTGTAGTGGATCATGGTAGAATTAGTGGGAACATGTTTATCCACTTTTCTCTTAGTTATTTGCTTATTTTTAGCTAAGTTTAGTTAGTTGTAAGCCTATATAAAAGGCCCCTGCTGTAGTTTTTCAAATGGCAATTAAGTAGACTTCAAAATACTCTCTTTTCACTTTCCTTCTTTAATTTCATGCTCCAACATTCATGAGCAATGGAAATCAATGCTCAAATCATTTCACTTTATGTGTAGTGAGATGAATATCCTTTTCTTTAGTTTTTTTCAGAGTATTTTTTTTCTTTTGTAAAGCCTTTCATAAAACAAATATGTTTGTTTTTTTTTTTTTTTGGTCATTTCTCATGACTCACTACAACTCATCTTAAATGTGTAAGAGTAAAAGTGTTTACACTTTCTCTTTAATTTACCAGATCATATTCACATTACAAGTTCATCTATATATGTACTTATATTAATGTATGCAGTGAAAGGTGTTCATGTATTCCTAAGCAAAGGTTCTGAATTGTTTAGAACTCTAGTAGTAACCGTTGGGAAGAAAAAACTAATATGAAAGCATGTGTTGTTTTTTTGAGAATTTTCTAGCTCTGATGTTATCAGTATTTGTTATAAAAAAAAATTCATGGTCCATTATGATTACTTTGATTATTTGTCTCTGTGACATTTAGATTTAATGCTCCATGTTATTTTATTTATTGTTATTTAATTAGCCTTGAATATTAGTAACTCCAGACATGTTCCTTTAATAATTGATTATGTTAGGTTTATTGAGTATTAGAATTTGGATGATGATTGGGAACATTGTGAACTTTCTATTCCGGATCTTATATGAAATAAATATTAACATAATTAAATTATTTTAAGAAATAGTATGTATATGAATTTTAGGCTCTAGACAGTACATAGATCTCTCCCTAAGTTTATACTAGTTTATATCAATGTGTCAACTGCTACAAGAATATTGTCCTGAGCTTAGTAAATTTTTAAGGGTGGCAATAAAATCCAGTATGTCCTAAAAGAGTAAGAGGTTCATGAGACTCTAGATATGTCTGTGACGTCTCCTGAAAGTGGCTTTACATTCTATTATAGCTAATACATTATGACATCTTTGACCCAAATTATGAAATTATTCTAAGTTAGTTACTTATATTCCATATAAGTTATGGTTAGATGAAAATCAAATTGTTTTCTACTATTGGGTTTTGCTGCCACTGTACATTAAGTTATTTTCTCACATGAAAAACTGGTTCCAAGGGGAAGGGCATGTATCAAGTTGTGATACTATTTTAGTCTAATATTTATATATTCAAAAGTGAACAACATAACAGTGGCATAGTAACTGAAATTGGATCACGATGTTACATTGTTAGCGAATGTTATTCCTAAATAGGGTGAGATAGGTTAAGACTTGTCTCTTCATGAAAATGTGGACCAAATTGCTTCCGCTAATGACAGTCAAATGGATTTGAAGAAAAGTTACTTTTGTGATAATGGATTTGTTCCATGTAACAACAAGATGACTAAAAGAATTCATTCAATATTGCTGGTCCCAGTGGGAGTAACTATCAATTGATAAATCAATTTTATCAATCTCAACCTCGACGAATGAGCCGTCTACATATTCTCCATCATCGATTTGAGATCGAAGGGGAAGCATAAATAGTTACTCCACAAGATGAATAAGAGCAATGAAAAATAAATGAAGCTCTTAAATGCCCTGCTAAGGATAAGTACCTAGAACAATGGAACATGAAATAGAGTTAGTAACGGGTCATAGCGTCATTGAGAACAAAGGGGTTCTCAAAATACGTGAAAGACTTAATGTAGTATCGAAAAAAATATGGGTGAATCCTTGAAGTTCAGATTTCAAGAGATCGTTCCAAGGGATTATTGTCTCTTTCAGAAAAATCTTATATTAAGAAATTTTCATGAACGATTTAATATGCAATAGTGCAAACCCATTAATACTCCTATTTCTAGAGCCGAAGTTTCAAGTGGGAGGATGTGTCCTCGTGAATCCACAAGAATATAATTTATGTCTCTTGAAACTTGATATCTGTTATTCTAGTTAGTGGATATCAATCTGACTTAGAAAATGAATACTCGAAAGCAGTTAAAGGATACTGAGGTATCTCAAAGTCACATGGGATTATCTTTGTAATGTAAAGGAAATGATCTACAACTCAATGGCTATACTTACGATGATTGAGAAGGATTTAGATGAGAGAAAATCTATCTGAGTATGTCCTTCTTTGCTAAACAATAGCGATGTGTATATTGTTTGTGTAGCAAGAGAAAATCATCAGCCTTATTTATAAAGAAAGCTGAATTTGTAGCGTTTTCAGCAACTGTGCAAGAAGTTGTTTGGCTTAAACGTCTTTATGATAAATTTGGGTGTGTTGGATAGCATGCTATTGATGACACTGACAATCAAGTGTGATAATCAAGTCTCAATGGCTTACACAAAAGTCTCAAGTATCATTGGAAGCCAAAACATATTGATATAAGTATAATTTCCTTAGAGACGTAGTTGTATATAGAAAAGTGAACATGAAATACATCTCTACGCATTATATAATAGTATATTCGATAGTGCAACCCGTAGCATTTGGTGCTTATGAATGATATGTGAGGTCATTGGGTTTGCGTAGATGTCGATGTATTTATATCTAAAAACTTTCCCAAGCATGTTCACATAAAACTACATTATTTGAAGTTTATGTAGTTGAAGCCTAAATTACTTATTGTTGGTTCATATACATAGAACGATTTAAGTTTAGTACATAAATTAGAAGTATGTCGGACAGACAAAAAGATTGGCCTATTCACATAGGCAATCACCTCTATTGTCTAGGTGACTAGTAGGGATGAGACTATTATAAACTTATTATTATCAGAAGTGATAATAACAGAGAGCTTGAAGTTTATAATAAGAATGTCGCTTATTTTTTAGTTAATCATATTTGATTAAATGAGTTTGTCTTAATGCCAGATGTGACTTCTGAAGGATAAAATGTATGAGTAGATTTGTGAACTCAAAGTTAGACATAGGTTGTCTGAACTATCATCTGCACAGTATTTAATTTACGAAAGACATACGCTCCACTGGAAAAGAGTCAATACTGTGATACATGATTCATACCACGTATGCATAAAGTTACCTATGGGCAATACAAGTTTAATCTCTACTTGTTTATCGTGTGAAGCCTTGAAAATTATAAGTAATTTTCTTTCTTTGTACCCTCATGATTTTGACCAGTTTCTTGAGCTATCTTAGGGTGTTGCCTATAGATCATGAATGATTCGGTCTAGCGGGACATTTCTAGAAAAGCAAGTCAGACTGAGATTTAGAGATTCTTGAGATGAGGAAGATCATTGAATAGTATATATCACATTAATTGTGTTCGTTGGCGCGCCCATTATGTTCGTCTTTGAGATGAGAACATAATAACATAATGATGAACTCAAAATTAATACAAACAGATTGTAAGAGAAGTGGATGTGATAAATGATTTAGGGTACTGCATACTGCAATCTACTCCAAGGTTCCGTTAATCGAGATGTTATACATTCCTAACAGATGTATAGCAACTAAGCTCTCGAAGTATGCACTGGTCACACGGTCTAGTCGTTATGTATGGATGTTACAGCATAGAAATGAGAGTTGACCCACCATGTGTGAGTAGGAGATGTTGGGAATTGGATTCGGGCCACCCATGTGGGTCAACCATATATATATATATATATATATATATATATATATATATATATATATATATATATATATATATATATATATATATATATACACACACACACATACATATATATAATGTGTTATATAGATTATTGGATTTATAAATAAAATGGGAAAAGGAAAAGACAGACTGTTAGGATTTTTCTCGAACAGTTGTGTTCAATCAGGAGTATAAAATATAGTTTCTGATTGGCAGAAACTAACGTGAATACTCCTGGAAAAATAAATTATTCCCTTCTTCCTCCTCCAACAAGAAAGACAAATTTTCCCTTCTTCAAGTGAAGTACTTCAATGGAAGATTCCTTGGAAGAGTGGTCTTCTATGAATTGGAACAAACTCTGTAACTAGGTACGACTTAGACTGTAAATTAATCTTTACAGTTCGTGTTTCAAACATGTGATTGTATTGTAGACTAGTGAAACAAATACGGTTAGACCCTGGGCGAATTGTGTGTTCATAGATTGTGTGTAATCCTTCACATGAAAAAATACCTAAACATTAAGGAATGTCCTTTTTGAACGATGAGAAAAACTCAACAAATCATTCAGTAACACTCCCTCTAATTTACGTGCAATTCAAGCAACCATTGAAAAAACTACAGTTGATCATAGATATAGTCTTTATAGTCAAATTTTATTTTAATGTTATAAGTCGAAGCAGTGAGTTTATAAATGCAATTGTCCGTTTTTCCTTCCAAACAAACGAGCTCCTCCTTTTGTATATGTGCACTAAAGTTGGACGAGAAATTTTGATTTTCACACAAGGTTAGCGAATGAATACATTTTGATTTATGAAAGCGTTTTATTTAACATTTCAAGGTTTGATTGATAACTGAGATATAGTTCTTACATTTAAATCTTATAGGGTAAAATTCAATGCTTATTGGACTCTACTTTTTCTTTTCTTTTTTTCCTCTGCATGTACTTCCTCCTCGAGAGAAAAAGATTTTAAATTCGAAATTACTCGTTTTCAGCCCCAACTTCAAATATTTATTCTCATGCTATCAAATCATGTATAAATAGCAACCAACTTAAATATGTATTTTCATGTTATAGAATCATGTTTAAATAGTAAATGAATATGAGATTGTATTATCATAAGGAAAAGAGACTTCCTACCATCAGCTATAATTAAGTATGATGGGTTCAACTTTTAAATTCTTATCAAAATTTTATCACTTTCAAAATTAGTATGAGTTAGGAATGCTAATATTTTTCTCCAAAATTCTTATCATAACCTTATCATATGTACATCTATGCTCTTTATCGAAAATGTTGGTTCAGTTAAAACCAGTTGAACTCATGTTGCTGGTCAAAGTTGTCTTTGTAGTTCAGAATTTCAGGTGCATGCGAAGGTATATTATTCAAACAAAGATTCGTTGTCAATTATGTATCCCATGTTTTAAGCAGAGATTGTAGGCCCCTTAAAAGCTGGCAAAATATGTGCAAAAGTAAGATTCAATTGCCCTCTCCCATGCTACTCCCTCCACCCCCCCCCCCCCCACACACACACACACACACACAAATTCTTAAAAAGAAACCACCCCACCCTCACAGGCCTCCCAAATGATGTACACATGATTTTGGAATATGTAGATTTATTCCATGCTCACTCTCTCATTCGTGTCAAGATTTTGAAGTAGGACTTTCCCATTCATTCTCTTTCACAAGGGCATCTTTCACAGTCGCATTAATAATTAAATTAATGCAAAGAGCCAAAAACTAGTGCAAACTCTTTGCATTTAGTGCCATCACTTCATATTGCATGGTTGGAGCCTCCTTTTTTCAAGAACTCATGTCCTCCCACACTCCTTTGAGTCCTTTCTTATTGATCCAAGACACCCTTTAAATGCATTTTGTTATTTTCTTCCACCAATCCAAAGATACATTCTTTCAAGCACATTGTTTGACAGGTATTGTACCAGGAGCTCTATTGCTTGTACTTTATACCCGTCGACTAGCCTTGCATAGATATTCTAATTTTAGAAACTTAAGAGAAAAGAGGGGAAAAGACCTCCCAAGTCTTAATAGAAGGATAGGGGACAAGACCAAGTCAAAGGGTCATTAGCTTAAGTGAGGGTTGAAGTGAATTGTTTAAAAACTTGTGGGTATAATTAAAAGTTTTTATATTTACGAAAACACCCATTTTTCAAAAAAATTCAGATTTTTCATTTCCCCCCTTCCCACCCACTTTTACACTCTCTTTCCTTATTCTATCATTTCAAATTTTATTTCTCTCTCTTTTCTCTCTTTCTTCCTCTTTTCTCTTCTTCCTTTTCATTCTTTCTTCTAAATTTCTTTTCAAATTTCATTTTATCACCATCTATATTATTATTTTTTCTTTTTTTCCGTATCCATTTTGTTTCTTCTTCATCCCCGTTTTATCCCTTTTCATTTTTTTAATTCTAGTCATTTTATACATCTTTTCAGATGTGTAAATATATTTTCTATATGTTTATACATATTTGAAGATGTTTTCACGGCTGAAAAAAGTGTGTACACATCTCGTCAGATGTGTACACATATTATTATATGTGTACACATATGACGAGATGTGTAACACTCTTATCATATATATGTGTACATATATTATATGTGTAATATATGTGTACACATATTATTATATGTGTACACATATTATAATATGTGTACATATATATCATATCTGCATGTGTACTCATCAGTCGAGATGTATACACATATTACTATATGTGTACACATCTCGACTAATGTTTACACATCTTTTTTATTAGAGTGGTGTAGGGTGGTGGGTGGTGGTGGAGAGTGGTAGAAGGTGGTGGTGGGAGTGGAGGGTGGTAGAAGGTGGCGGTGAGTGGTGGAATGGTGGATGGGCGGGGTGGGGGGTAGGGGGCTGGATGGGGGCTAAGAGGTTGATGGGTGGGTGATGAGTGGTGGGGGCTTTGTGTAAATAGAAAAACTTGGGGGGCTTTTAAAATGTTAGTCATTAGTACTAATTTTAAAAGTGTCTCTCTCACCCATTTTTCAAGACTTGAGTCCTTATAACTAATAAAAGACTTGGGGATCCTTCTCACCCAAAAATCCCTAGAAACTTGCCCTTGAGTCGCACCCTCTTTTACCGCACTTACCCCCCCTCCCCCCTCCCCCCCCCCCACCCACCAAAGACTTCCTATATATACCCATAGATAACTTGTGCACTAAAAGTAGGAGAGTTCAAGCATTATAGGAAATGGGAAGTTCTCAAACCAAGGACAAAAGCTACTACCCAAATGACAAAGTGATTGAAGGGTTGAAATATAAGGTAAGGTTTCTTCAAGATGAGATGAATGAAATAATGTGCATGAGGGAACATGAGAGCCAAGGTTATGCACAAGAGATGATCAAATTTGCATTAAAAGAAGCAGACAGGAAGAAGGAAAGGAAGAAGCTAAGAGAGGAAGTGAAGAGGTTGAGGAAGAAGTTGGAAGAAAAAGATGATGAAGAAGAAAAGTTCAAAGGACTAGAAGAGCGTGAGATTTTAAGTAGTGTAAAAGGAAATAAGGAGTGTCAACAGTTGGGGACAAGCTACTTGTTGGAGCAGTTTAGGGATGAACAAGCGAGAAGAGATGAGGCCATTTTGAAGTGGAAACAACTTTATTTTGCAATCAAGATTGAGCTTGATGATCTTATTCATAGGACAAATCAAGGTACCTCCATTAATTTCTTTTTAATCTCCTTTCCTGTATTTTACTAGCTAAATATAGTTACAAGACATGGTTAAACTCTAAACTGCTTGGAATGAGCTGAGGATAAAAAAGATTTCCAAGAAAAGAAAGTCTTTTTGTTTAAATATTGTGGGATGATAATACCTTTTCCTATGTTTTTAATTTGTTTCACCAGGAGTAGGACTCTGCTGGAAAACAGAGCAAGTGGAATTATTAGAGGAGCTGCATAGGGAGCTGAAAGAAAAGGAGGAAACCGTTGCACTTCTAAAAGAACGACTAGCTTCGATGGAGAAACAAGAACTCAAGAGGGAGAGAGAGGCAGACATTTTGAGGCAAAGCTTGAAAATCATGAGCTACAATATGAAGACAACAAGCATTTCTAAGGGTCTTTCCAAAAGCTTGCATTTGTAAAAGGTGGTCACTAAGGGAAGTGATAGCTATAATAGTGACACAAGTTTCTTTGCTTCCAGCAACGCTATGAGGTGCTTCACATGAAAGCTTTTCTTCTAATACGCTCTCCTCCTCAAGAACATTGCTAATTTCAGCAGTCTAGTATGTTATAGTTAATCTGTGACTTGCACCCCAAAACAGATGGTGCTTTTTCACATTCTTCCCCAGTTTTTGGATGTCAAGTCCTTTTTTCAACAACATACCTAGTGTTATCCCACAAGTAGGGACTAGAGAGAGTGAGATGTATACAGATCTTACCCCACCAAGGTTGGTGGAAGAGGTTGTTTCTGATAGACACTTGAGAAGAATTAGCTAAAAGACCCCTCAAAGTGTTGAACAAAAAGTTTAACCCTTGAATTTCTTTTTCATATATTTTTGGAGAGAGAAAATATTAAGGGGTTGTTTAAATGAGGTGGGGGCTTATTTTAAATTTTAAAAACTTGTGGGCATTTTAAAAACTTGTGTAACGTAAATACCCTAACTTCTTCTTCCTAGTCTTCTCCGCTGTCTCTTACAGATTATCTACTAAACACTGGCAGCTTCATTCAATTGAAGCAAAGGTTTTCTTTTCATGGACTAAATTCTTTTGCTATGCAAATTTACTATTTTATCTTGTGATTTTTTTTTCCAATATAAGTAAGTGTTTAAGATGAATACTTTGAATGATTTGTATAATGAATGTACTATTTAGGTATAATTCTCTCCCATATCTTGTATTTTTGTTTTCTGCGCAGTTCAATCTCTCTAATATCATGTTGATTTTATCTGATCCGTTATTGGAGCTGAAACTAAGATCTTGACTATTGCGGGTGTTTACCTGGTGCTGTCTACTAATTGTAGGCGCTTTTTTTACCAGATTTATATTTAGGAGAATATTTGAGTCAATTTATGGTATCGTTGTTAATGAAGCGATGAAACCATGGTATTGGGTTTTGTACTGTTGTGACTCGTGTGAGGTCGATATCTCAAGGGTTTTTTACACAAATATACAAATTTTCACCCTTAATTACAAAAAAATAGCAATATTTTTCTAATTACAAAACATAGCAACATTATTTTAGCATATTTTCATTTTTTACAATTACACTTTCACCCACTTTCCTACAAACCCTAAAACACTTTCTTCACTTTCCCAACCAAAGCAGCCGTCACCCCCATTGTTTCTCTCAAATTCAAATACACAAATCCACCATCCGCCGTTACAGTGCTAATTTCATTGAAAACCTAATCAGAGATACATCGCCGCCATCACCCCACCACCCCAAAACCCCAGTTCCCGATCTGCACCCACGCCCCCATCACCCCACCACCCCAAAACCCCAGTTCCCAATCTGAATAGCAATACTCCCGATCTGAAACGTGCTACCTTTGATCCGTATTCTTCATGAAATTTCCATAGTAGCTGATGCATCTTCATTAATTCCACTTGTGTTTTATTGAAGAATGATTTGCATCCAAAGGGTTTTATCCGTATGATTTAATCCGTGAAGAGGATGAAGCAAGGGAACACAGTGTTGGAGAAACGCCACATAGGAGAACCAGAGAATTAGCATTTATTTTATTTTTGTTCCGTTTCTGTTTCTTTAGATTTGTTTTATTTTTGTTCCGTTTCTGTTTCTTCAGAATTGTTCAGATTTCGTTTCTGTTTCTGTTTCTGTTTGTACAGATATGTTAGATTAATAAATTTGAACTCTTATTTTCTATTGCTCACGACTGATGGCGTTGAAACAATATGATACAGTTTGAAACATCATTGAAACATTGAAACAGTTGTTGCAACAGTTTGATACAGTCTGAAACGATGTTGAAACAGTATGATACGGTCTGAAACGGAGTTAATACAGTCTAAAAAGAGAGTAGATACAGTTTAAACGGTCTGAAACGGAGTTGATACAGTTTAAAACAGTCTGATACAGTCTAAAACGACATTAAAACACTATGATACAGTCTGAAATGGGAGTTGATACAGTTTAAAACAGTTTGATACAGTCTAAAAATGATGTTGAAACAGTATGATACGGTCTGAAACGGCGTTGAAACAATCTGAAACAACTATTGAAACAATCTGATACGGTCTAAAACGGCGTTGAAACAGTATGATACGGTCTGAAACGGTGCTAAAATAATTTGAATTGAAATGCTGCTGTTTTTCTGCAGTTTTTTTGGTACTGAAACGCAGCTGAAACGCAGCTGCTTTGGTGCTGAAACGCAGCTGAAATGCTGCTGTTTTTCTGCATTTTTTTGGTGCTGAATTACAGCAGTTTTGGTGCTGAAACGCTGCTGTTTTTCTGCAGTTTTTTTGGTGCTGAATTGCAGCAGTTTTGTTGCTGAAACGCTGCTGTTTTTCTGCAGTTTTTTTGGTGCTGAAACGCTGCTATTTTTCTGCTGAAACGCTGCTGTTTTGGTGCTGAAACGCTGCTGTTTTTCTGCAGTTTTTTTGGTGCTGAATTGCAGCAGTTTTGGTGCTGAAACGCTGCAGTTTTGGTGCTGAAACGCAGCTGAAACGCTGCTGTTTTTCTGCAGTTTTTTTGGTGCTGAAACGCTACAGTTTTGGTGCTGAAACGCTGCTGTTTTTCTGCAGTTTTTTTGGTGCTGAATTGCAGCAGTTTTGTTGCTGAAACGCAGCTGAAACGCTGCTGTTTTTCTGCAGTTTTTTTGGTGCTGAAACGCTGCTATTTTTCTGCTGAAACGCTGCTGTTTTGGTGCTGAAACGCTGCTGTTTTTCTGCAGTTTTTTTGGTGCTGAATTGTAGCAGTTTTGGTGCTGAAACGCTGCTGTTTTGAAACGGTTCAGAAACAGTTAGATACGGTGCTGCAGAAACAGTTGAAACGGTGCAGAAACAGTTGAGATACGGTGCAGAAACAGTTGAAACGGTGCAGAAACAGTTAGATACGGTGCTGCAGAAACAGTTGAAACGGTGCAGAAACAGTTGAGATACGGTGCAGAAACAGTTGAAATGGTGCAGAAACAGTTGAGATACGGTGCAGAACCAGTTGATACGGTGCAGAAACAGTGAGATTCAACGAGATACATTGAGGATGGATGAGGAAAAGTGAAATTGGGGAAAATGAGTGGAGTAAAAGTGAAATTGAGGGGAAATGGTGGGAGGAAAAGTGAAATAAGGGAAAATGGGAGGAGCAAAAGAGATAATGGAGGAAATAGAAGGAAGAATGTAAGGGTTTGATATGTTATGGGAAAATATTGCTATGTTGTTGCTATATTTGTAATTATCTTGTGTTTTCCTCTATATAGGGTAATTTTACTAAAATGTTGCTATGTTTGGTAATTAAGCTCTAAAACTTGTACTTTTATGTAAAAAATCCATATCTCAAAGATAATATGGTACTAGGCTCTTGGTAGCAATTCAAGCTGTATAGTATGTATTCCTTAGTGTTCGATCTGTGTTAGTCTCAGCATCTAAGCAAAAGTTATTTCAGATGGGCAAACTATTAAGAGCAGATATATAGTATATGCTAAGACTTGTTCCTTTTTCTTTCAAAACTATGAATACCTGTTCCTGTAGACAATAGGAAATGGTATTCATAGATTCTACTAAACTACTTCTTTGGAGATCATCATTTTAACCAGGCTCTTCTTTGAATGTTAAATTTCTGGATAGGGTATGCATATGAGATTTAGCTGCAGCACTGGTGATGCAATGGGAATGAACACGGTTAATCAACCAGTCTTGTCGATAATCAACCAACGTCTGTACTAACTTCCCTTTTTGGTCGATGATCTGAGCGAAGATAGGAGGAGGCATGAGATGAACATCCATCAGATCGTAAGGATGAGGTTCTCCTAGAGAGGGCAGTGGAAGATATGGATGACTACATCACCCCGCCCCCTCTCCTCGGAATAATTTGATTTTTTAAAAATTAAAATATAAAAAAAAAGAATTTTCATTATGATTACTCTTTTTTTATTATAATTATAAACGAAAGTACCAATTTAATTATTATCTTTTGCTTCTATTTTATTTTCATGTTCATTATTATTATCTTTGCTTCCATTTCAATTTTGTTTTAATTCTCGTTCTGTGGTTTCTTTTTAAATTCTCGTTGACTGACCAAAGTATTTTCAGTCTGGTGTATAATAAACCAACAATAAAGTAGATAAAGTGATAGGTTCATAAAAGTGAAATAAACAGAAAAAGAGAAAAGTAAAATAAAATATTTTAATAATCAGAAAAGTGCAATAAACATAAAAAAGAAAAAGTAAAATAAGTAATAAGCAAAATATTGAAATATTTAAAAAATAAAATTTATAAAACAAAAGACAAAAATAAGTAATAAAACAACGTTAAATAATAAGAAAAGAGAAATAAACTTAAAAAGAAAAAAGAAAAATAAGTTATAAAACAGCGTTAAATAATAATCTGTCGACCACCACTATGTTTTTCTAGTTTATCCTAGTTGATTATAAACTAACATTGAAGTCGATGAGAGAATATGATGTGCCCTGGAGCGTGACGTGTTATGGATTTGGGGTTGAGGTTTGGGGTTTGGGATTTGGGGTTTAGGGTTTAGGGTTTAGGGTTTAGGGTTAGGGTTAGGGTTGAGGGTTTCAGCTATTTTACACTTGTTCTATAATCGACTAGTTGTAGTAGATAATCAACCTTGTCTCTTGAAAATTAATTTTGTTGAATTTTTGTCAGATCCAAAACAATTAATAGTAAGATTTATTCTTTCTAAAGTACATAAATGATATAGATGGATTGCAATGACTTAATACATGCGTATACTTGATGTATATAGCCATTATAGCAACATTTGAGGTGTAACAAGATATATGAGTCATAATCCTAGGGCATTGTTTAACAAGAATAGACATAGTAGGCTTATGTATAGATGAGTTATAACCTTTGAGGCATGGATAAGTTGTTATAATGTATTAATATCAGCCATAACACTCAAATGGGTACATTATACCAACATTTGAGGTGTAGCAAGACATATGAGTCATAACACTAGGGCATTGTTTAACAAGAAGAGACATAATATGCTTATGTATAGATGAGTTACACTCATGTGGGCATCAATAGGTTGGTATAATGATTTAATGTGAGCCATAACACTCAAGTGGCCCCAGTATACCAACATTTAAGGTGTAACACGACATTGGGTCATGGATTAGTGATTTATGTGAAATTACACAAGGTCGATAATCAACCTTCGTTCTGGTTGATTTGGTTAATAGTTGATTAACGAGCTCGCACCTTTTTTCAGACATGTGCCTTATCTGGTAGTCGTTATATTCTTTCATCAACTGCACTATTAGTTGATAGTCGATTAAGGAAGTCGTACCTTTGTACAATCAAGTCGTGCCTTTTTTAGTCCTTATTTGAGAGCCGTTATGTTAGTTAATAACTGATTTAATGTGAAATAAAACAAGGTTGATAATCAACTTGGATTTTCATTAATTTGGTTAAAAGTCGATTGTATTACAAGTACGTTTGTCCAGTTAAGTACTTTCTTTTCTGATACGATTTTTTTTTCTAATAATTTCCTTATTTAAATATTTGTTTATTATATATTTAATCATTATTTTTTATTAGATGCGTTGATAATCTCCCAACGAATTGTCTATAATAGAAAAGTATGTTTAGAGGAGTTCAAAAAGTACTATCAACTGGATGATAATAAAAATTCTAAACCCAATCCCCAAACCTTAAACCTGTAATTCCATAAAGTTTATATAGGCAAGCGCATTATTTTTCAAAATTCAATTAGCGGTTTTGACTGTAGTTTAAAATAATATTTTTCACAAGTAAAATTTTTTTGTCAGAACACAAGAACATAAAGTAACAAATGATCAAACTAAAATAATATCTTTTAAGTACAGAATTTTTATTAGGCCAGATAACAACGGAAAAGTGCACAAAATTAAGAAAACTGTGAAGAGAAGATCAAAGAAAATTAACTGAATTGAAGAGAAATTACACTTCTTTTATTTATAAATAATAATTTATTTATTATCATAGCATTATTAACAAGTTCACGAAAAAATAGGTTTACCCAAAATTTATGTATTCATACATAAAAATATTCTTAACAAATTCCAAAGGGTATTCAATCAAAATATACCAACATTTGTGGGTTTACCAATTTCATCATTCATATATTATAAATAGAAATTCTTTATAATTTTCTTTTAAATGGGCGTATATAAATGAAATCAAATAGCTGCTCGCTCTTCCCCTTTCCCTAAACTCCGATGATAAAGTCGTTGCTTTTCTCAATTCAACAGATTTGGTTTCCACCAGCCTCCATTCACAGTGTTGATCACCTCCACCTCCATTACTTAGCACTTCCTTTTATTCCAAGCTGGAAGTTTATAAAATACTCATCATTAGGGTCATTTGGCGGATTCATTGAAGCTGAAAAGCTATTGGAGAGAATAAAGCCACAAATTCCTCATCCCTCATCAATGTAGTTGTCTGTGTATTTGTGGTTTCTAATTAAAAGTGCCCAAGTGTAAGTAATCTGCTAATTGCTCTTCATCAATATATACATGTATAAAATCAAGAGGTTCAGTGATTAACCTTGATAATGAAATTCGTGATTGGTATGGGAGAAAAAAAACATCACATTCATTTGAGATGGTGAAAGAGGGGTATGTTCATAAATTAAAATCCAATGAAACCACTCAGCAACAATTAGTTATTATTCATTTATTAACAATTGACTCATTGACAGATACACCAAACAAGATCAAATTTGTAGCAAACCTCATAAATTTGGCATAGCGGAGCTCTTAATCAGACCCAATTATAATTTAAAACAATAATGCTCAAAGCTGTACAGATTATGGGTTCATGTTCTGGGTTTGTTGCTTATTGATTGAAGAAGAAGCCTCAACCAAATTATGGGTTCTCTTTAATTTCAAGAAAACCCATTGTTATTGGATTGTGTCGATCTAGGAGAAATTGAGAAGAATTTGGATTACGGCTAGGAGAAATTGGTAAAAATGAGCTGAGAGAGAGAGAGAGAGAGAGAGAGAGAGAGAGAGAGAGAGATGTGAAGAGGAGACTGATGTTTGCCGGAAAAGTCGCCGGAGATGGTGACCGGATTATGCTGGAAAGTGAAATGGAGAATGGGGAGAAGATGTACAGTTTCTTTTTATTTTTTTCAAAATAAATACTCGTGCTTTTAAGAACTTGAGGGTTGAAAGTTTTAAACTCTTTATTCTTTACTAAGTATGATTAAGAGTAAAATGTGATTAGTGATTTAAAGGGTTATACACCCAATTTTTAAGACTTAAGGGTTATTCCCTCTATTTCCTTCATTGCAGAGGTCTTTTAGCCAATGCACCCTAGACACTTGGCTATGTCAAGTCCTCTTTTCACTATTTAGAAAGATCTTTATTCGTGAGATTATAATTTATGTTAAGCATTATGGCTACTAACACTTTTGAATGATTGATAGCATGTTTATATCTCAACTGACATCATGTAGAAAATTACCAGTGGCTCTCCATGGGATCCTATCAGAGTAAACCATGAGAAAGATTTATGCCTGTTGATTTTTTTCTTTTTATAGAGTTTCCTAGGGCATACCAAGTGTTTCTAGAAATTAACTATTACCTCACATCACAGAACTACCGCATTTTCTCCTCGATTAGTCGACAAAAAGTAGAGACAATTTTCATTAAGCATGAGATAAGTTATAGTAACACATGACTATATAATTAAGTGAAAAATGAGCAGGGCATGTACAATATCTTGAACAATAATCATACAGAGATGCAATAAATGAAACTACTTTTTGTGATATGATTGTTATTTACAGCCTTTACCCTGACTAGTGGAATATCAACATTGGTAATTTTGATAATTCGTATATTAGCCAATTGATGTGTTCTTCTCTTCTATCGGTTGTGACCTTGGAACAGTTTGGTAGTTTGATCTCACATTCTGAGAAAGAGTAAATACATAATCAATTTCATTCATATAGCACTTCCCAAGATAGTAATCTGAAAATGCAAGTACCTCTAACAGAGTAACGTAATAGAAGTCCTCCATGTGCTGCATAAGTGCACTGCCATCTCTGATTGCAAGAAATATGTTAATCTCTGTGTTCAATATTTTCTCAATAAGTTCTCTTTCACCTTTCATCTGCACAAAATGTTCCAATCACTAAATCGTGAGAATGCTTTTTCTTTTCAAGAGCTCTTGGCCTTTAAATAAAGAGGAAACAAATTTCATAGAAAATTAACTCCAAGTATGCTGGAGTCTGGACTTTGTAGTCTCGAACATATCGCCATATGCTAGCAGCGTATGTTTCCTTTTTTCCCTTTGATTTGGTAACTTTTCTCGCCAACCTCAAACCCTCTCCTACCCAGGGAACGTGGGCTCCAATTTTCTACCGGTAAGCTATACGACAAGGACACCTTCCCTTATTCATAGTCAATGAGTTTCTTTTCTTAATCAAACCCTCATAACAGATTAATATAACACAAGAGTAACTTTAAATCCAAAAAATAATTTCTGAACAGTAAATTTTTCCAGCTTTCTTCCCCCATATCAGTATTAAGTCGAAGTCCGGAAATTTGACGAGATTGAGAGAATCAAAAGATTAGAAAGAGTAAATGTACAGCCAGACACATACAAAACAGAGCTCCAATATGCTAAATTTGGAATTAAATGAAAAATAAATCTTAGGTGGCCAATATATGGCAAGTAAGCAGTACTATTCAACAGTAAGATCTTAAGAAAACATATTACCGGTGGATGAACTGGATACACAACTAAAATAAGGAAAAAAAAGATGAGGACTAAAGTTGGAGAAACATACGAATTCACTGACAATAACATCAGGTGTGGCCTCTCCAATAACATCGCCTTGGTAACCGTCTTCCAAGAGTTTCACATTATCCTGAAATGCATTGTCCCAAGATGTAAGAAGATTGAAGACAAGCTCCCCTTTCACTGATAAAAGGTCATGATGTCAAGTTTGTCATATTCGTGTCCGATTTTCATGGGGAATAGTAGGTTCCAATACATTTAAGTAAGAATGCAACTAGACTTCTCAATAGTGTTTACCTTTCTAGGTAGAAATCTCAGAAAGTTGCTTCGAGTAATTGAGTAAATAGTGCTATTGAACAGTCACAAGGTCAATTGTTTTGAACCTTTCCATAAATTCCATTATAATAAAGCTAGACGCCAGACACGCTTCCCCACTTTAAGATCTAAAGGAAAAAATAGAAACAACTCCCTTACCAGTGCCAACTTTCTATCAAGCTGATTGAGGTTGAAGTTGATCCATAATTGACAAACTTTAGATGTTTTACAATGTTAAAAAATGATAAAGATTAAGAAGTTGGAAAACGAATCCACTCACCATTGTGTTTTTCAGATCTCCAGCTGCCAAATAAACCGGTTGAGCAACATGACAGTAGCCCATCAAGCGAGGAACTGTTGGTATTATATCTCTGTGATTTACAACCCTCCAGCTATCTAGAACTTTCTGCAATATGAGAAGCAACTGGGTTATATAGAGTCACTCAGAATTTAACAGAATTAAACTCTTAGCACAGTTCCAAAGCGTTGGGAAAGGAGATTTGTAAGGTCACTTTTATATGGAGCAACCATATGTAGTTACAACAATTCAACATCTCACATTTGAAGAACATGCTAGAGATTCTCATTAACTGCGGTAAATAATTGTAGTAAAGGCATCTGATTATGGCTCAAACCTGCTAAAAGTTAGTCTGCATGATTGACATATTCAAAGTCTCCCACACTTCAAATAATACATAAAAAATAAAGTAGGCCCAAAATATTTCTTCCTTTTTTTTTTTGGTCAATCCCTGCCACCCCCATGGAAGGAGAGAAGACACCAACAATCATTTCCGTCCAGTGAGGCGGGCTCATTAGTTACAGCCAAGTATGTGCACCAGCTTCTGTGTGTGTAATGTTTTTTTTTTTCTCCTTTCATGTTCTTGGTTTTTTTCTTTTTCTTGGTTAACTAGTTTTAGACTTTTTCTTTAGCCGAGGGTCTATAGGAAACAGCCTCTCCACACCGGTGATGGTAAAGTTTGAGTGCATCTGACCCTCCCCAAACCCCATTTGTGGGATAACACTGGGTATGTTGTTGTTAATTAGTTTTAGAACTAAGTGCCCTTTAATTCATCAAATATACTTAAGTCTACAGAAGCTCCACAGATGAACTCCAAAACCCTGACATTGCACCCTCTCCTGACACTGCTTCACACCAGACTATAATGGCGTATCAGAAACTGAGAAGAAAACCTCCATAAAGGTGCTGCACTTATTAAAGCTCAACTTTTCTCCAATTCTTTGTAAACTGCATTACTGAAAAAGGTTTCAGATACAGTAGAAAAATTAGAAGATAAATCTGAAGAAGGGTGATTGCTGAATTGCAGGGATACCATGCATTATCCATTTCAGAACTTTTGTTGTCAATTCGCACTGGAGGAAAATTTGGACTATGATCTTTGCACCCAAGTGGTGAGAACTTCAATTTAAAAAAGGTTTGTCAACATAAAGATTAACAATCAGGTTCATTTGTCCGAATAGAAAGTGAGAGAGGCCACAATTAGACATGTCCGTATTCATGAAAAGATTAAATCATAAAGAAAAAACAAGTTATGAGATTTCAAGAATATATTCATCAAGGAAAAACAAGTTATGAGATTTCACATTTTCTCCCGCACAGATTCGTTCGGCTTCATAAAAGCTCAAGGGAGACCAACAAAGACAGTGATATTTTCTCTGTTTCTTTACTTTATTTGTCTGCCAGCAATAATTGCTTTAAAAGAAAATAAGAGAACGGTAAAGATTGTCATAAACCAATGGCAAAACCATATTGGCAAATTGAGAGGACATTTTTATCAGCTGTAGCAAAGAACAAAATGTTGAATTGAATCTAGCGCTCATAGGCAGCATAGGGGAAGAAGCACTACACCCTTTGGTTGAATCACAAGGACGTACTTCAGTTTTAACTCTATCCCCTGGCAGCATCCGTATAAACTATGTCACAATGAATCAAATGAATGAAAGTGAAAGAAAAAAATTGGTCAATCGGTAAAGATATATGAACTTGATGCCCCACCAAAGGAACCTAAATAGGATTAGAAAGAGAACTTTTATTACTCGAACGTACCAACTAGATTTATAGAATATAGTCACTCAACATAAGCAGTTCACATCTGCAGACAGTATATTATACCTCATTATAAACTTCAGCAAACTTTTTGTTTCCAACTCTTGGAGATCCAAAGTTGTACATGGTCACTGAGATAGCTCCACGCCTAACACAAGGGAGAAAAAAATGATTCTTTTTTCCATGATGCTGATATAGTGATAGCATAATTACAGTTAGCATGGCACGGAAGAGATAAATCGTTATGTAGATAAAGGTCCTGGTTTATCTCCACAAGCACTTCAGAAAAAGTCCCAAAAATTTTGATTTAATAATTGTAAACATATTCTTGTTGCGTGAACTCCTTAATTTACATGTCTATTATTATGGAACCATTACTTTCAAGAAAAGCAACTTAGTGACTGGAATTTACTGAGGATTATCACTATCCAATTTGATTGAAAAGATGAAAACATGAAGAAAAACTTTCAAAGTTGTGACGATTAATATAAGAATCAGATATGATCCATGGAATGATGGAAATACTGATAAGAATGGATATAAGACTGGAGTAAAAGTCCACTGTTATAATTATTTGCATAACTAGTTTGTAAACTACCTCTGTGACATGGTTCTATGTCAACAACTAAAGTGAGTCTTCCCTTAAAAGAAGATTCAAGTTAAGGAATTCCATTTGCAAGTTTCTCCAAGAATAAAAATTGTACATCAACATGTACCAAAGCACAGTTGACCAAATAGTGTGCCTGAGAAAGAAAGATGGGTAACATTGGATCATTTGAACTTCTTCAAGAGCCTCCTGGCTCTGTGGTCAACCCAGTATGATCAATTTATCGACGAACATGTTAAATGGACAGCAGAAAAGCAAACCATGCATGCTCTAAGTTACTGATCGTTGGCTGGATGTTGGAAAATGGTAAATGATATAAAATGGATGGGAAACAGGCCACAGAAATAAGCGGAAAAGGAAGGTACTTACTTAGCTAGTTGACTTGCTGATAGTTCAAGAGCGAGAAGAGTAGCCAATGCACCTCCAAGACTATGACCAGTCACGTAAACATGCCACTTGTTTGGTAGGTCAAAATCATCATCTCTGGAAAATACATTTACGTTTTACAGGTGATGCGACATCATTGATTAGTCAGTAAGTAAGAACATCATAACAGAGACGAAAGCACCAAGAAGCAAAGAAGAAGATGTGAAGAAGCAGTGACAAAATCCAGGGAAAAAAAGGAAAGAAAATAAGAAACTAAGGCAGGCCTAGACACCCAGGTAAGTTAAAAGTGCATCACGAGTTACATTCAGAGTGGAATGTTAAGCGCATGACACTAGTCCAATTAGTAAAGACATGTACGAATACTTGCCAAAAATCTTACCTCAATGTACTCGTATTTGCCAAATATTGTATTCCAATAAACTCATAAAGAATTAATGGAGTGGAGGGGTAATGAAGAAAAGCAGGATTAGAAAGCCGATGCTGAAGGCAAATGTCAATTGCTTTAGATAATAAAATCATCAAATCAATATCCTCATTCAAGATAGGACATAGGAGCTAGTTGTCTTATATCTCATTCAAACTTTCAGAGGTGATCAAGGAAAACAAAGTGTTGTAAAATCTCGTTTGACAGGCCACTTACCGATAGCCAATTGCTTGTTTGACCAGCGAGATAAGCCTAACCCTAACGGAGTCATATGCACTTAGGAAACCACTGTGAACCTACATAAATAACCTCTAGTCATTCCTATAATAAGATAGATTCTAAATAAAGTAGTCTCAGACACTAAGAGATGGCAAAGTAAGAATGTCCATGCCACCTGAACTTCTTGCTTGAAATCACCTCCTATCCTTTCAGGATTCAACCTGCAGAGTAGGAGACAGCTCAGATGAAGAAAATAAATAAACACTCTTGCTTAACCATCCAAAGTTTCTAGTCAACACCCAAATAATGGAAAAGAGAGGATATTTAATTCATCTTTAAAATTAACAAAGTGTTTGGCTATACATTATTGTTTCAATTTCTACTTGAAGTCCAAGCTCATTTCAATGGTATCTGTTGAGGAAATAATTAAATAAATAAAGTGTACTACATCTAGCAGCTTAAGCTTTTAGATGAGATGGTCACAACTACAACATGGTATCAAAGCAGGCAGAGGTCCTGGGATTGAATCTCACCATCACCCACTATTAAAAAGAATTTCCACGTGCTTGACCGATAAAAAAGAATCAAGCCCACACGTGAGGGGGCTTGTTGAGGAAGTAATTAAATAAATAAAGTGTACCACATCTAACAGCTTAAGCTTTTAGATGGGACGGTCACAACTTCAACAGTATTAATTAAGAGAATTTCCTGTGAAATTCTGGAAAGCCTTTATATACGACACTATTAGCAGTCTACTCTTACTGATGCAGTATGGAAGGTTATCTTCTAATAGTATTCTCTTAAAAAAATGAATTTTTTTTTTTTTTCAGCATGATACAGAGTTACAGTTGTATTTTCAATGAAAGTATACTTTAGATATCCAAGGGTGCAGGTGTGCGGCTTAGCGGTAAATAAAGCAGGTGAAAAGTTTGGAGACAAGGGTTCAAATCCCGGCTGAGAAAAGAAAACACTATGTGCTTTCTTCCCATTTGTGTAAAGCCTTCATGGGCAAAGTTACCCGTAGTTACCTATACTGGTCGGAGGTAGCAAGAATCCAGTGGAATTGTTAGGTGCGATGACCCAGACAACCACATAATCAAAAAAATAAAAAAACAAAAAAATAAAAAAATAAAAAATAAATAATAATAATAATAATAATAATAATAATAGTAATAATAATAATAATAATAATAATAAAGGATAAAAGCACACTTTCAGATATCTTAGCCAAGGATGAAAATTTATTTGTTTACTGTAATAGGTAAACAAAGTAGTAACGAGAAATCAGAAGGTCAAAGTAGAGAAAAAAGAAACTCAAGCCAGCCTGTTCTTGTATAGATCCGTGATGTTACCCTGCAGGAACTAGCATCAAGTCTGTCAGAAGATCCTTCCATTTAGCCTGGATTAAAGAACAATCGGTTATCCCAAGTGAGTTAGATCAATAAGGTGTATAGATGTGCTTAAATCCAGAACCTACTTGTTCTGTTCCCCTGAAAGCAACAACTAACCTTCTCCTTCCTGAGTCACGCCAGAGTGCTACCTGCATCTCTGAGAGAATCCATAATCAGTAGATGGTCTTCCTTATCAAATAAATGAAATCTAAGAGACATGATAAAACTATTTTATACTTTCACATTATTGAAGTTTTAATTACATGTATATTAAGCTAAGACTCATAGCCAGTAAGATATGAACTTGCCTGTGTGTCAGTTGATTCGTTATCTAAGAAGCATAATTTGTCAAATTCAGATTTGATGAATGTCGGGTGTCCCAATGAAGTAGCTAGCATTGCCCAAGCTTCCATGGCAGTCTCTGCCGTTGAAAAAAGAGACCTCATCTCCTCAGCATTCTTCTCATCCAACACTAGTCCATCTTTATTCATGGAATCATTTTCCGTTCCAGTTGTGGAATCTTCTTTAGCATCGCCCTTTCCAAAAAGACCTGCTCCTTTGTTGAATTGAGAAACTGAGGCATTTAGAACCATCAATGCTCCCAAAATGGAATCAGTTTGACGCAATAAGTCTTGTGTCACCTTCTTGATATCTGGAAATGATGACTCAATGTTATTGAGAATAGGTGGTCCAGTTGATGCACTACCGTTAACATTTTCCTGCTTTTCAGGAGTGGCAAGACCAGATTCAACATAACCTGCATCTGCAACTTTTCGTGATTGCAATCCAACTTTATTTAACAAGTCAAGATTGTCCCACTTTATCTTCTCAGGAGCAGGGAGACCAAGTCTTTGAACAACATTTTGATTAACAACATGAGCAAAATTCTTCCAGAAATGCTTATCTGATTGGGAGCTCTCAAGAATCTTAGTGCCAGGGGCATTATGCTCATCAGATATATCACTTTCATCACGATTAAGCTCTATTTCACCACCAACTTTGGTGCCATTCGAATTACTTAAGCACTCTGATTCTGAGGGCATGCTCGAGTCACGCAAGTTGGATGATTTCTGAGACTCCAACAGTTCATCTGATTCCACAGTACGCCTATTGGAATTCTTGCTGCTGCTGGCTGAATCATTATATGCATCATTTAATAACTTCAGCTGCCCAAAAGCAAACTGTACAAATTGTCGAGCTTGTACAGTCTCCGAACCCAGAATTGTCCTCAAAGCAGACTCAAAACCATTTTTCTTTAAAAATTCTGTAATCATTGGGATTTTCCACCACTTCTTTTCTTCTTCAATTTTCTCAAAACTCTTGTACTTAATCTGTATCATGTCATAAGGACAAGAGGCACACATCAGATGGTAAAAGTGATTATTTTACAATCAAAGATGTAAACTAAAGCAGTCAATGCCAATGAGCTATTCCAATGTCTAAGGATGTGCTAGTGAAAAGAGCTAAATAAACTGCATCTCCAAGCATCACCTGGCGAGTTGACTATCATTTAAGGATTACGTTTTTAATGAATTTCACTAAGAAAGGATAATTTCAGAAGTCAAAGTCAAAGAAATCAAAATTAGTACTATAGTCTATTCAGCTATGGTACCACAGATCAAAATAATTTGATGGATCCTCCAGAAAAATGAAGGTCTGGAGTTCCAATTAGATTAAAAAAAAAAAAAACCAGCTCCTGCTAGAAAGCTACAAAAGCATCTTCCACTCTGTTCACCCTGCTGCGGTCGTTAAGTTGAACCTTACTTGAGAACTCCATTACACAGGAAGAACTTTATAATTTTGTCTTAACAAGTTTGAAAAGAAACTCTCAACCAGAAAATCCATGCTCAGATTGAAATTCCAGTCAAAGAAGATATAGTGAAGAACCAAAAGCAATCAAACATTAGATAGCTTGCTAATGCATAAAGAAGGTCTTAGTGCTGTGAAGCCTTGAATATGGTATATTCTGACCTTCAGACTCAATCAACTTACCTCTATCTCTATCTGGCCACCACCGCCCATCCCTTCCAAATCAACCAGCAAGCCATGAGAATCTCCTAGAAAAGCACATGTCTGTTATTTTTGCAAACTAAAACATCAAATGCAATCCTTTTACTCCTGATCTTACTATAATTATTGACAAAATCCAACACCCGGGCGCCCATCACACTCGGGCGCCCACATAAGCTTGGACCTAACTCCACCCCAAAAGCTAATTCAAAGGAGGAGGATTGTCCAAAGCTTATATGGGCATCATGCCCATTCAGTTGTACTGGTGTGGGACAACTTGTCACCAACACCATTCCATTCCAACACATTCCAACACCCCCCCCCCAACCGCACAGCCAGCCATACCCTACATGGGTGGCGCGTGGACCACGTGCTCAAAGGGGGCTCCAGCCGGTTCCGTCTGCCCAGCTCTGATACCATGACAAAATCCAACACCCAGGCGCCCATCACACTCGGGCACCCACATAAGTTTGGACCTAACTCCACCCCAAAAGCTAGCTCAAAGGGGAAGGATTGTCCAAGCTTATATGGGCATCATGCCCATTCAGTTCTACCGGTGTGGGACAACTTGTCCACCAACACCTTTCCATTCCAACAATTATAACTACAGAAAACTAGTTTATGATGGTTTTTCCCTTCATTCAATTGGTTTATATGAGCAATGAGATAGTTTCAACATATTCCTCAAAACACAACCTATATGCATGTTGAAAAGAACCCAGACCTAATATGACATGAATGATATTTTAGCCTACATGGACACTAGGAACTTATTCAAAGTCCAATTTCATGAAAGGCACTTGTAAAGGTCTTACCATCACAGATGTGTTCCAAATTAACTGCTGCATTCCCCATACGTTTATGTGGAGCCACCAGATTTGCATCCCAAGCAGCAAGCTGACAATAGTTGTGAATACAAAATTAGATCCAAAGTTGAGAAGTTACAGAATCTATGAACCCGTCATGTCTCATATTGCATGAAAGTCCTCTAATTAGCACATAACAGGCGAAAGTAATGAATAAAGTAACAGTTGAAGAGATAATTAGATAATAAAAGTGTGCTCCTCTAATGGCTTAAGCTTTTAGATGAGATGGTCAACATCCTCACCACCACCAATTATGAAAAAAAGAATAGCTTTTAGATGAGATGGTCACATATTTTAATAGTGACAGTTCACATTTAAGAGTCCATAGCTATAAATACAGAACGAAACCATTGTGGATGTCTGTGACAACACAAACTAAGATGTGCAGTTCCAGGTCCCTAAGTTCTAGCGTGAGACCAGTAGCCTTGAACACCATGATATCTTTTCATCCCAATTCAGTTCTCACTATTGATCTCAGCAGGAAGTGGAAACATAAAACTAACAAATATGTCTGTGTGTAAGAGACTGTTGGATATGAAAAGATTGCCTACAACGCTTATTTGTATAGCAGTCACTCAGCAGACATGGTTAATTAGCAAGCCTCAATAAAAATCAGTATATTGAAAGCTTAAAGCTGCTAAATTTTAATTCTTGCTAGAGCTGCTCACTTTCATCAGAAGATTTGGTGTTGCAATAGTAATTCTAGTTCATCTGTAGACAACTAGTCTGCATACTGCGAATAAAATTTCATTGCTTAAAGTGAAAGTGCTAAGATATAGAAATTGAGTTTTCCATCCAAATGCAACACATTGTACTTCCCAGGACACTATTTTTTACTTAATTAAGCATAGAGGTTTAATGAACTCAAATTAGCAACCTGAAGATCCTTCAGAGGCGGCTGCTTAATATTTAAAGCAAACTCCTCATTCCATGTAGGTTCTTTTGTCCTGCAAGTATTAATTCATGAAATTAATAAATTGGTCATCGTCGGGGGCTGTTTCAAATTGAAACGTGTAATATGAACAAAATAAACTAATAAATAGACAGACCATAGTAATTTTGAATTATTCACGATTACAAAATAAAATGATTAGCCGTGGAACCTCAAATAAGAGATTGGCGGAAATTATCATACCCAAGACAACAAGGAAAATGACTTTAGGATGAAAAACAATTGAGTTCCACTTAATCCAGCATGACTCTTTACTTAATATCTGACAGGTTCCACAAACCACAGAAATGATTGACTTTAGGAACGGTAAGAGACTTTCTAGAATATTGTCATTGCTTGCTTTATCATTCAGCTTATGCATTAGAGACTTTCAAGATGCTCTGATAGTCTAATGAGTTGCTTCACTATTCCGCGTATGCATGCAATACTAGGGAAAGAAAATATTGACAGCACCCAATCTGATTCACTTAAGCAAACCTTAAAAATCTAAAGAAGCTTCAAGTGAAAAGAGAGAAAATTGCAACATAAGTGCACAACGGATGACCAGCTACCTACCCCCATTTCACCTTGCTTTTAACGACTTGACTATCTAATTGTAACACCACGTATGGATCACTTGTTCCCTGAAAGAAGGAGAGGCGTTGAATTTAATAAAGTTAAAGCTGGAGTTCAGCAAAATAAATAATGAATAACAATCAATTTGAGCAAAGGTAAGAAGAAAAAGACACGTATCAACAGATTTTTGACGAGTTGCTTCTGTGAAAAAGGCAGATACCTTACCCATGGATCCATAGCAGGAAAATTTAACCCTCTCTTTAACTTTATGAACAACTGGCCATCATAAATTTCACGCACAAATGACCTGGAATATAAGAGTCACATATGACATAGAAGCATTAATGATTATCCATGCTAAATCCTACTTCTTTTAAGAGAAACAGACATTCCACTCATTTGCATGAATCTAGTTTTAAATAAACTGGCAATCTTCTGTAAGCTGATTTAGATAAATAGTAGCCAAACTAAACTGGATAAGACAAAAGCAGACTAGAAATGAGCATTTCACTTATCACTAGAGGAATGCAACATGCTTTCTTTGCTATAAAGTACCAATAACTCAAGATCCTAGAGCTGAGTTTTGTATTTTGTAGGAGGAAGTACATACTCTGAAAGAAATATAGTTTTGCAGTTAGCTGCATCCACCTCACGCTTTCCAACATCGTCCTGATCAAGTGATATCAAAGAAGGAAAACATATCAGACTCCCAAACTAATTCAGTCTCTTCATTAGTTTTTGTGCTGTGAACATCTCAAGATTTTTAGTACATTTGCAAGCTTCATTTTCTTCTTAGAATTAGCATAAAGAGAAACCGAAATTAGACACTTATCGCTAAGTGATACCAATATGGTTTAATATAATGCTACAAAAGAGGAAAAAGAACTTCTCTTTTTCTAATTTTTCTTCCAACAACCTTACACGATTTTTACAAAAATACTTACTACATTCATTATCATATTTTTTTCCCTTCCATCGCAAAGTTTTAGACTATCAGAGGAAAAACATATTGGTATATATTTATGTCCTAATCTAAAAGTGCAATAGCACACAAAATTGATGTTCCCCAATAAGAGCTTAATAATATGAATGAATAACAAAACTTGCTCACCCAAAGATCAAAACTTTACCAGCACCAAATCAATACTTTGCAAGCATGTCCTCTATAACAATTACAACTCCAAAAAGATGCCTTTACAAGCCCTTTTTTTAACCCCAACCAACAACTACATGCATATCAACATGCTTATTATAAATATGAACTAACCAGCCGATCAATCAACCACCACAAATCAACCAATTACACCTCAATCCCGAACTAGTTGGAGTTAGTTATATGAATCCTCTTAAACTTTTATATGAGATAGTCAGACACTTCAACACCGTATGGGAACAGGCAGAGGTTCTAGGTTCTAGTCTCACCGCAAGCTACTATCAAAAAAAAAAAAAAAAATCCACCTACTTGGGCCATGAGAAAGAATAAAGCCGCACATGATGGGCGTGTTGAACTACATAAAAGTATACTCTCTCTTAACACATTAAGCGTTTAGACGAGAACATGGCGGGCACGTTGAACTAAATAAAAGTATACTCTCTTTAACACATTAAGCATTTAGACGAGATGATCACACACTTCAACACATTCTATTCGAGTCCATTTCAATTTACCAATAAATACAATATGAATAAATAGATAAAGATTGAGGATTTACTGGAGGACTAGTGTAAGCTTCAAAAGCAAAACCAGCAAGAATGACAGCTATATTGATATCAAAATTAGGCCTTTCAGTTTCCTTTTCAGCTATATTAATTTCACCACTAGCTTTACAAGAACAACATAATAAATCTTTTTTAACACCAAACTTTGAATAATTACAATAATTAAAGAAGCCATTAATTTTTTTGTAGAAAAAGAATTTCTTGGAGAAAGAAAATGAATTGGGGTTCTTGAAATGAAGCAATCTTGGTGAAGTTGAGATGGGAAAGTGGAGATGAGTAGTTTGCAGAGTAGCCATGGAAATGGCTATTTGGTGTAATTTAGTGGTGAAAATGAGGTTATTTTGGCAAGGAAGATGCCAAAAAATCTAGGAGATGATGTGTGTGCGCGCTTTGTGGGGAAAGTGGAAACTTTGCTATATACACTGATATACGTTATATTTGAATTTATTGAAGCTCAAAGTCTAAGCAGAAATTATGTCACATAAATTAGATAATATAAGATATACGCAATAAAAATATAAATTTTTACATTGTACATATAATATAGTTCCCTATTTCCTCCGTTCCATTTTATATGGCAGTATTTTCTTATTCGTCTGTTCCAAAAAGAATGGGAGTATTCTAAATTTGGTAACAATTTAATTTCAAAATTACAGTTTTGCCATTACTGAGATGATTTACAACTATCCAAACATATTTGACTTATTTTACACCACAAGTTTCAAAATGCTCCCTTTATTTTTTAAACTTTGTGCCGAATCAAACTATGACACATAAAGTGGAACGGGGGGAGTATTTACTAGCGGAGTAGTATTTTTTTAGTTCACATATTATGTTATACTATAGTACTTTTCGATCTTTGGTGTAAGAAAAATTTACAAAACTATCATACTCGTCAGAGGTGATGTAAATTTATCATACATGTCGAATTATATGGAACCAAACATTAAAAAAAAGGAATAGTGATAGAATAATTTTAAAATAAAATATTTTTGTGATCTACAGTATATTACAAGGATTTATTATAGAATGATAAATTTTACACTAATTGTCAACCTATTAATACAATTTTTCATTTTTATTTGAACTCGAAACAACGGTGTAAACAAGTTTATATAAGCATATTTCATGGAGTACTATCTAACACAACTAAGAGCCTGTTTGGGTAAACTTATAAACAATTTATTTTAAGTAGTTTATAGGTTAAAAATGGCTTATATAATTTGAAATTCGCAGATGATGGTGGTTAGTTGGGATATTTTTGTAATGAAAAAAGGAAGTTAAAAAGATTTTCTATAGATGATATTTTTCGTTGAGATCTTATATCCGTGAAGAATTTTCTAAAAAGGGAGTGTCGTGCGTGTACGCAAGTGGAAAAATGGAAGGGACGAGAAAGCTGGCTGTGGCGCCAAGCACCCAACTTCTTTGGAACCTACGAGTAGATTTTACAACATTTTTGTCTAATTGTATTTTTTGCATTATACGACAGAGTATCATCTTCCGAGTTTTCCATTTGATACTTTAGGACATTTTGACTAGTCTTTGTGGTAATATATATTCAGAGTGCTCTCATAATTAAATGGAGAAGTAAATTTCATGAATGGCCATCCAACTTTTATATTTGTTATCCAAAGGTTACTATTTTTTCTTTTGTCAACTTTTGTCCAAGTTACAAAATAATTTTGCTTGAAACTAACCTAATAAGCGCCTGAAAAAGAGAGCGTGGCAGCTAGAAACGGTCTAAAAAGGACATCATTTTTATTACTTAACTTGTTCTATCTTTAGAGAAATTGGCCATAATGCTAGAGGTCATGCTAAGTTTGTGAAAATAAAATGTTGAAATGCCAAGTCAAGAAGATGTTAACATTAGGGGTCATTCAAATCCTTATCACCTTGAAATATGGAGTGATTATGGTACAAATGAAGATGTAGGACTGAATTTTAACTTGACAAATCAGTCAATTATTACTGAGGTCTGTTGATTCTACTATTGATTCATTCGAATTCAATTTTAAGTGGTTGTTAATTGATTTTTGGTCCTTCAGATGGTTCTTGTTGGTGTTTTTGTTGGAGATGTTGAATCAAGTGGAGCACATAATTCTGGTGTTGCTGTTGGAGTTGCTGAACTTGAAGTTCATGCGTGAGCTGAAGTAGTTGAAAGTTGAAACTGGTGTTTATGGTGGTGCTGCAGTTGGTGTTTCTAAGAGAAGCAGGACTGCAGAAAGAAAAATCATGAGTAACTTCATGACAAATGTGTTGAAAAGCAAACTAGAATATGTAGGAAGTAAAAACTCAGAAATGGTGTTTTTATATTTTTGTATAAAACAGACAATTTCAATGCCGCATAATAAGTATTTTGTGATTCCCAACTTTATAAATGTTAAGATGTTATAATGTGTCCACTGTTATGAAAAGTTAAGAAATTGTTCTGATTGTAACCTTTTGTTTGATAAATTGTTGTTATTGAGCAGGATAGCACCAAAAAAGAAATACAAAATAACTATATCAATAACTTAAACAGCTAAAGTAACAATTAAAATAATAAAAAAGAACAAAAAAGAAAGCTAAACCTAGTAATTTGAGTATGTAAGATCTGTATGAGCTTTGGGCAATTGGGTCGGATTTTTTATGTGGGTCAAGTAAGGAGTTTAATACATTAATCTAATTTAATCAAAATTATGTACTTTAGTGACGTCATTTTTAGGCGTGTATTAAGCTAGTTCAAAGCAAAATTATTTTCGTATAACTTCGACAAATGTTGAATGACTTTTGAATAATGAAAGAATATTGATTTTTTGGGTAACAAACATGAAAGTTGGATGAGCACTGATAAAGTTTAATCTTATAGAACATTTTTTGTCGGGAAGGAATCGTTTTGGCACGTAGTAAAAAAAACAACAAACTTATGCACCTAGCTCGCTCGAAGAGGTATGAGAAAGTATAAGTAATATAATTGCTTGAATTTTTTCTTAAAATGGGTTGAAATTTGAAATTCTTCCAATATATGGGTGTGCCAGAAATTTTTTTCAAAAACGGTAGAAACGCCAAGGGGCATGGCGTTTTCTATATAAACCTTAACGTTAAGGTGTTAACGGTTGTTAGTTTAATCTATACAGAAAATGTCATGTCTCCGGGAGTTTTTCAAATTTTGTGAAAATTCAGAAAACTCCATGGCCCCTGGCGTTTTCTTTGAAAAACATAAGTTTTGATAAACTCCATCTTAGATGGAGTTTTCTTTAGTTGTAAATCAATAGTCAGGCTTTTCGGCTTTTCAGCTTTTCAGCTTTTTGTAAAATACACAATAGATGGTGTTTTTGGTAGTGGCAATAGTACTCACAATTATTGCATTTAGCAAATATTTTCTACATAACCGAGGGTGGCAAAAATATTGTAATTCATCTCCCATTTGTACACCGTTCAGCAAATGTTACTAATTTCTTAGTTTTTTTCTTCAAGCTTTTTCTTAGTGGTTTATTGAGGAAGAATTTTAGTTATTCCGCTTAATCTAGTAAGTCATATGTTTTCTTGATATGTTTAATTTTTTTTATGTTGCATACTTACTGATATTATTATTTTAATTGTAACAGGGTTAAAAAATGTCGAAGGATAACCGTGTAAGAGTTGCATTTTACTGGGGCGAGCAAATTATTTTTGAAAATAACACAGTTGAGTATAGTGAGTGTCCTCGTGCCATCGTTAAAATGTCGCCAGATGTTGAGTATGATTGGTTGGTTAGGAACCTGCATATAAAAATGAAAACCAACCCTGATGAGGTAAGACTTGTTAAGATGGCCACATTCAACTGTGCAGGATTATGCTCGTTACATACAATTTCCAATTGTTGATACTGAATCTTTGAAAGATTTTTTGTCGATACCTGACACTGTGCGTTATATGATGAACCTTAGTTTGCTTGAGATGCACATTAAGACTGAACAGTTGGAGGTTAATGAGCATCATGTTCATGAGCCATTTCCTGAAGTAATGAGTGTGTTACCAGAATTTTCTACTTTTGCAAACTTGTTAACACAATGTATATCGCATCAAAATAATTTACCGTCAAGCAGTCGAGGCCAGCGTTATACTGATTTTGAGATGAATTTTTCCGATCACAATAACCTTTGTTATGATTTTAGAGATGGTGCAGGACCTAGCAGGACATTAGAATTTCCTGAGATACGAAGAGTATCTGAAATACAAGCTCGAGTTGAGGCTGATCATCATGCTGATCAAGGCGATGATGATTCTGAAGGTGATATCCCAAATGACCAATATGATTCTGATGAGATAGCAAGTTCCGGTGAAGAAACTGGCGGTGATGATGATGACCAACATCCAGCCGAAGAAGTACCCAACATACCACTTTATAGTGAGTATAACCCACTTCTTTATGATCTTCAAGGACGGCCAAAAAGTGTTTGATTCTACCCACGAGTCAGAGGTGTTCAGTGCAGGAAATGGATGGATGATAACACATCTGATCATGAGGCTGGAATGTTATTTCAAAGCAAGGACATGTTAAAGAGCGCCATTAAAAAGTGGAGCTTGCGGAACAAAAAAGAATTTAAGGTGTGGGAATCAAAGAAAGAACATTGGATAGTTAAGTGTAGGCGGTGGGAGTCTAGTTGTAATTGGATGCTTAGAGCCAGGAAAACGTCAACAAATCTATGGAAGATTGGAAAGTACAACAGAAAACACACTTGTCAAATGGCGGTAATTGCATCTGATCATTTCAACTTAGACACTAACATGATTTCCTCTGTGTTGTTAACCCACATCATGGATAATAATGAGTGTACTAACAATAATTAATTGCAACATCAATGTGTACAACATCCTCTAGGTTGGATATTTGCTCGACGCCTAAGGACGTGAAGATGTGCAAGACCGCGACCATCAGGAACGTCAGGCCTACTCACCCTAACTCCTACACCTTCAACAACTCGAGATTTGCCTCTACCTGGTGGCCTTCCTCTTGGCATACCCCCACCCCGACCTGTAGCCAACGTATGTAGAGTTAAATCACCATCATCATCAAGGGAAAATGGTACTGAATCAGTAGGATGTTGTCGTTCTTGCACATTGCCCGGGGCAACTGGCGCATGTTGAATAAAATCTAAATCCATCCTAAGTGGGGACTGGTATGGAGTGTAAGGTGAATATCGCATCGCAGAATCACCCGTATCACTTAAACACGCCTCCCAAGGATCAGACCCAGCAGAAGTACTATCCGGGACATCATGTATACGTGAAGCACTGGGAATACGGTCCAAAGTGAGACATGTAGCAGGGTTTACAGAAGGATGTGACTATGTCCCAGGAGAGTGTATATCACGCTGCTCTGCCTGTTCATGATGGCGACCAGTCTGTGCATGTCACAACCCAATTTTTGGGGCCGTGATGACACCTAAGTGTTACATCCTTAGGCGAACCACGAATAATTAAACTGACTCATAGTGATAATTTAGATAGAAATATTTCAATAAAATGTAGGTGTAGACATCCACCCGAAATACAGTGTCAATAGAGCATCTACGAATTCTGACATCCGATATATATAATATATAATACAAGATGTAGGAAGCGACTAAACACTAAGGTGGATCAGAGGTATGCCACCGCGAACCATGCGGTTGGCTCACCTCAAGCAAAAATAGCCACAGCCTCGAACGGATCAGATAAGTCCAGCTGTCTGACTAGTAGAAGGATCTGCACATTTAAACAGTAAGTTATGAGCCAAAGCCCAGTAAGATCATCAACAGGCCCGCTAAATTACCCTTTCGGGACAAGTCTTTGATAATGCATAAGCAGATAACAGAAGTACAATCCACACCTTTACAGTAACCCATAAACATTACATACGATAATATAATTATACAACAACACAAGCAATAATATGCGAATACATAACATCGTCAATAATATAAAGATACATAATATAGGCAGCATATACAATATTATATTGATACTATGGTATAAGCAATAATATAATTAACACACAGCATGGCGATGATACATCTCGCATACCACATAAGTAATGATATACCTAGCACATAGCATAAGCACACACCCGGTGCGGCTTTGTTTATAGGTCATAACGCACCACAGGCCTCTGTCCCTATAAACAACTTTACTTATAGGTCATAACGCACCACAAGCCTCTGTCCCTATAAGTCTCCACATCTAGGTCATAACGCACCACCAGCCTCTGTCCCTAGATGAAATTTCGCTCCTAGGTCATAACGCACCAACGGCCTCTGTCCCTAGAGCATATCAATAATACACCGGCACACAACATCGACTATACACAAGTCACGTTTGTGCTTTCTCCTTTTTGTATAAATATAACGAGTAGTACATAATACTATCTACTAGGCAATGCTAGTCAATTAAGTACTCGACATCTTACTTAGCAAGATCAAATCTTATCCGCAAGTAAAAATAGAGGTCAAGTCTCACTTACCTCAAAATCGGCTCAAGTGGCTAAGGAACGACCTCCTTTCCCAAACGATGTGCCTCCGTAAGACTCCTCTCTGAGCCAAAGAAATAGTGTCGCACTCGTAAGCATGTGAGGAAAGGATTCTAAGCCCTTACGCAATTTAAGAGGCAATTTACCAAAATACCTCCGGGTCGGACGTACCCAAAACCCGTAAAAATTATGTTTCCGGACTCCCCATACTCCCACGAGTCCAAAAGTACCATTATTGTACATACCCGAGTCCAACTCGGTCATTTTTCCCATTTCACAAATCTAGGGTTCAAACCCTCTTTCCAAGGATCGTCACTTTGATCCTCGGATTAAAGCGTTAAAAATGGGTAAGAATAGTTACCTTGTGTTTAGGAATGATTTTGGTACTTCAAATTCCCATTGGAATCACTTTTAGAAGCTCAAAACATGAAAATAAAAATGAATGCCCGCCCTAGTATATATAGCAGCCCGCAGCTTTAAAGAGTTGTACCACATGCTGTCCAAATTGTACCTCACTGGACAGCTTTCGGTAAAATATACATAACTTTTCATAGAAATGTCCAAATGATACGAGGTTGGTGGAATTAGAACCACAACTCAAAGAGCTACAACTTTCATGTTTTGACTTTTTTCCAATTCCTTATGGATTGATCTGAAAAATTGATTATTTTCCCGGCTGAACAGAAAAAAAACAGAATCAGCAGCTTTTTGGCTTGCACCAGATCATCCACTGTTTTTAGGTCCAAACGGGACCCTACGAAGCTCGGAATGACCCCAAAATTTGTACGCAAGTCATACAAGACTTGTGTGACATGCTCGTCAAGACAAAACTCAATTCGGATCTCTAGAACTCAAAAAGTGGGTCCCACGGGAAAGGGTCAAATTTCGACTTTTGCCAAAATAGCGAATTTTAATCAAACGACCCCGGAATCCAAATTCGAAAGTTGCTACATGTCACAAATAATGATACGAACCTAACGGAACCCTCAGATCTCTTATCGGAGTTCGTTTACTCAAATCGAGCTCGAAAACCTCTTTTAACCTTTTTAAACTTCCGCAACGGAGACTTTTTCAAAAGTCCTATCAAACGAGGTCCGTTTTCACTTCTGAAGGTTGCTACAAGTCATAAATTACCATACGAACCTAACGCACCTTTCAGATTTCACATCAGAGCTCATTTGCTCAAATCGAGCTCCGAAACCTCTTTTAGCCTTAACGAATATCCGAAACGGATGTCTTTCTCCGATACCTATCTAACAAAGTTCGTTTTAGCTAAAAAAATTCAGACATGTCATAATGGACCTTACGGAGCTTTTGGAATTTTCAACACGTAAATCGAGGTCCCGATTCCCGAAACGACTATTTGAGGTCGTTACAGTGCACCTCATCTACCTCGTGGGCGCCTAGAAGGTGGTGGGGGTTCAACATAGTCATTGCCTCCTGAATATTGGCTATCGATCCGATCTCTACCATGATGACCCACTGACAGACATGCATTCAAAGCCAACCCCGAAAATGAAGCACCTGACGTACACCATTTTCACAAAATTAAAGAAGGATAATAATAAATTACATAAATTAGTACACAAATAATGAAGAAATAGAATAATATGTGCACATATATATTTCATCCAATAAACGAGCAGTTAACTAAATTGTTAAAATAAATTAAGTGCATACATATATAAAATTTAAATAAGTATTCAATTTTTAAGAAAATTCGACAGAGTCTCCTCTATAAACTATAGTTTCAACCTGTCCAATTAAATGTAGTGAATGACATAACAGTATCCCAATAATCTATAAACAACCGTGGCTCGAACGACAACATCAAAAACTTTTTTAAAATATAATGAATTTCTTACTTGCAGTAGAGGTAAAAAACCACTGATAACATTACTCCCTTGTTGTGATCCACGACAAAGATACGTATAGAGTATTGCAAGAGAAGTTGCACCCACCCCATGCATAATCCCCAACATGATCTAGATCGTCAAGCAACTTTAGATACATCAACTTAATACGACAGAATGTATCAACGACAAGAATCCCACCTATCATCCATAACAAGTACAACCTAACACGTTGATAAACTACAACCTCAACAGTCCAACTAGTAATCGGGTATAGAGATGTAACATAAGAAATAAGAGATATCATTTTTAAGCGACTTCCATCAAAATCAGTGTCAAGTGATGCCCAACTAAGAAGATGGTGCATCATCCGTTGTCAATCTACATTATGTAACTGATCATTTGTGTAGTGGATTCTCCTTGATATGCTGCCAAAACTCTCCATCAAGACGCCAACATCGAAGCGTCTCGTGTGTTCCGTTATCCCATACATCCTGACTACGATGCTCACTTTGTCCAACCAAAATACGGTAGTCAAATGGACCCGGATGCACGACTGGCCGATCCATATAACCTGAATAATTCAAACAAAATAAAAATAAATTTTAAATAATTTATGCACACGACAATAGAGAGCAGCCAATTAAAAAAATGCAATCAAATTTTAAGTATTTTCGGGGGTAGATAATGTGAGGTTTCATCAAGAAGACATGGAACTTGAGATGGATGAAATTAAGTTGCTTCAGCTTAGAAGGAACATATATAAAATACTTTAGTCTATCCTACTCTATAAATCTATTGTCACTGTCGAGTTTCTTTGAAAATAATTTTTCAGAATGTAAGAGATATTTGTTCAGTCCAAAATCCATTTAGCTCTTCAGCTCACTTCCTTATGCTTAAAGGCAAGAAATTGATTTATCATCATCTATTAAATGGGTATATTCATAAGGAACATTTGTATGTAATTTTTTCATGCTTGCAAAGCAAAAATTGAAAGTCATCTATTGTTTATTCATTAACTAGTTAAGGAAGCATTTTATTCATTCGTGGGGATACGCCATAATGGTAAGTTTTCCATGCTTTTGATGTTTTACTCTAAAACAATATCATTTTCTCCTTACAAATCCACAATCTTTTCTCTATTTTCTCTTCTCTATTTTCTCCTCTGTAACCTATCAAAATAAACAAATCCACAATCTCTTGTTTATTTTCTCTTTTCTACAAAGCCCCAGTTGATCAATGTCATTTTAAAAGGGGAAACTTGACAATATGGATAACAATAATAAAGCTATTTTGCGCCCCTAGGATTTTCGAAATAATTTTGAATTATATAAAGTGAGATTAAATTAGTGTTAATTAAACGAATACCAATAAAAATAAATTTTTAACAAACTAACTAATTAAGAAGGTAAATACTTACTTGTTTTACAAAATGGCTGCAGTCACTATCACAAATTTTATTTTTCTGTGAAGAAGGAATGAGTTGGGGCAGAGGGACCGTGAATTTTTACATAATGAGTGGGGGACCATGAATTTATTCTGTAAAAATTAGGGTACAGAGACCAGCATATATCTACAGTATCACAAAATAGAACCCATCAAGTTGAATGTTTATAGCCATAGGTTCATAAGTATATAAGTTATGTGATATATCATGGACGAGAAGATGACCTCTAGTAAAGAGGGGATCAACCGTAGATTTCCTTTGGCCTACACACCAGAGGGTAAGATAAGAAGTGAGAAAATAGTTGATATGATGAAGGAAGGTACAACAGATGTGCAAGCGAACCAATTTAATTAGGTCATGAATGATATGTGAGTCCAATTGAGAATTTTGAAACTCGTGATGAAGGTAAAGAAAGGTTATAGTGTATGTATTATTTTGGGTGTTTTGGTCTGGGTATATATTTATAAGAAAAACACCATTAGCCGTGGAGTTTTTATAAATATTAAATTTTTTAAGAAAACGCCAGGGGTTATAGAGTTTTCTGAATTTTACAAAATTTGAAAAACTCCAGGGGGCATGACGTTTTCTGTATAGATTAAACGGACGGATCGTTAACACCTTAACGTTAAGGTTTATATAGAAAACTCCATGCCCCTTGGCGTTTCTACCATTTTTGGAGAAAAAATTCTGACACACCCATATATTGGAATAAGTTCAAATTTCAGCCTATTTCAAGAAAAAAATTATAATTGCTTCCATTATTTTATCGAACGCCACATACTTGTATAGTGGACACCTAGGCAAATTAAGCAACAAATTAAAATCTCGATTTGCAAAACCAAAGAAACTTTATTATGTGATGAGAGTTCTAATGAGAGAACTCTCGATCAAAACTAAACAACTTCACCAACACCAATAAGGTGTATGGAATTCGAAACACTATTTAACAAAAAAAGCCTATGAAATCCTCTCACGCTAAGAATCATATTTCTAATTCTCTTTGAGAGAGATCTCCAACAATTAATAAATCACAAACTATTAATGTTTTCACTTAATTATGCCTAACAAAAGGCATATCATGAAAATTCTAAAAAGAAATAAAACTTTGAACTGAGAAATGATGCTCCAATTTTCATTCACTTTTTGTCTGATCCAATTCCAAGGGTGTTCTTCACTCCATCAACTGCACCTTGAGCCATGTTGATCATTTGCTCTCCAGTCTGAATTACAACAACAGAAAAAACAAGAAAATATGGAATATAAATACACGAATAAGATTAATAAAAAGAAAAATGATTAGAGTATATTATTAGATCATTTTTTAAGTATTTAAATTATAACATAATGATATTGTAAAACAAAATATTACACTATAAGTATGTAACATGTGGCAGGATGACCTATGCTAAAAGCTAGAGGTCATTAAATTAGTTACCAATTTTACTAAATTACATGTAATGCTTATGAAGAAATTTACATATAATTACTTACACAGCAAGTAATCAGATTATATAAATATTTTTATGTTTGTTAGTGTATAGAACTTAAAAGGCGTAATAAATTACCTGTTGAAGGAAACCAGGGTTCTGGTCTTTGTTTTGTTGAGCTGACTCTTGAGCACTTTGGGTAGCATTTTCAGCCTTGTCAGCCATTGAATGTGCTGTACTCTTTGCTGAATCTGCTAGTTGCTCTGTCTTGGCCTATTCGTTGTTTCATCAATAGTATATAACAATATATTTATCAATTATAACACGAGTATAAAGAATTTTCCAAAAGCTTTTTTTTAATAGAAAACATTATATTACATAGGAGATGGAAGAAGTATTAATTGCATGTAGAATGAAGTATTACCTGAGCTTGGCCGTGGGATTCACCGGCATGTTGAGCACTTGACATCTTGATTATTGATCTGAAAGAATTATTTTTCAAAAAAAGAATAGATAGATAATAGAAAACTTTATTTTTTGAGCGTGGTTTATATTTTGATTAACCTCTAGGTTGATTGGACCTATTTATAGAGAGGATATTGGTTTAATTGATTGATGATCCATGTTTTCCTGCTTTTGACTGGGTTTCCTGTGGTTAACTAAGTGTAGCATTGAAAATAGCAACTTTGGTAATTACTCTAAATAGAGCATAAACTTATTAAAGATTTTGAAAGTATGCACACACATACATCGAGTGTCCCTGAGTTCTAATACTAATTACTTTCACTGTTAAAAATCTCTAACCACAAGTTAAAGTTTGAGCCCTTATATGTAGGCAAAGCCTAGTAAGGAATAAACACAGAAAAATAATAAAGTAAATGGAGGATGATTTATTGAAAATCCTAAGATCAGAATTAGTAAGCAAATTCCAAGAGATTTATTAAGAATTGGAAAGAAGAAATAATGAACTCAATAGATGAGAAATAAATTAGTAATTAGTTTATACTTGCATATAAACCACCCACTTATAATTTTTACATGCTCTATTCATGTATTTATTGTTCTTGAAATGCTTGCTCATATATATAGAATTATTTTTATTCTTGTGTGCTTTTTTCCTTTCCAACTAGTTATAAAAAAAAAATCAAAAGGTAATACTACAACATTCTTGTACTTGGTTGTTGCACCCTGACTTAGCAAAACCCCTGACAAGGGCTTCCTAGCACTATGAGATTAAGACATTGGATTTCTTCTTTTGTTTGCCACAAAATTTGAGCCAAAGTAACCAAAGCTTATATTTGGACGTTGACATTATTTCTAATGGTTTTCTAAAAGTTGGGTGATGGATTAGTTTACTGAATTCAAAGGTTTGTGTAGAAGAAAAAGAAGTCTTTGGATAGATGCTTAAATGCCTAAGATGGGGGTTCATTTATTGCCTATTTTAAAAGACATGAACTCTACGGAAAAGTGCACCAAAGATACTTTTTGGCTCGCCTTTGTAGTTGGAGTCACTTCAATCTTTGTGGGTTGAACTTCAGACCTTGTGGACATACCTTTAGGTATGAAGTTCAACTTCAGCCCACAAGGTTTCAGCCAAATCTAATAAAAGCAGATAATAGAGGAAGAAGAAGTAGGAAGTGCATAGAATGCGGGCTGAAGTTGAACTTTATACAAAGTTCATCTCATAAGTATTGAAGTTTCAAAAAATGGCTTCTTTTGCACAACTAAAACAAAAGTGGCATCAAACCAAATAGCAGTGACAAAGGTGGCCTCTACCGCTCTTTGTTTACTTCTGGCCTTCCCGAACTCCTACACGGGGGAGTTCTTCAACTTCGTGGTAATGAAACGTACCCGCTCCGGGTCCGAAATCTCTTTTAGTTCGAAATACTGGTCCATCGCGATCAACCAAAGAATAGGGAGTGAACGACCCTTCTATCTAGATCGGTGATTCCGTTCGGGCCTCATCCAGAGCCCTATCGAATCAGATCAAAAAGGGCATGAGCGGCGGGCCCTATGTTGAGTAAGGGGGGAAGAGGCAAGAAAGTTGAGCTATACCTTCTTCCTTCCCTGTGGTTGGCTGCTTTTTCTTCCTTTTTCCATACTTCAGGAGGAAGAGATCGCCGGGTTCAACTTCCACTGGTGATGGCGATTCCTATACACTTGGTGGTTAAATATACTTTTTGCAAAATAGCCACAACTAGAGCTATATTTTACACACCGGCAACTTGGCAGTATTGCAGCTGTAATCCTACCAAGTTGCTAATGTAAACCATGACTCTAGTATTGGCTACTCTGCAAAAGTTGGAGTTCCAATTTTTGCAAAGTAGACAACTAGAGTTGACTCTAGTTATGGCTCGACACTATTACAAACCATTGACTTTTAATTTTTAGGACAAATTATATAAAAGTACAAATTGGGGACCTTTTTACAAAATATAGAGATATTTCGGTATAATTACACATATAGAGCACTTCCCAGAGTACGATAAGAGGAGGCTCAGAGCACTTTCCAGTCGTGATGCAACCCGAAACATGTCGAGGCCATCCACAAGGAGCCAAGCAAGAGAGTTGCAAGAGTTGCAAGGCATGTTCTTAAAGATATGGGGTGATAAAGCTGATTTTGGATGATAAAGTTCGAGTTTGCAAACTCTCTGTTTTTTGGAATTTCAGATGCTCATCGTGACCGCGACGGTGCAGGCACGGTCGTGAGCTCCTCAAGAATTCAAGCCTGCGCAACGGCGCTTGATCAGAGTGCGATCGTGCAAGAGCCAGGCTGAAGAACTGCTTTTCGCAACCGCACGACCTAGGCTGCGATCGCCAGTGCTGCTTGAGCCCTTCAACGCGACTGCGATACAGCAGATGCGACCGCACTAAAGGTGATTCAGATACTATTTTTAGTTTAATTTCTTTGCTTGTAGCCTATTTTAGAGGCAATTAAGGCATTTCATGCCAATTAGGGAAAACACTATATAAGCTCTTTAATTTCATTAGCTAGGGTTTTAGACTTGATTATCGAGATTGATGATTGTAAGCCTTTGACTAAGCTTCTTGCTTGAATACACTTTCCATGATTTGAAGTTGGTGTTTAATTCCAATTGAGGGTTATCTAGTATAAGTGCTTGTTGATTTTTGTGATTAAGAAGATGATTAGGCCTAACCTCCTAATTGTTAGCGGACTCATAAGGAGCATATATCTCAAATTTGGAATAAAAATAATCTGATTTGTGAAGATTGAAGTGAAGAAATTTTACAAAAATCAGGTTTAGTAAGAACATGCGATCACGTGCCATCATTCGCGATTGCACGCTCATTTTCCTGGGTTATTCTTAGCGAACGCGCTACTGTGGCGCCATCGCTCTTTAAGTACACATCGCTCTTTAAGTACACGCACGACTGCGCCTGCACATCGACGATCATGTAGAAGATCATTTCAGTAAACTACAGAAAGCTGAAAACAACCCCTAAACCTTTTCAGATCACCCATACTCTATTGCCATCATTAAATACAGTAAGTTTCTAGATCACACACAAAATTGCATCCAATTCCAACATCATTTTGTGCCAATTCGATTCAAGCTTTTCTCGTTTCAACTTCATTAACTTTCCCAGTTCTCGCCTGCTAGCTTTAATTTTCCATTTTTTGTTTATATCAATTACACCTCTACCCCCAAATTGGTTTAACTAGATTGTCAAGGATTGGATTGAGTATGAAGAGCAACTTGTACTTTTCCAAGAGAGGTAAAAGGCAAGTCTGGTGAGAACATTAGAGCAAGCAAAAGTCAATCATTGAGTGTAATCACGAGTGAATTTAGTGACATCAAACAAGTGTAAACACTTAGGAAGTGATTGGTGAGGACCTCTTATTACTAACTTTGTTTGTCTTTTGTAGGTGTCATGTCATAAAAAGAATGTGAAATGAATATGGAAATGAAAACCATCTTTCAAGCCTTAATGGCTCGAATGGATGGGATGTTTGATGAATTCAATAAGATCAAGGGAACCGTGTCGGACGTGACCCGTAAGGCTAGGCTCCAAGAGATGGGAAAGCAAGTGGTTGGTGCACCTTCAACTGTGGAGGTTCGGGTGAGGCCCTAGTCGGCTTTTCTCATGCTAATGGTCATTACTCTCAAATGGTTGCCCAAGGAGGTAGTGACCCCAAAGAGTATCTTGAGCGGGTGGTCAAAATGGAGAGAATCTTCCAAACCAACAATATGCAAGAAGCTACAAAAGCCAAGTATCTAATTACTCAATTTAAAGGATATGCTTCTACTTGGTGGGAATCCAAGCATAGACAAAAGGAGACTCATAGAATACTCGATGTTGGTAGGTGGCTTACATTGAAGGCTATGATGGAAGAAAGGTTCTTGTCTAAGAAATATGAAGAAGAATTGCTCAAGAAGTTTTACACTTTGAGGCAAGGAAACAAGGTAGTTCCGGAATACTTTGATGAATTTGAATAGACATGGATAAGGGTCAATATATATGATGGATATCGAATTCTCATTCCAAGGTTTTGTGGAGGCTTAAATAGAGACAATTCTTCTCCAATGGAATTGCACACCTATGAGACCTTGAATGATGCATTTCAAGCAGCACTTAAGGTGGAGAGAAGGCTCAAGGTGGACAAATCTTACAAGTCCAAGGGCACCACTTCTAATTGGAGCAAAGGGAGAGACAATGTGAATATTCCTTACAATGGGACAAAGTAAGAGAACCAAGGCAAGACGTTTATAATCGAGTTGGCAAAGGGAAGCCCAAAGATAAGCCGTAGGTGGGAGGTAACAAAGTTACACCTGAAAGCTTATCTTCCATTCAATGTTTTAGATGTAATGGGCGGGGTCATATGATGAGGAATTGTCCTTACTGAAGAACTATTCTTTCTTTGGCTAATGGGGGATATCAATTAGATGGTAGTGATGAGGAAGATATGGACAATGTTGTACCTTTTGAAGATGACTTTAATGAAGGAGAACAAAGTGAGGAAGATGGGGATGAGAAGAGAGAGTAATTTACTCATGTTGTTAGGAGAATCATGGGGGCTCAAGTAAAAGAGGACTTGGATCAAAGAGATAACTTGTTTCATACTAATTGTAGAATCCAAGGAGCCATTTGTTCTTGATACAAGGCTATATATTACTATATTTCATATACTTTTCGTCTCGTATTCATGCTTCTACTTGTGATATTTGTTAGTACTTTGAACTGAATTGCTCTCATGTAGTGTATTTCATGTTGTGGGAATTATGTTGATGATACGAGGTGTTCGTGGAGCAAAATATATAGATATCGAGTGTTTTGAAGTCTGAGTAGAAGCCCACTGGTCATGCGAACGAATGATGCACGAAGAAGGAATGAATCAGATGGAAACAGAAAGATGCAATATGTGTTGTACGACTTGCTGCAAGACGTGCACCCATAGGGCTGCACGGCGTGCACCTGATAATGCATTGTCCTGCAACTTATTTTTGTGCGTAGCTGATCGGACGCCTTGTTGCACGCCATGCTACACGGCGTGCAGCCCCAAAAATTACACTAGCTAGTCCGACTTTTTGATGCCTTTCACAAGGGCATGTTTGTCCTATATCAAGTCCTACACAATTTGATAAGACCCAAACTCCCACAAGACCCTTCACTCGGAGCCAAGCTAAGGAGATCCAAGGAGTACATCTACACTTGGTGAGGAAGGGACTAGAAGAAGGAAGCAATTGGAAACCATTCCGGGTGATTAGAGCACAAGAACAACCACTCAGCACTTTGGGCGCTCCACCCAGTGTTTTGGGCGCTCCACCTGAAGACAACAGAGCTGAGGCGCTCCACCCAGTGTTTGGGCGCTCCACCTGAAGACAACAGAGCTGAGGCGCTCCGCCCCAATTCCAGGCGGACCGCCCGGGGCCCCTCACTGCTTAGTTTTTGCCAAATCGCGGGCGCTCCGCCCGGGATGCTGAAGCACGTGAATTCTAGCTATGTTATGACTATTTTGACCCTACGTGGTCCTTTATTTCCTAAGCCTAAGTGTGGGCATTTTAGACCTTTCAAAGGGTGTCTAACAACACCTATAAATAGCTAGTAGCTTGTCTTATTTCATCAGCTAACTTTGATGATTAAAACAAACAATTGTGTTGAGAGTTGAACTCTTTGATTGAGTGAATGAAACATTTTGATGGGACTTGTTTTTCCTCTAGCGGATCTAGATGAATTCCAATCCCCCCCGATCATTCTACTTGCGTGCTCACGTTAGCTCGAGGGTAGTTGCCTAGTGTAGGTGTTCTTGTCATCTTCTTGGGGTGTAACGGAACTAGTTCTCCGTTGCTACTCGAGATTATCGTACGAGTTACGTCTCGCTTTTATCTTTTATTTTTCCGCATATTGATTCTTATCATCTTGGTATCAGAGCAAGGTTCGGGTATCGTTTCTACGAACCCCCGACCCTTGATTCTTCGTGCCTAGGTTAGTTTGTTTAGTTTTCTTGTTGTTGAAGTTGTTATTAGAAGAAAACACAAAAAAAATTGAAAAATTGAAAAATACAAAAATTGGCGTAACTTTTTGGTTGGATCGATTCTTGGATTGGGTGTTATAGATTTGTGATCGTGGTTGAATTCCCGTTGTTTTGGTACCAAATTTACTTGGATTGGATTGGATTGAAAAATTGAAACCCCAATTTTCCTTAAACCCTACCAAACCCTTGTTCTTGAGAAAACTTGGTTGATTTGGGATTGTGTGATTGTGGGGTTTTGGATTTGATTACCGGGGAATGATCTACTTGTGATAACGAACCATTTGAAACAAATTTGGTGTGAATCGGAGTTGTATAACATCGTTTTTGAAAGATTGAAATCCATCTTTTACCCCTTTTGAAGAAATTGTGAAACCCCAACTTGAAACTTGAATCATGATTGTTCCTTGTTTGTTGCTTGGTTGGGTGTAAAAATCATTGGGGATTGGTGGTTATACCAATATACAACTTTGGGTACTTCGAATTTGGGAAGAACACGTTGGAATCGACCAAAAAGTTGGATTGAAATCGAAGAACACGTTGCTAAAAACCCAGGTGTTCTTCGTCCAGGCGCTCCGCCTAAAGTTTGGGCGCCCCGCCTGAACTCTTCTTGGTCCAGGCGCTCCGCCTCACCACTGGGCGCTCCGCCTGAGGGACCTCACTGGACAAGTTTCCAGGCGCTCCGCCCCATTGCCTTGGGCGCTCCGCCTGAAAGCTGAAGAGTGGGAAACGGGTAGTTTCTTCTAGGATTGCTTGATTCTTTGTTGCCTAACCTCTAATTGGTGTTGATCTAAGTATTCTTTCTACTTAATTAGCACTAATCCTTCATTGCTTTAGGTGATTCGTGCCATAGTTGGAGGTTAGAAATCCAAAGAAGACTCGTAGTTTCTTTTTGATTCAAGTCCTTTTACCTCAAAATGCCTAGCGTTCATCGAGTCCCAATAACTCCACTCACCCCGGAGTGTGCGTGACTCGTGAATAGTTTTGGTTGAGTTGGGAATTGCTAATCATCTACATGAAGCTTTGGAATTACAAGTCGAGTAAAATATCCACCGTCACCCAAAAGAGTGATCCGAGTGAACACAAGCGAGGGAGCGAGTGAGGTGTTTTAACTAACTCTTGTTTGCTTTTCTTTGTAGGTACAATGGCTAACGAAGGACAAGATTTCATTAAGGAGGCCTTGGCTAATATCCTTGCCAAGATGGACCTCATGAACCAAAGGATTGATTCTCTTGAAAAAGGAGCCTCGAGTACTCAAGGTGAACATGGGACCCCGAGTGTCCAAATCGAGAAAAGGACCCCGAGTGTCCAAATTGAAACCGGAGAAGGCTCAAATAGCCCTACCTTCACCCCGGAACAAGTTGTTGAATTGCTCAAACAACAACGGGTAAAGGAGGATCGTGAGAGGATGGATCAAGTGTTGGGCAATACCCAACGAACGGGCATCCCCCGTATTTTAGACAACCCCCAAAGAGACATTCCACTTCCAAGACCCGTCCGCAATGTCCAAGCTCTTGAGCAACCCGTTGAAGCTCAAGAAGGGGAGGAAGCCGAGTATGTTGAAGAGGCTTATGGGTATGATGATCACTTTCAACAACGGCAAGGTATGAATTGGGGTCGAAATGTGGATCGGGGTAGAGGCCGAGGTCGAGGGCCACCCTTGGGATATGGAGGGAGGAATGCTAGAAGGGACTATGTTGCTTATGATGATCACCATGGAGGCCAACCAGAGCCATTCCAAGGGGGTCGTGACAACAACAACAACCTTAATAGTGTAAAGCTCACTATTCCTTCTTTCAAAGGAAGTAGTGATCCGGTGGAGTACATTGGTTGGAAATTGGCTATGGAGCGTATCTTTGACACCAATGACATGCCCGAAGTGAAGAAGACCAAGTATGCAATATCCTCCTTTGAATCTTTTGCTTCTACTTGGTGGGAGTCGGTGAAGAGGAATAGAAGGAGGACGGGTATGGCTATTAATCTTACTTGGGAAGAGTTAATCCGTGTGATGGATGAGAAGTACTTGACTAATCAATACCGGGTTGAACAACAAAGGCGTCTTTATGAGTTGAAGCAAGGTTCTAAATCGGTTGGTGAATACTTCAATGAATTTGAGCAAATCCGAATGATCCTTGACTTAGATGATGAAGACAATGAGACGGCCATGATCCGTTTCAAAGGGGGCTTGAACCGAGACATAGCTTCACAATTGAAGTTCCACAAGTATGATGATCATTACAAGCTATGTGAAGATGCGGTTGAGGCCGAGAAATGGCTCAAGGAGGAGAAATCCCTTCGCTACAAGGGTAGCACTACTACTCCAATAAGCAAACCAAAGGAATGGAAGCCTCCTACTACAAATGCAAGGTTCCCAAGTGCAAGTGGAACAAGTGGTGCAAATGCTACCAAGGATGTGAAAAAGCCATATGAGAAGAACACACCTAATGTGGGAGGTAACTCTAAAACTCAATTGCAAGCTCCTACCTCTTCTTCAATGCAATGCCACAAGTGCAAGGGATATGGGCACTTTGCTAGGGAATGTCCTACGAAGAGGACCATGATTGTTGTTGGTAACGATGCATATGAGAAAGAGAGTGAATCGGAAGATGAGGGAGTAGAGGGAGATGAGGGAGTAGAGGAGGATGATTTGCTTGATGACACGGTGGAGGAGGAGGATCCTCATACTTTCTTGGTTGTTAGAAGGAGCCTAGGGGCTATGATTGTTGAAGATAGTGAAACCTTGCAAAGGGAAAATTTATTCCATGCTAGGTGCCGGGTCAAAGATGTTGTTTGCTCTATGATAATTAATTCCGGAAGTTGTGCAAATGTAGTGAGTCAATCACTTGTGTCTCAATTGAAGTTGACTACCATGAAGCATCCTAAACCTTACCGGCTACAATGGCTAAGCGAATGTGGGGAGCTTAAAGTGGTAAAGCAAGTGATGATTCGATTCAAAATGGGGAGTTATGTTGATGAGCATTTGTTTGACGTTGTGCCTATGCAAGCATGCCACCTACTCTTAGGGAGGCCTTGGCAATTCGATAGGCAAGTGGTGCATGACGGTCGTGTCAACACTTACACGGTCAAACATGAAGGAAGGAGGTTTGTGCTTAAGCCTCTAACTCCTAAGCAAGTAAGTGAGGACTAATAAAAGATGAAGGAGTTGAGGGAAGTGGCTAAAGCTAAACCACCCATTGAACTTAAACCCGAAGCAAACAATCTTGTTGTCTTGCCATTGCATGATAAAAATGGGAGTCACTCCGCTCCAAATGAGAGAGGAAAGATAGAGAGAAGCGAGGGAGTGACCGGTGACAATCCAAGAGAGGGAAAAGGAGAGGATTTGAGGAGTGATGTGAGTGGATTGTCACCACAAACTACACTTGACCATGAGGTAAAATTGAGAGAGGTGAGAGGTGAGGAAGGAAAAATCGAGAGTGAGAGCACCCATTGTTCTAACCCTTCTTTATCTTCTACTCTTTCTTGTGAAAGGTCTTGTGTAGGTACGCTTGAAGACAAGCAATTGGAGCCTCAATATGAGCCTCATGAAAAAGGAGTTGCACATGACATTTCAAGCCTTGCGAGTGACCAAGGAAGTACTACAAATGTAAGTGTTGCTTCACCTTTTCGTGAACCTACTAGCTACTTGTCTTGTGATGACTCAACACTAGTTGGAGCTTATGAAGCATCTATTGTATATGCCACTAGTGAAGAGTCTAGTTGTCAACTTGAGTTCGTTTGTGAAACACTAGTTGGAAGGGATGCTATGCCACATCATGATGTGAGCCCATTGTTCATTGAACCCCACCCTAGTGTAGAATTGATAGTTGACCATAATTGTGACCTTGAGGAGTCTTTTGCATGTGAGATGGAACGATTTGTTTTCGATGACTCCTCGAGTGAGGGAAAAGAACCTAGTCTTGATAACTCGTCTATGCTTGATCATGATGTTGAGATGCATGTTTTTACATTTTCATTGTTTGAAGATAATGTCAATGGTGGTAATGACTTGTATCGGACTAGGGCGAGTAGTAAAATGAAGCCTCCATGGTGTGAAGGGTTTGACCCCTTAGGCAACCCCTTGTGTGAGAAATTGAATGAGGTAAATGACTCTTTGAGTGACCCTACTATTGCTTGTTTGGGTTACGATGAAGAAGAGTCCATCATCAATACCTTTCTTGAGAGTTTGTCTATTGGGAAGGGTTGCTTAGAAGATGAAATTGGAGGGGAAGAAGAATCTCTTGGTGTGAGTAGGTATGCTTTAAAGAAGGAGAGTGGAGTGCTTGATCCTACTTGTAGGTTGGGCTATTTGATTCACTCCACTCCACATGTTGATCACACCTCGAGGATAGATTGGTGTGTCGATCTTGAGCTTAAGGTTCAAGGGGATTTGGGTAGCTTGATCTTGCATTTCCCATCTTCCCATGACCTATTTGCTCACTATCTTGTTGAGTGCATGCTGACCTTTAACCAAGTCCTTATGGTTCTCTTTGGAGACTTGATATTCATGGTTGTTATTGATGCTTGGTTATACAACAAGAGTGTGTTTTCCACACTTCTTGCACTAACCTACTTTCAAAGTAGGAAATTTGCGTGTGTTTGCTTGTCGTTGCTTGTAGGTTCTAAGCTCCATGCTAAGGCGGGAAAGATCTTGGAAGATGCCTATGTAAAAGTGACGATCAAGAAGGACAAAAGAGAGTTGGGGCCACCCCGAGAAGTGGATGATGCCATGAGAGCCAAAGCCTTGATTTCGAGGATGAAATCTTCTCAAGAAGGGGAGGATGATAAGACCCAAACTCCCACAAGACCCTTCGCTCGGAGCCAAGCTAAGGAGATCCAAGGAGTACATCTACACTTGGTGAGGAAGGGACTAGAAGAAGGAAGCAATTGGAAACCATTCCGGGTGATTAGAGCACAAGAACAACCACTCAGCACTTTGGGCGCTCCACCCAGTGTTTTGGGCGCTCCACCTGAAGACAACAGAGCTGAGGCGCTCCACCCAGTGTTTGGGCGCTCCACCTGAAGACAACAGAGCTGAGGCGCTCTGCCCCAATTCCAGGCGGACCGCCCGGGGCCCCTCACTGCTTAGTTTTTGCCAAATCGCGGGCGCTCCGCCCCAACTTTGGGCGCTCCGCCCGGGATGCTGAAGCACGTGAATTCTAGCTATGTTATGACTATTTTGACCCTACGTGGTCCTTTATTTCCTAAGCCTAAGTGTGGGCATTTTAGACCTTTCAAAGGGTGTCTAACAACACCTATAAATAGCTAGTAGCTTGTCTTATTTCATCAGCTAACTTTGATGATTCAAACAAACAATTGTGTTGAGAGTTGAACTCTTTGATTGAGTGAATGAAACCTTTTGATGGGACTTGTTTTTCCTCTAGCGGATCTAGATGAATTCCAATCCCCCCCGATCATTCTACTTGCGTGCTCACGTTAGCTCGAGGGTAGTTGCCTAGTGTAGGTGTTCTTGTCATCTTCTTGGGGTGTAACGGAGCTAGTTCTCCGTTGCTACTCGAGATTATCGTACGAGTTACGTCTCGCTTTTATCTTTTATTTTTCCGCATATTGATTCTTATCACAATTACACCTTGGAACCTAATTTGACATAATTTTTGGCTTAATTAACATCCAAAGGAGGCAAGGAAGAGAGAAGATCAAGATTCAAGGCTCTACTTTATCCATCCATTTATATCTTTTGATTTTTACATGCTTATAGTTATTTCTTGTCTTAGAACATGACTATGAGCGGCTAAATCACCCATTCTAGGGGTTGATTGAACCACTCCACATGCTTGTGTGATGATAATTATTGTATTATTAATGAACCTTGTTAATGCTTCCAATTATTCTTGTGATTACTAGGAATAGATTCATGAGTTAGGCTTGAACACAGCAGTATTTCAACTTAAAATAAAGGCATTGCTTAGGTTTTCAACATGGTGATTTATGACTACTAATCCTTACTGTGAATCATAAGTGTAGTCCTCCTTAGCTTCATTAGTTAATTGGAATAGTTGTGTCACGACCCAACTTAGGGCCGCGACGGATGACCAACACTAAGTGTCGATCATCACTAATCCTACTGATAATATGCTAACCATTATAACTGATAAACAGAATAAGCATAAACCTAGCTGATAAGGAGTATGCGATGCAAATAGCTGACAAGGCTAACATAAGCTGACATACATAACATACTGACTGCACCACACAGGGACATATCTACAGGCCTCTAAGAGTGCTGAACTGAATATACAAAGGATGGGACAAGACCCCGCCATACCCAAACTGGCTGACTGTATACATACCAAAAGATAAGTAACTCCGGGAGTAAGCGGAGTGACTCCAATAGCTGATCGATGGCCTACTAACGTGGTCCAAGCATTGATCTATCTGCACCTGCGCGGCATGAAACGCAGCGCCCCAGAAAAGGGCGTGAGTACGATATGTACCAAGTATGTAAGGCATGAGCATATAATATGTCATAGCTGAATGAAACTGTAGGCTGGAATATAAATATGTAAACATGAGCTGGAGCATAGCAATATAGCTGGAAATCTGAAGAACGTACTAAACATGATATGAATATAAGCTGAAGTCTAGCTGAATCTGAACCTGAAGACTGAGCTGAACTATACTGATAAATAACTGTAATATGACTGATAGCTGGTTACTAGAAACTGGAACTGATAACTGTCAACTAATACTGACGCTAAGAACTGGTGGCTGATAATTGAGAACTGATAACTGTCAACTGATACTGGCGCTAAGAACTGGTGGCTGATAACCGAGAACTGATATCTGTCAACTGATACTGACGCTAAGAACTGGTGGCTGATAACTGAGAACTGATAACTGTCAACTGATACTGACGCTAAAGCTGAACTGTTATCTGAACTGGTACCTGTCTGGTGTTATGGGCTATATCCCCCCAAATCAGGTAACTGAACATCTGAACTAGTACCTGTCTGGCGTTATGGGCTGTATCCCCCCAAATCAGGTAACTGAAAACCGGAACTAGTACCTGTCTGGTGTTATGGGCTGTATCCCCCCAAATCAGGTAACTGAAAACCAGAACTAGCCTCATGTATAATCATGCAGTGCATATTGTGGCTATATACACATATATAGCAAACCTGGTGGGTGTTATGGGCTATATCCCCCCCAGCCAGTAATATCTAGTCTCTCTGGTCAGAGTGTGTGAATGACACCCGGTCACACTAGGTGTTTCAACTCCCGCCTGAACCAGAGGGGCTGTATCCCCCAGACGGGTAGTATCACACGCGACCGGACTGTGTGTCCAATGTCCAGCCTCTATGGGGGACTCCAAATCACACATAACATGATCACAATATAAGCATAAGCATGTATGAGGCATAACACGTGTGGCAACAATATATATGGACTCGAAGGAATGATGAGAAAACTCTGGATGGAATTATAGACACAACCTGAAACTTAGAATTTGTCTAACTCTTTGATTTTTATAAAAATTTCGGCAGAGTTTCCACTGAAACTGGATGATCCGCAAAACAGAACCAGCACTATATTATACACGGGAATGGATACCCAGATAAACTGATAACATAAACAAATTAACTGGATAACAAGATGAGATGACTGGATGACATAACAAATCTGCAGATAGAATGTCTGGACGGCACCACTGTCCTGACTTTCAACCTAATTTCAGAGTGTAGATCAAAGATATAGACTTCATGGTCTGTATGAAAGCTGTAGATATATGTCTTAGGGTTCTGGGGATTCTTAAAGAATCTAAATATCAATTTTGTACAAGGAGTTAAGATCAATATACAAACAACTGTCCAAAGGTCAAAACAATTTTCCAGATTTTGAAACGTTTTGTCTTGTTGATTTGGACGTCTTTCATCTTGGATTTTAGTACCAAATTAAGTATATACAGGGTTTCCTTGGTACCATACAAGTTTCTCACAAGAAAAACTAAGTTTGAAACTAATAAAAGCTTCAAAATCTAAAAGATACATGCCTTGCCAAAAGAAAGGTTTAGCCTTACATACCTTTGATGTTTCTAGCTTCTAAACTTCGTTTCCTTTGAATTCCACACCTTCTAAAGCTTAAACAAGCTATAAAATAGAATTTAGATACTTTACTTAGCTATGAAGTAATTCTAAAACTCAAACTATAGACGAAATTGAAGGTAGCATAATGTTACCCTAATCGCGTAGAGCGTTTTGACGCAATCCGTCTTCCGTTTCGTGCTAAGATCAATGTTCTTTCTTCAAAACCATCAAAATATCTTTAGAACCCAAGAACACACTGCTTCTATCACTGAGTTTCTGTAAATGACGAGATATGAGAGGAAAATTTCCTTTTATACTTGAAACATTTCAGTTACAGTCCTCTTTTGCGCTTATGGCCCTTTTTCTGGCCTGACTTCTGACGCTCATATCTTTTTATCTATAAGTTGTATGAGCAAACCGTTAAAAGTGTTGGAAACTACACTCCAAGACCTTCAATTTGGTATATGATATGTCCCCAAAAGACTTCATATAATACATGAAATTAATTGCTGAAAAAGCTCTGTTACAAGGCAATTCCTTAGTCGGTTTTTCCGCAACTTAAATCTGATTTTTCCCAAACTTTATATTCAACATATAAACATCATATATGGTCATATTATTACTTTAAACTCACTTAAATCATTCTTAACATGTCATTATAATGATATACGTCAATTTAGACGTACGGGGTGTAACAATATTCCCCCGTTAGGAACATTCGTCCTCGAATGTTAAATGAAGTATGTAGAAGCATTAAGCAACGATCTGTTACATACTCGAAGAATCTGCCTCTTTAAATTGCAACTGGCACCTCCTTATTAGTCAACTGTTCAGTAATCTGTACATCCTCTACTGGTACAACTCTAGAAGGATCTCTGACACATTTTTTTTGAGCATGGAAACATGGAATACTGGATGTACCTCCTGAAGGTCTGCTTGAAGGTCTAACTCGTAGGCTACACACCCAACTCGCCTGATAACCTGATATGGACTAATAAATCTAGGGCTAAGCTTCCCTTTTTTTCTAAATCTCATAATGCCTTTCATAGGTGATACTTTCAGCAATACCCAATCGCCAATCTGAAATTCTAAATCTCGACGTCGATTATCTGCATAGGGCTTCTGTCTGCTCTGCGCTGCTAATAATATTTCCCTGATCAACTTGACTTTATCAATTACTTGTTGGATTAAGTCTGGACCTATCAATTGAGACTCGCCAACCTTGAACCATCATATAGAAAACCTGCATTTGTGCCCATACAAAGCTTCATATGGCACCATCTGTATGCTAGAATGATAGCTATTATTATATGCAAACTCTATCAACAGTAGGTGACCATTCCAGCTGCCTCTAAAATCTAACACTTAAGCTCTGAGCATATTTTCTAATGTCTGAATGGTCCGCTCAGCCTGTCTGTCTGTCTATGGATGAAATACTGTACTCAGATACACCTGTGTCCCTAAACCTGTCTGGAACGATCTATAGAAATTAGCTGTAAACTGGTGCGCCCCCGTCTGAAATAATAAATACTGGAATACCATGTAGGCGCACTATCTCTCTGATATAAAGTCTGGCATAATCCCCTGCTGTATATGTAGTTCTAACAGGAAAGAAATGAGCTCATTTAGTAAGCCTGTCAACTATAACCCAAATAGAGTCATATCTGCTCCGCATACGGGGCAAGCCTGTAATGAAGTCCATATTCACTACTTCCCATTTCTATGATGGAATCTCGACTTCCTGTAACAAGCCACTAGGTTTTTTTTTTTTTTTTTTGCTCGACTTTAACCTGCTGGCAGTTAGCACACTGAGCCACAAATTCTGCTATGTCACACTTCATTTCGTCTCAACAATAAATCTGCTTAAGATCATGGTAAATCTTAGTCGAATTAGGATGAACAATGTATCTGGAATAATGTGCATCTGTCATAATCTGTCCACATAAATCTGCAACATCAGGAACACAAAGTCTATCTTTATATATAAGAACCCCGTCACTAGTAACCTATATAATAATTTTGGTTTTCTTCTGGCTATCTGCCTGTATTGAACTAGAACTGGATCCTCATACTGGCGCTGCTTTACTTATGTCACTAGGCAAGTAGTGATTGCGTTCTGAACTGTAACTCTTGCGTCCTCTGAATCTATTAATCTGACATCCATGCTGGCCAACTGGTAGAGTGTATGAGCTAACTTTATTTTCTCTGGTTGTAAATAAGATAGACTACCCATAGGTTTGCGACTAAGGGAATCAGCAACAACGTTCGCTTTACCCGGATGATAAAGAATATCCATGTCATAGTCCTTCAGCAACTCTAGCCACCGCCTCTATCATAGGGTTAGCTCCTTTTGCTTAAATATGTACTGGAGGCTCTTGTGATCCGTATAAATATCAACATGAACACCGTAAAAATAATGTCTTCAAATCTTCAATGCATGAATGACTGCTGAAAACTCAAGATCATGGATGAGGTAGTTCTGATCGTGCTTTTTCAGCTGCCTAGAAGCATAAGCAATTACTCTTCCATGCTGCATCAAACACAACGAAGACCAATTCGAGAAGCATCACAGTAAATGACATAGCCCTCAGATCCCTCTGGAAGTGTAAGTACTGGAGCTGTTATCAACCTGTTCTTTAGTTCTTGGAAGCTGTGCTCGCAAGAATCAGACCACTCAAATTTAGCTGATTTCTTTGTCAATTTGGTCAGTGGAGCTGCAATGGAGGAAAAACCCTCTATAAACTTTCTGTAATAACCTGCCAAACCCAGAAAACTATGTACTTCTGTTGGCGTCGTAGGCATGGGCCAATTCTTCACAGCCTAGATCTTCTGGTCATCTATTTTAATTCCTTCTGCTGAAACTATATGGCCAAAAATGCCATTGAATCTATCCAGAATTCACACTTGAGAACTTAGCATATAATTGTTGGTCCCGATGAGTACCCAATACTGTGCGTAGGTGCTCTGCATGCTCTGATTCAGACTTTGAATAGATGAGAATATCATCAATAAATATAATCACAAATAAATCTAGATAAGGCCTGAATACGTTGTCCATTAGATCCATAAATACTGCAAAGGCATTAGTGAGTCCAAACAACATCACTAAAAACTCATAATGGCCATTCCTAGTCCTGAATGCAGTCTTAGGTATATCAGATTTTCTAACTCTAACCTGATGGTAGCCTGATCGCAAATCTATATTCGAGAAGCACTTGGCACCCTGGAGCTTTTCAAACTAGACATCAATCCTGGGCAGAGAGTATTTATTCTTAATAATGACTTTATTCAGCTGTCTGTAATCTATGCACATGCGTAGAGAGTCATCTTTCTTTTTTACAAATAGTATCGAGGCTCCCCACGGGGAAATGCTGGGTCTGATAAGGCCTTTATCTAACAAATCCTTCAATTGCTCCTTAAATTCTTTCTGTTATACAGGTGCCATCCTGAAGAACATGCCCCTGATGGCGTGCTGGTGCTGAGCAAGCAACTGCTGATCTAGCTGGCTGGGCTGTACAACTACCACCCCTAGTCGGGCAATCTCTCATGAAATGGCCTGCCTCGCGACAAATATAACAAGTATCAACTCCTAACTGACATGGACCCAAGTGGCGTTTACCACAATCTGAACATCTGGGATATGTCTGACTGGCCGGTAGCGAAGTACCACGGCGCTGAAATCCTGAAGTCCGTGATGCCTGACTAGCTCTGGACTGAGGAGTTCTATCAGATCTCAGGCCACGAGACTGTGTAGGTATACTAGCTGGTGGTTGTCTAACACACTGCTATCTACTCGCTCCAGACGTCTCTCCAAACGAACCAGAAAATCTGCCCCTCTTGTCTAGCACTTTATCCCTGCCGGCTCTCTATTTCTGCTTCCTCTCCTCAAGTGATAAAGCAAATGCCTGAATGTTATGTTCATACATGACTGCATAGCAACTGTCATACGCTCGTTCACTAGGTGTGGAGCTAGTCCCACTATATACCTGTGAATTCTATCCTCCATACTCACTACAACCGTAGGGGCAAACCATGCTAAAGAATTAAAGCAATAATTATACTCTTCTACATTCAAAATTCCCTGTCTCAAGGTCAGGAACTGATTAGCATGGGCTCCCTATGTCTCTATAGGCATATACTGATAAAGGAAGGCATCGGAGAATTCCTTCCAAGTCGCCGGAGTAACATCTGACCCTCTAGATAGCTCCCATGTCTGATACCACCCTGCTGCTAGGTCATGCAATCTGAATGCAGCCAACTCTACTAACTCCGTGTCTGACACGTGCATAACCCTCAACACTCTGGCTATCCTCAATAGAAAATCCTGAGGGTCTTCTCCTGTACGGGATCCAGTAAAGACTGTAGGCTCTAGCCTGATAAAATCATTGATCCTGGATCCAACATCTCCCTGGGCATCTGCACTGTGTTGTCTAGTCTGAGCAACTATAACACTAGTCGATAATCTGATGGCATCCCTCATTTTCTGCCCCTAACTGTTGAGTAGAGGAGCTGGACGTACAGTAGCTGCGGTACCTCTAATATCGCCCTGACCTGAAGGGATCTGTGAGGCCTCAGATGGAGCCTCAGGTCTGGACTCCTCACTCTCATCCACCTTAGGTGGCACTCTACTAATACCCCGGCCGGCAATAACCTTGCCCTTCTGGGCAGCTGTTAGTTTCTTTGGCGGCATCGCTTTGCTGAAATTACTATTGTTAGAGGGCTGAATTCTATAATCATGGCTCTATCGCACGATCTAGAGAAGAAAGAAAGACAACTGTCCTGAAGTGCCTTGTAGCCTCATGTTCAAAAGTATGGCGCGCAACATACTCCTAAACAAGACTCTACTAGACACGGCCTGTAGACACCCTAGGACTGAACTGCTCTGATACCACTTTTGTCACGACCCAACTTAGGGCCGCGACGGATGACCAACACTAAGTGTCGATCATCACTAATCCTACTGATAATATGCTAACCATTATAACTGATAAACAGAATAAGCATAAACCTAGCTGATAAGGAGTATGCGATGCAAATAGCTGACAAGGCTAACATAAGCTGACATACATAACATACTGACTGCACCACACAGGGACATATCTACAGGCCTCTAAGAGTGCTGAACTGAATATACAAAGGATGGGACAAGACCCCGCCATACCCAAACTGGCTGACTGTATACATACCAAAAGATAAGTAACTCCGGGAGTAAGCGGAGTGACTCCAATAGCTGATCGATGGCCTACTAACGTGGTCCAAGCATTGATCTATCTGCACCTGCGCGGCATGAAACGCAGCGCCCTAGAAAAGGGCGTGAGTACGATATGTACCAAGTATGTAAGGCATGAGCATATAATATGTCATAGCTGAATGAAACTGTAGGCTGGAATATAAATATGTAAACATGAGCTGGAGCATAGCAATATAGCTGGAAATCTGAAGAACGTACTAAACATGATATGAATATAAGCTGAAGTCTAGCTGAATCTGAACCTGAAGACTGAGCTGAACTATACTGATAAATAACTGTAATATGACTGATAGCTGGTTACTAGAAACTGGAACTGATAACTGTCAACCAATACTGACGCTAAGAACTGGTGGCTGATAATTGAGAACTGATAACTGTCAACTGATACTGGCGCTAAGAACTGGTGGCTGATAACCGAGAACTGATATCTGTCAACTGATACTGACGCTAAGAACTGGTGGCTGATAACTGAGAACTGATAACTGTCAACTGATACTGACGCTAAAGCTGAACTGTTATCTGAACTGGTACCTGTCTGGTGTTATGGGCTATATCCCCCCAAATCAGGTAACTGAACATCTGAACTAGTACCTGTCTGGCGTTATGGGCTGTATCCCCCCAAATCAGGTAACTGAAAACCGGAACTAGTACCTGTCTGGTGTTATGGGCTGTATCCCCCCAAATCAGGTAACTGAAAACCAGAACTAGCCTCATGTATAATCATGCAGTGCATATTGTGGCTATATACACATATATAGCAAACCTGGTGGGTGTTATGGGCTATATCCCCCCCAGCCAGTAATATCTAGTCTCTCTGGTCAGAGTGTGTGAATGACACCCGGTCACACTAGGTGTTTCAACTCCCGCCTGAACCAGAGGGGCTGTATCCCCCAGACGGGTAGTATCACACGCGACCGGACTGTGTGTCCAATGTCCAGCCTCTATGGGGGACTCCAAATCACACATAACATGATCACAATATAAGCATAAGCATGTATGAGGCATAACACGTGTGGCAACAATATATATGGACTCGAAGGAATGATGAGAAAACTCTGGATGGAATTATAGACACAACCTGAAACTTAGAATTTGTCTAACTCTTTGATTTTTATAAAAATTTCGGCAGAGTTTCCACTGAAACTGGATGATCCGCAAAACAGAACCAGCACTATATTATACACGGGAATGGATACCCAGATAAACTGATAACATAAACAAATTAACTGGATAACAAGATGAGATGACTGGATGACATAACAAATCTGCAGATAGAATGTCTGGACGGCACCACTGTCCTGACTTTCAACCTAATTTCAGAGTGTAGATCAAAGATATAGACTTCATGGTCTGTATGAAAGCTGTAGATATATGTCTTAGGGTTCTGGGGATTCTTAAAGAATCTAAATATCAATTTTGTACAAGGAGTTAAGATCAATATACAAACAACTGTCCAAAGGTCAAAACAATTTTCCAGATTTTGAAACGTTTTGTCTTGTTGATTTGGACGTCTTTCATCTTGGATTTTAGTACCAAATTAAGTATATACAGGGTTTCCTTGGTACCATACAAGTTTCTCACAAGAAAAACTAAGTTTGAAACTAATAAAAGCTTCAAAATCTAAAAGATACATGCCTTGCCAAAAGAAAGGTTTAGCCTTACATACCTTTGATGTTTCTAGCTTCTAAACTTCGTTTCCTTTGAATTCCACACCTTCTAAAGCTTAAACAAGCTATAAAATAGAATTTAGATACTTTACTTAGCTATGAAGTAATTCTAAAACTCAAACTATAGACGAAATTGAAGGTAGCATAATGTTACCCTAATCGCGTAGAGCGTTTTGACGCAATCCGTCTTCCGTTTCGTGCTAAGATCAATGTTCTTTCTTCAAAACCATCAAAATATCTTTAGAACCCAAGAACACACTGCTTCTATCACTGAGTTTCTGTAAATGACGAGATATGAGAGGAAAATTTCCTTTTATACTTGAAACATTTCAGTTACAGTCCTCTTTTGCGCTTATGGCCCTTTTTCTGGCCTGACTTCTGACGCTCATATCTTTTTATCTATAAGTTGTATGAGCAAACCGTTAAAAGTGTTGGAAACTACACTCCAAGACCTTCAATTTGGTATATGATATGTCCCCAAAAGACTTCATATAATACATGAAATTAATTGCTGAAAAAGCTCCGTTACAAGGCAATTCCTTAGTCGGTTTTTCCGCAACTTAAATCTGATTTTTCCCAAACTTTATATTCAACATATAAACATCATATATGGTCATATTATTACTTTAAACTCACTTAAATCATTCTTAACATGTCATTATAATGATATACGTCAATTTAGACGTACGGGGTGTAACAAGTTGATTAGGTGAAAGTTACGATTACTTAACGGAAGTGGGTCATTGTAAACTTGGAGCACTTGTTCAATAGGAAGAGTCAAGGGGAATTGATAGCACAATACTTTAGCACAAGTTAGGAGTTGGAGAAATCAATCTCAGGCTTCATATCTCTTGAATCAAATCTATCATTGTATACTTGTTATTTACTTTCTTATTTAGTAGTGATAGTATAAAACAAAACCAAAGATATACACTCGAAGTTAATTAGGTAGATAATTTAGCTAGATTAACTGCTAGGAGTTATGTTCCATGTGGGATTCAACCTCGGGACTTTAAGTACCGAGCTATATTTGTTGCGACCGCTTACCCTTTTATGGGGCGTAGTTGGGCATGATTTGTTCCTTATCATTGATAGTAGAAGTTGTGTGAATGTTGCAAGTGCTTCTTTGACCCATTAGGAAACACCAACAACCCTATAGGCTATAATGGTTAAATGAATGTAGGGTATTGAAGGTGACCAAGGAAGCTTTGATCAAATTCAAGGTTGGGAACTACCAAGATGAGATTTTGTTTGATGTAGTTCCAATGCAAGCTTGCCACATGTTGCTGGGAGGCCATGCATGCATGACAATATGATAGAATGGCAAGGCATGACGGCAAGACCAACAAGTATGCTTTGGAGTTGGAAGGGCAAAAGTTCATACTTAAGCATTTGACTCCCGGGCAAGTGAGCAAGGGATATAGGAGAATGAAAGAATTGAAAGAAAAAGAGAGAGAGAGAAAAGAAAGAGTGAGTTGAGGGAAGTAAGAAAGTGAGGACAACAATACAAAAGAGTGAGGAAGCAAAAGAAAGAGTAAGTGTGCTTTTGTCAAGAAAAGAGGGTAGATATGAGTTGGAGGAGGGAATTTCTTTGATCCTCTTCATGCATAAAGAACACATTTTGATTACTCATTAACTAACCTCTTCTTTGACTAGTTCTATATCTTCTCTTTTGCAAGGTTATGAAGACATATTTCCCGAGGAGTTGCCTAGTGGATTGCCACCTGATACGGAGAAAACTAGCGGAAGCAAACAAACAATACAAGTAGAAGCAATAAACGAGATAACCAAGAAATAAGGATGGGGAAGGCAAGAAATAAGAAGAAAGAATGAATCAAACTCACATATGTTAGTTGATTCAAGGGGGGAAAAGAGACTCGAACCAATCAAAGGATCATACTAGGATGATCCCTATGGATTCCAAGTTAAAGAGATATATGAAACTTCTAGCTTCAACAAAGAAGGCAAAGGCTCTCTTTCAATTCTTCTTTCTACAAGATTCAATAATGTCTAACTTATGAAATAAATGACCTAGTGGAGTATTTATAGGTCCTTCCCACTTAAGATAAAAGGTCTAAAATAGCCCCACAAGCTGGGTAAAATGATAAGGACCACGCAGGGTCAAAATAGGAATTACACCTAAAGATTCAGCAAATCCCATCATGGCTTGACATAGGTAGGCGAAGCACCCAGTGTAACTCAGCCTGTAGAGGCGGAGCGCCTGGCTAGGTGGACGGAGCTCCTGGCTGCTTGGGCGGGGCACCTAGTGCAAGATCCAGAGAGTGCATCATTGGGATGGTCGGTCCGCCCATTGTTGTGTCGCTTCAAGCACTCGAGTGAAAGCTCTTCAAGTCATCTCCAAAGCCTCCATATTCAAAGCTCTTCCAACCCAAGTGTGGGTGAGAATTTTGGATATCTTTAGCTCGACTCCGATAAATGAGCTTGAGGTAATTAGGATTGCACCATCTTCCCTTCTCCAAAGCTCTTGATGCTCTTGATCTTGCATCCTATGAACCCTTCAAGCTTGGCTCTTGATGATTGGCGCTTTGGCTCAATTTGTCCCGCATCATCCTCCCCTTCTTGAAGGATTTCATCCTCGAAATCACACCATCAAGACCTACAGGACATGACAAAGACAACTCAAACTCCCTACTACAAGAGTAGGTTAGTGCAAATAGTGTGGAAAACACACTCTTATGATAGAGCCAAACATTAATAATCATGGAAAAGCTCATGTCTCCAAAGGAAACAACAAGTACTTGACTCGAAAAGGAAGTGCATCCAACACAAAGACAAGCAAAGAGATCAATAGGATATGGAACATGCAAGATATAGTAATTAAATTTCCTATGACCCCTAAGCTTATGACCAACACACCAAGCCTTCAAATCATTATTATCACAATGTGACGCTTTGGCTTTGGCATGCTCAAGACTCAAGGTGTGATCAACGTATGGGATGGAGTAAACAACACAATTCAAACGACAACTAACATCAAATACTCCACTCCCCTTCTTAGAAGCACTCTTACACACACCAAGAGGTACCTCCTCACCTTCACTTTTGCCTCCAAGACAATCCTCCTCACTAGATAAGTTACCAAGGAAGGTCCTCGTCATAGCTTCTTCATCATTATAGTCCGCACACTCAAGATTAGGACTACTAGAAGATGCACCATCACAATCAAACAATGAATTGTCAATAGAGTTAAGCTCTCTAATCCACAGAGGTTCAAACTCACACTCTACTCTAGTTTGATACAAATCACTATTTCCATTGAAGTTGCCCTCATACAAAGGATTAGTATAGGCATACTTCTCAAGCTCAATAATAAGAAAAGGTGAAGTATCCAAACTAGAGACAACATCCACACTTGAGGAGTCATCGAACACAATTCGATCTATCTCATACACTAGAGACTCCTCAAGGTCACAACCACCCTCACTACGACCGTAAAACCACCACTATCAAGTAAGCAATCAAAGGGAAGGATAGGATATTCATTACACTCATCTTCTCATGTATCAAATATTGGTGGGGTGTCATAACAAGGTTCACAAACAAGGTCAACCATAATATTTTCACTAAAGAGAGGTTCAATAAAAACCGAGCTCACATCATGATGTGGCTTTTCAACCCTCTCAAATAGTGGTTCACATTCACATACAAGTTGACCATTCAACTCTACACTAGTTGCAAACACATTGTAATTATACAAATCATCAACTAGCATAGAGTTTTCACAAGCACTATCGTAAGACAAGGAAGTATCATGCTTAAGGAAAGAAGAACTAACACTTACACTTGAGTTGCCATCTTGCTCACTCAATGCATTTGAAGTATCATGGCTAGCTTCTCTACCTTATAGCTCACATTTGGAATCATCTTCACCTTGCCTTTCCACTTTGGAACATGATTGAGGCTCCACCGATTTGCCTCCAAGAATTCCTACACAAGAATTTAAATAAGTAGAAGAAAAAGATAAAGGGTTAAGGTTAGAATAAGGGGTGCCCTCACTCTCAATAATTCTTTTTCCCTTTCTCTTTTCCCTCATTTTTTCTTCAAGATCGAGTGTAGATTTGGGTGGAGACAACCCACTCATATCACTCAACACAACCTCTCCTTTTTTCACTCGAGAGTTGTCACCAGTCACTTCCTTACTCCTCTCAATCTTTTGTCTCTCATATTCGGGTGAGTTAGGACAAGGCCCAAGAATACCATAGCTGGAGTAGGTGGACTTTTAACATCAACCCAGTATCTAGGACTTAGAGACACATCACTTGATGTCTCTTTCTTCTTTGTTGGTGAACCACTTGATTTTGAATCTTGTCGTTTCGGGTTCACCTAGTTGACACTTGTCAACCCCTCACTTGCACTAATCCCACCATTTCTTGTGATTGTAGGACTTCTTGATTGCACCATTTCAACCTTGGAATGAAGTTCTCGCTCCTTGCTCTTTTGCATAGCCAAAGAAGGTGCACTAGTAGGCAACTTTCTCTTGCCCGGTAAGGTTCAAAGTCATAAACCCTTCGACCCAATCCCACAAGAAACACATCCTTCATAGCACTATATTGCAACCTCTTGTCCTCCAACCATGGCTCACCTAACCACATATCAACATGTCGTACGGGATACACATCATACCATACATAACCTTTGTAATTCCTATGAGATATGAGTACTCGAGCTTCCTTGGAAAGCCACACTCTATCATACTCATAAGGATTCTCTAGCTCACGACATGGTATCCTTAGCCTATCAACCAAAGAGGTGCTAATGCAATTGGCATCGGTCTCTTCAATTTTGAGCAAGTTTCCTCCATAACCATTCACCTCAACAACGAAACTATGTCTACCCAAGTTTTGTAGAAATGCATCCAAGAGAGAACTTGAATGTCCGCGAGTATCAACACCAACAACTTGTGTCTCTCTTATCCCTCCTCTCCTAGCAACATTGCTAGGGTAACATCCACTTCCCGTCACTCTTCCAACATTAGAAGTGTTGTTGAAAGTCGAGGAAAGAACCTTGCCATGGAACCCATAAGAACCTCTCGCCTTGGTTCCATTGGTAATAGCATTACTCCTACTACAACTATCCAAGAACCTCAAGGCATTGATAGAATAATACAAATCCCCTTGTAGCAAAAGCAACAACATCTCTCAATCCACTCTTCACATGGGAATTAGGAGCTTTGAGCCGTTTAGCACAAGTAGGATAGGCAAGCTTCCCATTTCCCATGGAACAACCACCACCTCCTCCCAAACTAATGGAAAGACCTCTACTACTCCCTTGTACATTTGTAGAAACATCAAGAGAAGTTGCAAATAAAACATTTCTATAATCAACCTCATCATCAATTCTCTCTATGTCACTATCAACATTTTCAAATTTATCACAAGAAGAGTAAGTAGGAACATTGTACCTTGAAGCATCACCATCTTCATATTCTTACCTAGAAGTATAATGATCAACACATTCATCTTCATAAGCTTCATAGTCTTCATCAACCTCATGATCATCATAGTGAACTGCTTCATCACCATAGGAGCTATGGTTTCCCAAATCGTTATAATAATCCCCTTCAACATCATTGTAGGAACCATAGTCTCCATCATCTCCATACGAGTCATAGCAACTCGCATCATCCCTACATGAACCATAATCTCCACAATCATCATCTGACATAGTTGCAATAATAAGACAAAGAACCTCACAAATTCACTCCCTCACGTGTATCACTCAATATATGAACACTCAAGGGCAAGGCCTTAATCTCTTAGAAACCATGATGATCACAACTAGTATGTCCAAGTATTGGTTCGGAATGGAGTTAATGAGACTTTATGGACGGACGACTATTTTAAGTGCGCACTTGAGAAGAAAGAAAGTTCTACGACTCTTCTTTAAGTTCTAATCTCTTCTACGCACGAATGACCTAATACGCTAAAGAGTTAGTGACTTATGAGTAGGCCAATTACCCAAGAAATACTAACCAAGAAGTACGGAAGCAAAGAACCAATGAAACCCTCCAAAACAAACTACCCGAAGCCCCAAACAGGGGGAGGCGGTCCGCCCCTATGGCTAGGCGGTCCACTTGGCCCAAATTCCAGAGACTGCTGAAGTTTTTGGGCGGTCCGCCCTTGTGTCTAGGCGGTCCGCCTGGACCTGAAACTGCACAACGCAAAAACGTGTTTTGGGTCGTTTTGCACCCAAATTTTTCAACGATTTCAACCCGTTTCCCAAATCCAATGATACCCAATGTTTTATTCAACTATTCTAAACAATCCCCAATGGTTTTTAAGCCCAAACAAACAATAACAAGATTTGATTCAATTTTGAAGCGATTTCTAGGGTTTTCAAAATTTCAGAAATTTGATTTTTGAAATTTTGATTCGTAACACCAAATTGTGAGAATACGATATAGAACAATCCCCAATACTGTTTAACACTAGGGGAACCAAATCCTCCATTCTATGAATTTTTTTGAAACTTTTCAGTTTTTCAATTTTTTTTGTTTTTCTTCTTTTCTCCAGAACATCAAACAAGAACAACAATAACAAGGATAAATGGAACAATCGAGGGTTTGTAGAAACAAAACTTATTCGTGCTCTCATACCAAACTGATACAGGAAAAACTAGCAGAAGCAAACTTACAATACAAGCGGAAGCAATAAACGAGATAACCAAGAAATAAGTATGGGGAAGGCAAGAAATGAGAAGAAAGAAGTAATCAAACTCACATATGTTAGTTGATTCAAGGGGAAAAAGAGACTCGAACCAATCAAAAAATCAGACTAGGATGATCCCCATGGATTCCAAGTTAAAGAGATACATAAGCTTCAACAAAGAAGGCAAAGCCTCTCTTCCAATTCTTCTTTTACAAGATTCAATAATGTCTAACTAATGAAATAAATGACCTAGTGCAGTATTTATAGGTTCTTCCTACTCAAGATAAAAGGTCTAAAATAGCCCCATAAGTTGGGTATAATAATAAGGACCACGCAGGGTCAAAATAGGAATTACACCTAAAGATTACACAAAATCCCGTCATAGCTTGACATAGGTAGGCAAAGCACCCAATGTAACTCAGCCTGCAGAGGCAGAGCGCCTAGCTAGGTGGGCGGAGCGCCTGGCTGCTTGGGCGGGCCGCCTGGTGCAAAATCCAGAGTGTGCATCATTGGGTACGCGATCCGCCTAGTGCTTTGGACGGTCCGTCCATTGTTGTGTCGGTTAAAGCACTCGAGTGAAAGCTCTTCAAGTCATTTCCAAAGCCTCCATCTTCAAAGCTCTTCCAACCTAAGTGTGGGTGAGCATTTTGGATCTCTTTAGCTCGACTCCGATTAAATGATCTTGAGGCAATTGGGATTGCATCATCTTCCCTTCTCCGAAGCTCTTGACACTCTTGATCTTGCATCCTATGAGTCCTTCAAGCTTGACTCTTGATGGTTGGTGCTTTGGCTCATTTGTCCCGCATCACCACCATTAAGGGGAATTGAGTCCATAAGCGGTTCAGGTCATCCTAGTGCCAAAGAAAGATGGAACTTGGCGTAAGTATGTGGATTGTAGAGGTATCAACAAGATTACAATAAAAGTATCATCATCATATCTCTAGGTTAGATGATATGTTTGATGAGTTGTTTGGTCTTGTGTGTTTTTTAAGATTGACTTGAGGAGTGGTTACCACCAAATCCGAATGAAATTGGGTAATGAGTGGAAGCCACTCTTCAACACTAACTTTTGTCTCTATAAATAGCTTGTCATGCCTTTTGGCTTGACCAATGCTCTTTCTACCTTTATGAGTGTGTGGGCAAAAATACCTCATATATGATTATAAGGATACGAGTCCAGCTAGTGAGACTAGACTTAGCCTACAAGTCACAGGGCATAGAGGATACACGCCTTCTCCTCAAGCCACAACCGCTCAGTCGGCACGGACCATAGGATTAAGGCATACATCCCGCTGCCTTTGGGTTTACAGTATCCAAACTTGAGGATTTCCTTGCTGGTCTCTTCAAAATCTATGTGGAACAGGATGAGCGAAACTTGGTGAACTTGGTCGAAAACATGGTTCAGAAGTTGGGAGCGATTTTCGTTGGTTCGTCCTAGAGGCTAGTGCCCGTGAACGATTCACCAGCTTTTGTTCTCAACCGAAGAATCAACATGGAGGCCACCCCCAAAAGCTCTACAGCGGCCGGAAATCAAGGTCTCGAAGGAACACCTATCATTCAGGACATCCTGAAGAAGCTGAAGGTCATCCATGATTGGATCGGTAATGTGTCGGGTGCTCCACCCCAGATTACCCCCTTAGATGAGCAAAAGTTCTACAAATATGTATATAAAGTGAGATTACCCCAAATACTTCTGCCTGCCGGATAACCTCAAGTACGATGGAACTACGGTTCGGATGAGCACATCGCAACTTATTATACAGCTGTCAAGAGCGATGAGATTTCTGAGGAAGAAACTCAATCTGCTCTGGAGAGAGGTTCGGCCCGACCTTAATTAAAGGTGCCCGTGCATGGTACACCCAGCTACCATTGGGACCAATCGAGTCATTTACCCAGATGCAATTTCTATTCCAGAAGGTGCATTTCGGAGCCCGCAAGAGGGAGGAATGCATGGAAGATATCTTTGAGGTCCGGCAACGCGACAACGAGCTGCTAAAAGACTACCTAGATAATATCTTTCAGAGGAAATGCACGGAGCTCCTTACAGCTCCCGATAATATCGCAGTGGTAGCCTCTGGCAAGAGTCTGAACTCCAGAGGTTCTTTAGCCACTCGAGAGTTGTAATGGAGTCTTACGCAACACTCTGTGACAATGAATGCCCTACACTAGCGGTACAATGAGAAAGTCTGTCTCGAGTCTGAGCCACCTCAAGAGCCCGGAGAAGACGAATAAAGAAAGCGAGTGGGAAACCCATCTCTTGAAGTAGAGGGCGGCGGAAGAAGAATGAAAGGAAGGACTCAGTATCAAACAGAGTCCGTGAAGGTATCAGAAAAACAAAGAAGTTCCCGAGGATCCGGATCGCGCGAGATAATTCAGAGCAACACAACTTCAAGGACTTGGGGCTACTGGTGAATATAGTGGAATTAGTTACCGATCACTTTGGGAAACAAGGCGTGCTGGTCGTTCACCATTAAGAGCGTATCGAGAAAGAATTCAACAGCATACTGCGATTTTCATCGAAGTAATGGCCACTCCACAGTCGACTGTAAAGCTCTGATGCTCGAGATCGAACACTTGTGAAGAAAGGACATCTTAAAGACCTGATCACATAGTGGGCGAGACGATCCATAGCGCCCAACCTCAAGAACAAGTGGAGTGTCAATGCGATCTTCGCTACACCCAGGTTCGACGAAACTTTGAAGACTGCAGTACTAGGATCATATGCCAGTTTGGTCCTGTTCAGGTTGGAGAATGGAAAGGAAAACCACCATTAAGCTCTCACCGTCCCGGTCAAGGTGCTTGACTCTCAGGTCAAACAAGCTCTAATTGACTAAGAAAGCAGCGTCAATATCATTGGTGGGAGATAGTACGGAATATGGATCAGCATCATCGAATAACCTCAAGCCCCTGCAAAGTAACCAGCTTCAACAACGTCTATGAAAAGCCTATCAGAGAAATAGCTCTGTTAGTCTATATCCCAGACATGATGAGCATAACGCCTTTTCAGGTAATGACTTGTAGCCTCTCATATGATGTCATCTTGGGAAGACCTTGGATACAAGCAGTAAAAAGGGAGCACCCTCGACACTTCATCAAGTCTTCAAATACCTGACCTCGTGCGGGATCAATGACTTATAAAGTCGCGGCCCTTAATCGAAGAGAGTCGAGCATCCAATAAGGATACTAGCTTAATGTTGAAAGCGAAAGTATATATGGTCGAAAGAGAGCCACTATGAGCGGCTCCATGGAGCGGAGGGCCAGGATAGTGATAGCAAAGCTTAGAGAGCGGGTCTCCGGGATGATTAATTTGGTCCCACAAATCGCGGAGTTGTGGTATCAAATCTCTGAGGTGCTGGTAAAGCCATGAAGATCCTGAATGGATAATACTCTGTTGGCGAGTACTGACACAAGTAAATATGAACCTTATAATGTCTCCAATGGTAACCAAATAGGTTCAGTGGGTTCACTTGTTTCTGTATGTCTCAATCTTAGAAGTAGCATGGAATGCAGTCCTCGCGCGAGAAGAAGAAGGAAGGCAATTTCCTGTACAATATGCTAGTAAGGGACTTTTGGGAGCAAAAACACACCTTCCACTGCCAGTCCAGTTCGTGGCAGCGGTGGTAATGGCTACATAGGAATTGCGACCATATTTTCTAAATCACACGGTTATTATGGGTTCTTCTATCCCGTTACAGGCCATTCTGTCTAAATCTGGGCTTTCAAAAAGGTTAGCAAAATGGGTCATAGAACTTGGAGGATATGCTATTATTTATCAGCTGTGAACGACCATCGGTTCACATGTCCTGGCAGACTTCTCTACGGATTTCAATGAAGAATTGGCGTCGGAAGCTGAGGATGTAGTAAAGAATGCAGAGGTAGTTGTCCCTAGGCTGTGGATAATCCATACGAGTGTAGTGTCCAAAGGCGAAAAAGCCGACCTCAACCTATGGATTAAAGCACCAACCGGGAGGATATTTTGCAAGGCAGCAAGATGCACGTGGGGCAAGGCAGAATATGAAGCCATAACTCGAGCTCTTGATTTAGCCTATATAATTGGTCTAGGGAGATCAGTCTCTATAGCGGCTCCTAGTTGGTGGTCAATTGGATGAATGAAGTTTTCACAGTTGAAGGTGTCTGCTCGCCTGCTAACTAAAATGAAGACACTTCTGCAAAATTTTCGCCAATGGAAGTTTATTCATCGGAAGGAAGGCACAAGGGTCGACTCACCGGTTGAGGATGTAAACATCAATTCAGACAGCCATCTGACGGTGATCGAGCAAACTCACACGTACATGATGAACCTCGAAGTTCCAAACACATGATTTGTTCTAGAATGGCATCATGCATTAATTGAGTACTTAGGAAAGGGAATACTCCTTGAAAATAAGCCAGAAACCAGACAGTTGCGAAGGCAGACGGTTCATTGCTGCTTTATTTATGAGGGGTTGTATCATCAGGTGATTGACGGGCCACTAGTCATGCATCCGGGCTCAGCGCTAATAAAGGAAGGGTCCTTGAAGAGAACATGTGAGCCTCCCGAAAATCGATCCTTCATCAGTCATATAAGAGCGCTATCAAAAAGATGATCGCATCCAAGAACACAAAAAGAACAACTATCACTCCGCTTAGAGAATACTACTCTTGAAAGGTCAACCAGATGAGACATGTATTTCCTCCTTTCTTGCTCTTTATTTTTATTACTATTACTTCCAACAGGAACATAGCCCCTTCGTTAGTTTACTAAACTTTTACTGGCTCCGCGCCCTCTTTATCAATAAAACTACTATTCTACTTAGTCAGTTTTACAATCAGATCCATATATGATCCAACTATTCATAGCCCCACACAACTTAATTTGAAGTAATACACTCATATTCCGCTATAAAAAGTAGAGTAAACTATTCACTTAAAGCTAAATCACTTCTAGTTAAGCCACCAAAGATTATTCGTAAGTTAAAATTGTCAATTCAACACTTGCACCAACATGTCGGTGGGCACGCCCGCCACCATCATGCCATTAAGACTTATGCACTTGAGTGGACAAGCACAATCGTTCTAGATTGAATGCAAAAATGCTATGATACATACAACATGCTAAAGACATCCCCTTACGGGCGCGGGCCTTGCCCTAAAAGTCGTCCATCGCTACGCAAAATAAGCCATCACTTGCTGATGCATGCTCCTAATAGAGCTAAAATCCATCTTTAAAAGACAAATGCTCGGAAAGGGACCAAAACAATGATTCTTGACTACACTACAAGTAATTACGCACAAAATATTGATGAACATCCATTTTCATTAATATCAAAGGCTTGTAGTCTTACAATACACAATCAGGTTCTTTGAATACAATCTTGTTCATTACAAACATTCTTAAGAAACTAGAAGGTCTCAAAAGGCTAAAACCGCAAGTTCCTCTAAATTTTACACGATTGAAATCCTTCATCTGGATTGTAAATCCTATTCAGCAAATGACCCAGAGTCCTTCCTAGCATCAGGAGATATGTCAGCCCAAGCATTATTTAGCATGCAGCCACAAATATAACTAACACCCGTGCGCCTCATCCAGAACAAAGGATTTCAGAAGCATTTAAGCGCGGGCAAATCCTTCTCTTATCATGATGAAAGAGCTTGAAGATCTGCTTCAACCTCTACAGGTCAAACGGGAGTGCATAGCCTCGCTGATCTTCACGCACAATCAGGAGCTCAATTGAGATGAGAGGGCTTTATCTGGGAACCTATGCTAAGGAGGAGTTCCTCCCCAAGGCAGTCCAAAGCCAGTGGCCGAGGGGGCGTTACAATAGCAATCAAGCCGACCTAGCTGAGTAAGGAGACAACCCTGACGGACTTAGAGATTAGAGACTCCTTAATTTGCTGATGGCGTAAGGGTAAATCCCCTTGCCAACCAAGGAGTGAAGCCAGGCATTGAAGCATCAACTCGGCATCATCGAAGAAGGTACCAGTACACCGACGGCATCCTGGAGGAGAAGTCTCATGACAGCTCAAAAGGCTAAGCGTCCTGACCTAGCGTGACGAGAGGAATATCACAGCAACCGGTGCGTTAGAAAACGAGCAACCCTAATCAGTGCATATTCCATGAAAAAGATATTTCAAAAAACATCATTAGAATCTCAATCAAATTCCATGACTCGGGCGACTCAGTTCATCCTGCCATGCATGGATGGAGAAATAGAAGAAGAAGATTACGAGAGTTTCATTAGTTACACTCCTCTTAAATGCCATTCATTCCGAATGAAGGAGTTGTTCTAGGAATATTAAACCAGGATCACGGGCGAACTTTTTTTAAGAAGAGAGATTATCCTTTCAAAAGGAAATTCTGATAGAGACAATGTATTTTCTGAAGAATTTTTGATTCTAATCTATCATGAATTCCCTATTTATAGGCAGAATCGGATAAGAATGGAGCATGAAATGGTCAATGTAATTATGGACTGGGGATACAAAACTATTCGGTACAATAAAAGGCATTTATGGAAAAATTGCATAGAATCGACAGCAGCGAATTAGGTGCAAATGCGTAGGATTCCAGAAGAAATCAAGTGTCTGCCTCGGTCAAAAGGATTGCGAGTTTTAAGGAGTCAGTGGAATATCCTTTCACATCCTTTTTGCAAACCTCTTTCACTTCCTTACTGCTTACGTCAACACTCTACAAATGGGGGATTGACTGTGTAGGCAAAAATACGCCACCTATGATTATGGGGATACGAGTCCAGCTAGCGAGATTAGACTTAGCCTACAAGTCACTGAGCATAGAGGATACACGCCTGTTCCTCAAGCCACGGCCACTCAGCCAGCACGGGCCATAGGATGTAAGACATATATCCCGTCGTCTTAGGGTTTATAGTCTCCAAGTTAGGTTTTAGTATATATCACTACCTTGAATAAATAGGCCCACGGCCTTATCAGTCTTTATATTTTACCATAATTAGTACTGGGTAAATCTTAGCTTTAAATACCTCTATAGAACTTACCTTAAGTCTAAATGGAATTCTCTTACCGCATAGGACACCAGAATCGAGCCTCCATTTAATCCAACCTACTCATATACGATGTATGACATCATCGTCAATCTCTCAATTTTCTTGGAGTACTGGTCCAAGATACTTGAAACTTCATTTCTTGGGGATAACTTGAGTACTAAGCATCACTTCCTACTCTGACTCGTGAGCTATATCACTAAACCTGCACTCTATGTACTCCATCTTTGACCTGCTCAACCTGAAACATTTAGACTCTAAAGTCTGCCTCCAAAATTCCAGCTTATCATTAATACCGCTGCATGTCTCGTAAACTAAGACAATATCAGCTGCAAATAGCATATACCATGGTACCTCTCATTGAATACTCGGAGTTAATTCATCCATCACCAGAACAAATAGGAATGGGCTAAGTGCTGACCCCTGATGTAACCCCATCTTGAATTGATATGAACCTATCAACTAGGAATTGAAATTAACAAGAACAAAGTAAAATAATAAAAGCAAGACATAAATTGGGAATGGATTAAGACAATAATTAGGAGGTGAGGCCTAATCACCTCCTCAATCACAAAAAACCAACAAGCACCTATACTAGATGTCACTCAATTGGAATTAAACACCTATTGCAAATCATAGAAGAGTATTCAAGCAACAAGCTTAGGCAAAGACTTACAATCATCAATCTCAATAATCAAGTATAAAACCCTAGCTAATGAAAGTAAAGAGCTTATACAATATTTTCCCTTCATGTCTTAATTTCCCCTAAAGAGGGTTACAAGCAAAGATATTAAACTAAAAATAGTTCCTGAATCGCCTTCAGCATTATCGCGTCTGCTGTGTCACGGTCTCATTGAAGGGCTCAGGCAACACTCACGATCGCGGCCTAGGTCGCTCGGTTGGGAAGAGCAGTTCATCAGCCTGGCTTTTACGGGGTCATGCTCTGATCAGGCACCGTCGTGCAAGCTTGAATTCCTAAGGAGCTTTTGATTGCACCTGCACCCTCGCGGTCGCAATGAACATTTGAAATTCGAGAAACAGAGTGTGAAAACTGGAACTTTATCATCCAAAATCAACTCTATTACCTCAATCTTTAAGAACATGTCTTGCAGCTCTTGCATCTCTCTTGATTGGATCCTTATGAATGGCCTCGACATGGCTCGGGTTGCATCATTCTCCCCTTCTTGAGATGAATTCGTCCACAAATTTGATTGATCATCTACATCAAAAGGAGACAAATCTCACAAATTAGAAGTATTATGTACTTGATAGTCATGAGGCAAATCAATCTTCTAGGCATTATCATTGAGGCGCTCAAGGACTTGAAAGAGGCTATCTCCTCTTGGCATCAACTTTCTATTTCTCTTATTTGGAAACATTTTCTTTCGGAAGTGTACCCAAACCCAATCACCCAGTTCAAAGACCATATTCTTTCTTCCTTTGTTGGCCTTTTTAGACACCTCTTGATTCTTCTTCTCAAGTTGCTTCCTTACTTGCTTATGAAGCTTCTTCATATCTTGTGCTCTTACCTTAGCATCTAAACTTACAACCACATCTTGAGGTAAAGGGGGTAAGATATAAATGGGTTAGGGAGTTAAACCATATACAACTTCAAAAAGAGTCATGCAAGTAGACATATGAATGTTTTATTGTATACAAATTCAATCAATGGAAAATGATCTTCCCATGATGCAAGCTTACCCTTAACCAAGGCCCTAAGTATGGTAGCCAAAGTCCTATTAACGACTTCGGTTTGGCCATAGGTTTGGAAATGACAAGAAGTGGAAAACAACAACTTAGTTCCAAGCCTCCCCCACAATTCCTTCCAAAAGTGACTAAGAAATTCAGAATCCCTATAACTAACAATAGTCTTAGGAACTCCATTCAACTTAAGTACATGTTCAACAAATAAGTTAGCAACATAGGATGCATCATCACTTTTATGACAATGGTCATTTTAGAATATCTATCAACAACAAAGATACTATCTTTTCATATTTTGGTCCTAGGAAAACCAAGCACAAGTCCGTAGAAATATCAAGCCAAGGACCCAAAGGAACGGGAAGAGGTGAGTACAAACCATATGGAAGTAATTTCGACTTAGCTTGTTTGCACTCCAAACATTGGTCGCACATCTTTGCAACATCCTCCTTCATCGTAGGCTAATAAAATTACTCCTTAAGGATTTCAAGAGTCTTTCCATTCCCAAAATGCCCCCATCAAACCTCCTTCATGAGCCTCACTTACAACCAACTCCCTCTAAGAAGAATTAGGCATACACAATTTGCCATTTGTAAACAAGAACCCCTCAAACTAGTGGAATCTCTTCTTCTCTTTTTCATCATCTTTCCCCTCTTCTTCAAATAATCTAGTGACCCTTCTTTTCCTTTCTTCCAACTCACAAGTTTGAAAGAGCTCTACAAAATCCGGATCATTGGAATACATCCCTTTCATGCTTTCAAATCCCAATAGTTTAGACCGTAAAGTGTTAAACAACACACACCTTATTGATTGTAGCACAAACTTCTTTGACAAAGCATCTGCCACCATATTATCCTTCTCTTTCTTGTAATGGATCACATAAGGAAATGCTTCAAGAAATTTCGCCCATTTGGCATGCCTCACATTCAACTTCTCTTGATTTCTAAGATGATTCAAAGATTGGTGGTCGATTTTTATAATGAACTCCTTGGATCAAAGATAACAGTGCCAATTAGCCAATATCCTCACCAAAGCATACAACTCAATATCATAAGTAGAGTACTTGGCGATGACTCCCTTAAGCTTTTTCAATAAAGTAAGCTATGGGTTTTTGATCTTCCATCAACACGTCTCCAATACCCACCCCACTAGCATCACAATTCACTTCAAAAGGTTTTATCAAATTGGGTAATTGAAGAAGAGGTGTAGAACTAAGCACTTCATTCAACTTCACAAATGCTTGTTCTAGCTCTTTTTCCTACACAAATGGTTTATCCTTCCTTATCACTTCGGTCAATGGTGTGGCTATGGTACCAATTCCCTTACAAATTTCCTATAAAAGCTAGCCAAACCATGGAAACATCTCACATCACCAATACTTTTAAGAATTGGCCAATTTTTTATGGCCTCCACTTTAGTCTCATTAACGTCCACACCACTTGCACTCACCATAAAGTCAAGAAACACAACTTTATCAACACAAAAAGAGCATTTTTTTCAAATTAGCAAACAATTATTCTTCTCTTAAAACATTAAACATTTGTTTAAAATGATTAACATGTTCAAATAGAGATTTGATATAGATAAGAATGTCATCAAAGTACACTACAACAAATTTTCAAATGAAAGTTTTAAACACATGATTCATCAACCTTATTGTTTATGCCTAAAACTGGTCGTGTAGGTTAAATAATTAAATATATAGAAGGGTCATAAGCAATACAGTAAATACGCAGGAAAGAAAGTAAGGACTGAAAGAAAAGTAATAAGCATGAAAGTAAATAATTGTATTCCTTGAGAATAGCCGGATTCGGTATGAATCGCTAGATTGTACAATACATTATAAGGATGGGTGGCTGTAAGACCAACTTTGTTGTTTGAGGCCGAGTGTTGGTCTGTCAAGAATTTCCACATTCAAAAGATACAGGTAGTTGAAATGCGGATGCTTAGATGGATGTGTGAGAAACATTAGGAATGAAGTCATCCAGGACAAAGTGGAGTGTCCTCAGTGGTGGATAAGATGCAGGAAGCGAGGTTGAGATGGTTTTGACATGTGAAAAGGAGGACCGTGGATGCCTCAGTGAGGAGGTGAGAGAGGTTGACATTATTGGGTGTACGAAGAGGCTGAAGTAGACAGAAGAAGAATTGGATTGAGGTTATTAGACATGATATGGCTCACCTCTAGATTACCGATGAATTGACTCTAGATAGAGAAATGTGGAGGTCAAAGATTAGAGTAGAAGGTTAGATAGTAGCTGCGCGATTTTGTCATATTATATATGTTATACCTATCTACTTGTTCATCGTTACAGTTGTTGCTCTTTTGTTTAGCTTGGATAGTCTTGAGTTTATGTCAGCACCTTTCTTTTCATGATTTTTACATCTTGTTTTTTCAAACACGTTTGCAAAGTATTTGTCTTTAGCCGAGGGTCTAACAGAAACAGCCTCTCCACCTTGGTGGGGGTAAGGTCTGTACATCTCACCTTCCCCAGACCTTGCTTATAGGATATCATTGGGATTATTATTATTTTTGCTGATGTTGTACACAATACAAAGGAAAGATGGACTTAATTACAAAACACAACAAAAGTATGTAAACCCTAGACATAACAAACTCTAGCCTCCTTCTCCCACTTTTTCCTTCCCCTTTTCTCCCTCACAACTACTCCTCCTCCCACGCCGGAAAATATTGTGTCGGTGCTGCTCCGCCACCGGACCACTGCCAGACCGCCGCTGAGAAACGAAAAAAAATACATTTTTTAATTGCTCTCTACTACCTTTTTCCATTTTCTTTATTATTTTTTTTAAATTCTCGTGAAATTAACGTAGATCTAGCTTTAAAGTTTCGGTCAACACCTAACTCTAGCTACCATGTCACTTTTCGGTATGTTTTACATATTTTGTATCTTCTCACCCTTCTCCATCACCTCCCATACCCGATTCACGTATTGATTTTTTTTTTCAAATATGGTGATTTTTTACTAAAATTTGGTGTTTTCCGGCTACATCAAGTGTTTTCGCTCATTTTTTATGTTTTCCGGTCAGATCTTGTATTTTTTTTGCTAGATCTGGTATTTTTTTAAATATTTTTATTTTATTGTATTATTGTATATTCAGTGTTTCTGTACTATTTTTGGATTGTTGCATTTATATGCACTCGCTATTAGAAAAACCCGATTTAGGGACGGAAGGGTAGAGACGGCTAGCCATCCATATTTGCGTAGAGACAGGTAGCCGTCCCTATTCTTCTAACAATTTAAGGAAATACAAACGCTAGAGACGGCCAGCCGTCCCTATTTTCTCAGAGACGGCAGTCGTCCCTAAAACAAGCTGTCAAATAAAAAATAAAAAAGCTAGACACGGCCAGCCGTCCCTAAAACAAGCTGTCAAATAAAAAATAAAAAAGCTAGACACGGCCAGCCGTCCCAAAAACAAGCTGTCAAATAAAAAATAAAAAGCTAGACACGGCCAGCCGTCCCTATTTTCTTAGAGACGGCTAGCCGTCCCTAACCCTTGTGTTATTTTTCAACAAAACATACACCAAAAACGAGCAGCAGCCACAAGACGCTTCACATCTCTTCTTCCTCAAAACAACTCTTCAAACATAAATCAAACAACTCTAAAATATAAATCAAACAACTCACCTTGGTAAGTTTCTTCATTTTTCCTTTTTTCGGTAAAATCCGTTCCAAAACGGGTTCACTTATTTTCTTTTCAAAATTTCAGCGCCACCGGATCTGTGCAGCGGCGCCATCGGAACTGTGCTACAATAGGTATTTTTTTCTATTTTTTTAGATTTTTTTTTAGTTTTTTCATGTTTATGAGTGAAATTCCCATTAATAAGTTTCAAGTATTTTAGTGTTTAGTTTGTTGTATTTGTAGGCTGGTTTTGTAGAGAATATAGTAAAGAAAATAAGAGAAAAAATGTGGAATCGCCAAATCAAGTAGTTAGGTCATTGGAGAAAAAATAACCTAGCTCAAAACAAATAGGCATTGACTAACTATAAGCATGTGTATATACATTTCAAGAATTAAACCATTAAACATAAGTAAAAACTGAATCTTGATGTAAAAGTAAAAGGGGTTTGAAATAAGGTGATAAATTAACACATATTATATTCGAATTGTGAGCTTATTTTATTGTATGAAATATTATAAAAATGTTAGTAGGGTTGGAATTTTTTCTGAATATTCCATTATATGTTATTTGTGTAGATGGAACGTCATTATGAAAATGGTAGTTGGATGTATAATAGGAATAACCCGGGACGTCGGGGGTTGAGGAAAATTTTTATAGATGGAGTTGCAGAGTTTGTTGCTGACACGACCCAGAATCCGGTTAGGCCGTGCGGGCACCCGACATCCTCCCCTACACCCGTCGGGCGAACACTTACTAGTTAAATTAGAAAAATAAATATAATTCAATTCATAAATAAGAACAAGACTTAAAAAAATATAGACATACTGATACCTTTAAGCTGTATAAAAGAAATTACAGCTGCCTCCCCAACATGCTAGGTTTAGGGCTATCCAGACTAGACATCTAAGAGTACAAAAGAAGACAGATACCTCCTGAAGGGAGCAGAATGCTACTGAAATAATAAACAATAAACTGGTGGCCATCCGGAATAAAGCTGGCTCACCGTGACAGCTGAAGTCGTCTTCGCTCCTGAACAACGTGGCGAACTCAATCCTGGAGCGAACCTGCCGAAACGAAATAGATAGATAAGAAACAAACAACAAACAAGGGTGAGTCAAAAGGACTCAATAAGTGGGGCAGACTAGTCACCTCAAAAAATAGGATAGCTAGCCAGGGAGAAGAAAAACAGATAAACTAAATCAATCTTATTTGAACTATAAACAGGCAAAGCCAGATAATAACTGAAAACACGTATGGAATCATAAACAGCCAGGGACATAAGGTAGACATAACATATAGATATCCTGAACATGTCGACAATCAGAAATACATCCTGTTGCAGCGTGCGACCCGATCCATATATTCATACTGTCGCGACGTACAACCCGATCTGTATATTTATACTGCTGCGGCGTGCAACCCGATCCGTATATTTATACTGTTGCGGCGTGCAACCCGATCCGATCCATATATTTATATTGTCACGACATGCAACCCGGGATACGAGCCAGAAATATATAAGCAAACTGAGATACGTTCACAACATGGTATACATACCGCATATATAAAACACAACACAATACACACAATAGTCAGTATGCGGTGCAATGAGATGGGATGAATGCGGTATGATGCAATGCAGTCACATATGTCTGATACTTATCTCCGGCGCGGGACTCTCATCGTCTACCAGGAGATATATGCAATAATGACCTTTCACCGGCTCGGGACTCTCATCGATTACCGGGAAGTATATGTAATGATGACCCTTCACCGGTGCGGGACTCTCATCGCCAACCGGGAAGTATATGAAATAATGACCCTTCGCCGGTGCGGGACTCTCATCGCCAACCGGGAAGTATATGCAATAGTTACCCTTCGCCGGTGCGGGACTCTCATCGCCAACCGGGAAGTATATGCAATAATGACCCTTCGCCGGTGCGGGACTCTCATCGCCAGCCGGGAAGTATATGCAATAATGACCCTTCGCCGGTGCGGGACTCTCATCGCCAATCGGGAAGTATATGCAATGCTCAAAACCAGAGTGCAATGCTCATATGTTTAATGCAATACAAACTACAGGGCATAACATATAATATACAATGTAAATTCAAAGCTAAGGCGTAATGAGTACGCCTATCGGCAGCTACACACGTAAGAAAACACGTGGTAGAAAATCCACGAGGCCAAGGGCCTCCAAAGGAATGGAAATAAACACTTACCTCTTCGAAAAGTTAGTACGGCTAATCAACAACCACTTAATCCTTTGGTTTCCTTGCCAAACTATCCCACTCTATTCAATAAGCAGAAAAATATATCAATTTAGGCTAAAGACTTCATTCCTCACATCTTAGGGCAATCCGGTTAGGAACCTGATACCCTATTCGCATACGCAATACGCAGGTCAGGCCTATGTACAGGGTTTATGGTCACATGACCAAACCCTAAATAAATTATATTTATATGTTGCTCATAACTCACTGAGTACGAATATATAATCAATTTCATTATCGGGGTCCATTTGACCCTTTAAACTATTAATTGAACTTATTAAAACGATGGCTAATATCCCAATTTTACCGTAAAAATATATTCAAACACAGGTAATAAACTCAAATAATATATTAGGATCATTACCTGAATGTTTCAGGATGAAAATTCTACTTTTCTCCGGCCCCTTTTCATATTTTCTGGCATTTTCTTTTTCCACTGCGTAATTTTTTAATTCCCTGTTAATGTTGCGTTTTCTATTGTTTCTGTAAAGGTGAGCTTAGATGAGAATATAAGCTCACCTTTAAGCCGCCATACATTTCTCCTTTTTTTGTCTTTTTCTTTTCTTTTATTTTTGTCTTTTGTCTTTTTCTCTTTTTTTTTCTTTTCGCGACGAAAATTAAAACGGTACCCTATGATATTGAAATAATTCCAACTTTTGCATACAAGTTATACAAAATATATGTAACATACTCGTGAAGGCGGATCTCAAATCCAACTCCCGAAACTCAAAATGCGAATTTAAATAGAAAAGAAGTCAAATTATTTAACTTTCGGCATTTTAGCGGAAACTAGCCGAACAACATCGAAATTTACTTTTGAAAGTTTACAAAAATCACAAATAATTATACGAACCTAACGGCACTTTCGGATTTCGAATCGGAGCTCATTCGGCAAAAACCGAGCTTGAAAATCTCTTTTTAATATTTATCGCCAATAAAAACTGAAACCTTCTTCCGATGCCTACCAAACGAGGTCTGATTTAGATCAAATTTTACAGACAAGTCCTAATGGATATTACGAATATTTTAAAAATATCGACACGCCAATCAGAGTCCTAACTTCCGAAACGACTAACCGGGGTCGTTTCAGTTGCCAAAGCTAAAATGCTTCCTGAATATATAAGGGAGGGGAATATCAAATGTCCTTGTTTGGATTCCAAATGTTGTGATGTGAAAAGCCTAAAAGAGGTTGTAATGCATCTTTATACTAAAGGTTTTATGCCAAATTATTTTGTATGGACCTGCACATGGAGAGTTTGATCCTAGTGTCAACATAGACAATGTATATGCCGGTGCGAGTAGTTCGTATGTTGACAATGAGTCTCGTAACAATCAGATGCATGAAATGATTAATGATGTATTCGGGATGTTCAACGAGGAACCATCCCAACCAAATGTTGGGCATTTTCCAAAAGATGAGGCCAAGCTCTTCTATGAACAGTTGGAAGAAGCTAGTCGCCCATTTTTTGAAGGATCAACGCGTTCTAAGTTGTCGGTTGCAGTTAGATTGTTAAGTATAAAATCAGATTACAATATATCTCAAGCAGGTATAGATGAGATAATTGAGCTTATGAATGAACTTAATCTGACTAACTTGGGGTTACCTGTATCATACTACGATACAAAGAAATTGGTTTCCAAGCTAGGTCTTTCTTCTGAGAGAATTCATTGTTGTAGAAAAGGTTGCATGTTATTCTATAAGGAAGAAAAGGATAGGGTTCATTGTAAATTTTGTGGGGAGGCTTGTTATAAGCCAGTAAAAAGTGAAAGGATAAGAAGGTCTCAGTTAAGGCGATGCATTACTTGCCCCTTATTCCTCGGTTGAAAAGGTTGTATGCATCGATGAGCTCTGCTCCTTATACGCGATGGCACCATGAACGCACAAAACAACCTGGAATTCTAAGTCATCCTTCTGATGGTGAAGCATGGAAACACTTTGATAGGTGTATCCGATATTTTCTAGTGACTAGAAATATTAGGTTGGGTTTAAGTTCTGATGGTTTCACTCCATTTGCAGTCTCTGTCACACCGTATTCTTGTTGGCCCGTATTTGTCACGCCGTATAATCTTCCACCTGAATTGTGTATGACAAGTCCATACATTTTTCTGACTTGCATTATTCCGGGGTCCACATAACCCAAAAGGCTCGATTGATGTATTCTTGCAGCCCTTGATTGATGAGTTAAAAATTTTGTGGTATGAAGGTGTAGAAACATATGATTGCTCCCTTAAGGAAAACTTTATGTTGCATGCTTCTTTGATGTGGACTATAATTATTTTCCTGCTTATGGAATGTTATTTGGTTGGTCCACTACTGGTAAGTTTTCTTGCCCTTGTTGTATGGAGGACACAAAAGCTTTTTATTTAAAAAATGGAGGAAATAACATATGGTTCGACTGTCAACGTCGATTCTTGCCAGATGATCATCCGTTTAGGAGAAACACTAGTGCATTTATGAAAGGGCAAAAAGACTTTGATGACCCTCCACGAAGGTTGTCTGGTCATGAAATTTGGGATAGGGTGAAGGGGTATCCAAAGGTAACTGATAAAAAACGACCCTTTAAAATAACTGGATTTGGTGAATAGCATAATTGGACTATACAAGCATATTTTGGGAGTTGCCTTATTGGAAGGACAACCTTCTCCGTTATAATCTGGATCCCATACACATAGAAAAGAATTATTTTGGTGCAGTCTTTAATACAGTGATGGATGTCACTAACAAGACAAAGAATAATGTTAAGGCCAGGTTGGACATTCAGGAATACTGTAGGCGTAATGAATTGCACCTATATCCTGTTGGTGACAATATTCGGATGTCGTTAGCCAATTACACATTTGAATTACATGAGAGAAGAGATATTTGTGAGTGGGTACGGAATTTGAGGGTTTCCTGATGGGTGTGCATCGAATATATCAAGGTGTGTTAATATGCGAGAACGAAAGTTAACTAATATGAAAAGTCATGATTGCCATGTGTTCATGGAGAACTTACTCCTTATAGCTTTCATGGTTTGCCAGATACTGTATGGAAACCCCTGACGGAGATGAGTGTATTTTTCGAAGACTTGTGCTCTAACACATTACGGGAAGAAAATCTTGAATTGATGGAAAGAAACATCCCAGTGATCTTAACTAAATTGACCAAGATCTTCCTCCTGGTTTTTTCAATGTGATAGAGCATCTGCCTATTCAACTTATGGAAGAAGCACGCCTTGGAGGCCCAGTTCAGGGAAGATGGATGTATTATTTTGAAAGGTAATCTCTTTTCCAGTGTCTGTATTCTTATATTTATATTAATTTTTTAAACTCAACTACTGTAACGTGTTATGCAGGACTGTTGGCAAGAGCAAAGCGAACTGTGAATAATAGAAATAGGATTGAGGACTCGATATGCGAGGCTTACCTTGTAATAGAAACTGCACATTTCTGCTCGTACTATTTTGGTACTGAGGTCCCATGTTTGAGAAATAGGTCGGATCGTCATGACGATGGTGGGAACGATGATTCATTGTATCCACCATTTTCTATATTCAATCATCCGGGCAGGGGGCCTAAGAAAGTTAAACGGATTCCATTTAACGACATCGAGAGAAGAGTTGCTACAACTCATGTGATGTTGAATTGTCCAGAAGTCCAAGAATTTATAGGTAAAATTTCAAGTAATTTATTAAACATAAACTTTAAAATCAAAAACTATTATGATTAATTGAGAGTTTGTATTGTCCCGAGCAGTTACTTTGTTTGTTGCTTTGGGCATGAGGCAGTTCCTGTAAGATTTTCAGGATGGTTTAGAGAATATGTAAGTATTTAATGATCAAAGATAATTTCTAACATCTTTTGATTTTGAGGTATATTTTTTGTTTACTTGTAAACTAACCTGAACTACATATAGGTAAACAATACTGCTAACGGTTGCAATGCTCCATTATTTAATAATTTATCTTTGGGACCCGTGCATAAGTACAAAAGGATATCTAAGTACTTTATCAATGGTTACAAGTTTCATACTCAAGTATGGTCTATGGAGAAGAAAACCTGCAATTGTGGGGTGTTTGTGAATGCTGGAACTGCTGATGAACACTTTGATTATTATGGCGTTATCCAGGAGATTTTAGAGGTTGAGTATCAAGGTAGGCCCAAGAAAAGGTTTTGTGCTATTTCGGTGTAAGTGGTTTGATCCAACACCAAATCGAGGTACCCGGATGCATCCGCAGTATAAATTGGTGGAAGTCAATCACAAAAAAAATGTATGCACATTAGATCCATTATCATTGCGCAGAATGTGAAACAAGTGTACTACGTTCTTTATCCACGATATAAGAATAAATTAAAAAATAAGGCTAAAGAAAACTGGTGGGCAGTTTTAAAAGCTAAGCCGGTTGGGAGACTCGAAGTCGAGGATGCATTAGAGGTTGCATCCCAAAACGACATTTCAACTGTCCAGGAGATTGTGGATGAGGAATTAGCCGGTCAGCTGCATCATGGTGATGATTCTTATGAGGAATTTGATTTTCGATCTTCAACCATAGTGGAAGGAACGTCAATGGCAGATGAGAAGGAACATTTTGTTGATGAAAATGATGCAAGTGAGGAAGAATTACTTGAGGAAAATGATGCAAGCGAGTATGATTGATTATTTGGTAGTTTTAATATATTGCATCACTTGTTTATTACGTAGTTGATATAATATTCATACTGATTAATTTATTTTATATATTTTAATTTAACATTCATATTAAATTATTCGTTGAATGTTTTCATTACATGGATATCTTCTACAGGTAAGAGGGTAGAGGCAGGTTGGTTCGTGGTCCAACAAAGATTTCATCTTCATTCGGTGATGGATCCTCGACTTATCCTGAGTTGATACCGACTGAACAGTTAATTTCTAAGCTTGATATGACATATGGCGCTTCTTTTTTTGAAAGGCCGACCTCTGCCCCAGTGTTTGATCAGTGTCCTCGTGCCCTAGGCCCTCATCTCATGCTATGCGTCCACCCAGCCTGCCTTGTCATTCTATGCCTGCACCCGGGTACTCATATCTATATGTTCGTGTACCATGCCTATCCTACTCAGTTTACTCTAGATATGGCGTTTGTTCCTACTCTGACTATTCGTCCGCACAATGTTCCTTTCCAGTTCATCAGATTCCCCGACACTGTCTACTCCGGGATCACATGGTTTCCTGACTTAGAGTCGCGCACCCCTTCTTCTGCAGTTACCTCTACTACTAAAGGAAAAGGAAAGAAGCAGAAGAAGAGTATAAAGGTATCAGCTGCTCCTGGCCAGCCGGGGTCTTATGATGATCTTGGTAGGTTAATTGTTATGCCCGACAACCGCCATGGGTAAGTTTCCAATAGGGACATTAGAGTATTAAAAATTGAATATATAATTACTTATACTACATTTTATGCAATTTTATACCATCAGATGAGGCTACGCCTCTTGTTATAGAAGCTATGCGTCCACATTTTCTTGAAGCTTGGAGTAGTTTTGGGAAAATCCCACCTGAGGTCAGAGCAAGGATATTTGATACATTTAAGGTATACAAGCTATTTATGTTTTTTTTAATTTTTCCAATCATATATAGTATTCTAACATATTATTAAAAATTGCAGACTAAGGTTTCCTGGAGTAATGAGTATCATGATTCCATTATAGTTCAGTGTTTTGAGCGGAGAGTGGCAACCCGACTTAGTAGCGTATTTCATAATGCAAGACTAACTGGGAAACGCCTAGAGTGGGTCTATGAAGATGCTTGGATCAAACTGCTGGAATATTGGGAAACTGATGAGTTCAAGGCGTTACAAGAGCAGGCAAAGGTTGCCTGGACATCCGAGAGGGGTGGCTCTTTATACACTGGAGGTTCGGTTAGCTTGGCAACGCATAGGCACATAATTAAGTTGTTAATTGAGATTTTCTTGAATATAATTAATGTAGGTGCTAACGTTTATAAGCTTGCAGGAGCAAGCAAATGGAGGACCTATGTCCGATATTGAATATTTCGAGAAGTTTCATGTTTTATATGACGAGAATGGTAATGTCGTAGGCTTTGTGGAGAAACGTGCAGAGGAAACCATGGTAAGTTACTAAATTAAACCCTGTATTTTTATTTAACATGAAGAAAGTATACTTATTCTAAATTTTGTTTATTTCAGAAAAAATTTAGAGTTGCATAGGAGCAATGGGTTCAAAGCCAAGGATCTGATGTTGGATCAAGCCAGCCCACTCAAGAAGAAGTTACATCAATGTTTGTTCAAGCGAGTGGTGGTTACAGCAAAGGAAGAGCCTACAGATTCGGACCTAAGCAATACAAGAAACCATCCCGCATAGATATCTCTACTGCTTGCTCTTCTTCTTCTTCCCAGGTTCACAATGATGAAGTGCTTGCAGAGTTAGAAAGGCTAAGGAAAGCGGAAGCTGTAAACACAGCGAAAATCAAGAAGTTGGAAAACTTTATGGCCAAGTACATGTCGAAAAAGGGTGATGGTAATGACTCGGATAGAGTCGAGTAGATGGTTGGTTTGTTAAAACTTTATGTTCTAGACTTGGTTTTTATCCCGTCCTTGTTGTGAGACTTTATGTTTAAAACTTTATGTTCTAGACTTGGTTGTTATCCCGTTTATGTTACGTTGTGAGACTTTATGTTTGGCTTGTTAAGGTTTATTGTTAGGACTTTACGTTTGGTTTGTTAAGGTTTATTGTTATCTCGTTTATGTTTTATTTGTGTATTTTAATTTAGTTATCTGTTCGGCTAGCTGTGTATATGAATCTATATTGGTTTTTGGCAGGCATGTATCTGTTTTTTGATAATTTATTGTGCAGATTTATCAAAAATTGCGACGGCTAGCCGTCTCTAACAAATAAGAATTGTCAACATAGGGACGGGCAACCCAAAAAAAAAATCAGATTTTAGAGTTTAGGGACTGCTAGCCGTCCTAGATAGACTACAAACTAAAAAACAGCGACGGACAGCCCTCCCTGAATGAAAAATTATATTTCAGATTTCACTATGTAGGGAGGGCAAGTCGTCGCATGTCGCGGACGGCTGCCCGTCGCTATGTGACTAGCGTCGAGCGATTTATGGACGGATGATGCCGTCGCATAGCCCGTCCGTATCATTCGTCCCTAAAACGCATTTTTCTAGTAGTGACTATTTTGCATTGTTTCAGCATTATTTTTACACTATTCTGCGTTTTTGCATTGTTTCTGCGTTTCTACACTTTTCCGCACAATTCATGTATTGTTTCTTGCATTGTTTCTGCCTTTTTCTACACTGTTTTTGCATATATTTTTTATATTTCTACCCTATTTTTGCATCATTTCGGGTGTTTTTGTATTGTTTCTGACTATTTCTGCAGCCCGGCTGCGACAGTGGGGGTAGTAGGCGGCAGGGGGCAGGGGGCAGGGTGAAGGGATGTGAGGTGGTGACTAGCGTTTTTCTTTTTAGTTGTTTGTAGCAGCTTATATATATAAAAAAAGATATTGCTATATTTTGTAATATCAATAATATCACTATTTTTTTATATAATAAAGTGAGTAAAATTATATATAAGTATCAAATAAAATTCATGACGGCATGTATTATTGCCCTGGGTACACGTACCGCATATATAATAAAAAGATAATTTGTTCTTTCGAGCTTTTTCATTCCGAGTTTCCAACTAGCTATAGGAATAAGTCAAAAGGTTAGAAGTAAGAACAAACTAATTATAAAGAATCAAACAAAAGAGGATATTCTTTGGATCGAGCAGATAGAAACAATCTAGCTTAGTATCAGTGTTCAGTGAGGCTCAAACTTAAATGTTCTTAAAATTTGTCGTGGTAGCTGCATATATAGCATACACTAAAAATGATCTGCATTATATTGACTGAAATGAAACGATTATTGTACGTATGCCGATCCTATAATTAAGGTCGAGGACATGTTAAAAGCCACCCAATTTTGAAAACAGAAAACTGAAAACTCTAGAATAGTTCGCAACTGAAAAGGTGCATGGAGATTGTCTTTAAGTCAATAGAGTTGGGCAGCCATCTAAATTAGATAAGATAGAGAAACATCAAGAGATATAAGGAAAACTCTGGAAGAGTTCCATGCTCTACATGTGATTTTGATACAAAAAACTATGTGGTCTTAAAATGTTTGCTCGACCGAATATGCCATAAGTATTAAGCAAAACAAAAAATCGTCTAAACTTTATAGAAAAGGGAAAGAAAATCTGTAAATATATCCAACTATATCCTCAACAAATAAAATAGTTTGTTTCCTTTTTGCCCCCTATTACCATTTCACCGACAATCTAACAAAAAAGAAAAAAAAATTGTTAGTTCCCTAAATATAAGGTCCAGAACTTCCTAACTGACAAGTGATCATCAAGTTTGAAAAGATAAGGAAAGTCCAAATCATACAGTCACATATCGACAATTGTGGAACTAAACAAATTACCCACCATTCATAGACACAAAAATAAAATTTTAAAGGAAAAAGAGACAAATTCAAGTGGGTAGACATTGGATCCTGATTTAACCTATTTCAAGTGTTGGTAACATAACTTTGAACTTATTGTATGTACTTAATACTCCCCTCCATTTCAAAAAGAATGAAGTTATTTCCTCTTTAGTCTGTTTAAAAAAAATTGATCTCTTTTTAAATTTGGAAATAAACTCGCTTTTAATTTTAATGAGATAATTTATAGTCACACAAATATATATGACTTATTTTAGACCACAAGTTTCAAAACTGTTACCTTTTTTATTAAATTTCGTGCAAAATCAAATAAGTTCATCCTTTTTAAACTGGATTGTATAATA